>JAZDUA010000010.1:8482500-9082500 GCA_038098605.1 Gryllus longicercus
TATATATAAATATATATATATATTTATATGAAATGTATGTATATATATACACACATATACAATTTATGAAATACATTTGTATTTCATAAATTTCTTCTTTAATACCTAAAAATCTTTTCATTAAGTGGACATTGAAAGTAGATAATTTTGGGTTAAGAATTCAAATATTTTGATTTATATACAGACTTCAGAAACATTCACACTATTAAGAACTCTATTGTTTTGTTTCAGAAATTGCTCTTTGTCTCCTATGAATCAATTACTGCTCTCCCTGAGATTTTATGCAACTGCCGGCACTCTAACTGCAGTTGGTGACTTCTCAGGAGTGCATAAAACTACTGCAGGGAGAATAATTACAAAAGTCTCTCATGCCCTTGCATCTCTAAGGAAAAAATTTATTTACATGCCGAAAAGCAGAGAAGAAACATTAAACATTCAAAGAAAGTTCTTTGAAGTGGCTGCTTTTCCGAGAGTGATAGGTGCCATTGATTGCACTCATGTACGCATTGTTTCACCCGGTGGAGACAACGCTGAAGTTTTTCGAAATAGGAAAGGCTACTTCAGCTTCAATGTGCAAACCATTGCAAATCAAGACTTGCGCATTCAAAATATAGTTGCACGGTGGCCTGGATCAAGCCACGATGCTACAATATACAGAAACTCTGTAATTAAGGCTCGGGTGGAGAGAGGGGAGTTTTTGAATGGGGTGCTGCTTGGCGATGCAGGATATCCTATAGGACCAACAATGTTGACTCCTCTTCGGAACCCTTATTTACCAGAGGAAAATTTGTATAATGAATCACACATTAGAACACGTAATACAGTGGAAAGATTATACGGTGTTTGGAAAGCAAGATTCCCTATTTTGGCACTGGGAATAAGGCAAGATATATCACTAGTGCAGCCCATAATTGTGGCATGTGCTGTAATGCACAACATTGCCATTGAGAGGAAGGAAGCAGATCCTCCACCTGTTCCAGGAATGGATCAACAACAATTGCAATTGGCAGTTCAAGAAGGGCAGATAACTCCTGCCATAAATTTAGAAGTGCCACAAAGGGAAGCAGTTCGGGAAACATTTGTGAGGTTCTTCAGAGATAGAATTCACAGAAATTAATGTTAAACATTCATTTATAGTTAAATTATATTTAAAAAATAAAGTTTACAAATTTTTAAAAAACATTATTTTGTTGCCTCTCCTTTGCTTCCACATCCATTTCCACAAGTTTTCTCTTTGCTCTTATTAACCGAAGTTCTTCTTCTTTTATCTTCATATTAATTGAATGAAGCTCTTTCTCTCTCTCCTGCTTAGCTTCAAATTCTTTCTGCAGCAATTCCTTCTGCAGAAAGGCCACTTCAGTTCTTGCAGAAGCCCAGGAGTGAAACTTCTGCCGACTCGCAGAAGGACTTATTGTGGTGTCGCACATCTGGGGTCTTCGTCTTGACGTACTCGGAGTCACAATTAAACTTGAATTTCTTTTTCGCTTCAGCATAGCAGGTGTATATTTAGACCATTCCTGCACTTCACTTTCACTATTGTGCATTGCCAAAGGTTCCAATTCATTAATATGTAATATAGGAAAGTCAGTGACTTCATCTTCTTCTCCTGCTGCTGCTGCTGCTGCTGCTGCTACTTCTTCTTCTTCTCCTCCTCCTGCTGCTGCTACTTCTTCTTCTTCAAACATTGTACTTATGTCATCGTCATCATGTGTCGATGGCATTCCTGCAGCACTTACTCCCATAATCCCAGCAACTTTTTCTAAAATAGGATCCTTTGGAATGCTGGTTCCTGGCCCTCCTCCAGTTCTCAAGATTTCTTGCCTCTCTCTGCCTAACATTTTCTTTGCATCTTTTTTTAAGTTGTCGTGTTTTTCTTTCAATTGTTTGGCAGTACGGCAAGCAGTGGCTGCATTGAAGTTCATGGCAATTTTCTCCCATGCTTGGTCCTGCAAAATTTGAAAACAATTAAGTCAATAAATTAATGACATATTGAAAAGATAAATATTAAAACTAATAAAAGATATCAGAAGTGTAAGTTGAATTTTGATATGAAAGATAGTATTTTTTAAATTTTAAATTACCTTTTCCTTATTCGTGGTTGCATTGGACTTTTTGCACTCCACAATTTCAACGTACTGATCAACAAGATTGACCAGTGTGGAGCATTCCTCTCGCGTAAAATTGGCGGAACGCTTCTTTTTCATGCTCGACATTTCGCCGGAAAGCTGCATTTTGCAAAAGGCACTTAATAAGCGAATAATGCTACAACGAATTATGACTGACTGTCGCCAAGCCCAAAACACCGGAAACAAAACAAATTCCACCCTACAGCGAATAGTTGAATATCGAAAACATTATGCTGCACTCTATTAATCGTTGTGAGTACTAGAAAGTATTGCCAACCAACATAGAGTAAACGTTAAAGTGAGAGTTAGCTAACTTCCAGTTACCTCACACTCGTAATACACGAAGTCCATTTTAACCCGGAGTTACTTTAACCGGGAGTTAGTTAACTGGCAGTTATAACCAAAAGTGGTAATACAGGCCCTTAGTGTTGCACCGTTGTTGATCACGGCTCACTCAATCAGTGTTGCCATATCGGCGGAATTCCCGCCGTTTTCAGCGGATTTTTAACTCGTACGGCGGAAAAAAAATAGTTTCGCGGACAGTGGAATAAACGGCGGAAATTAATAAAGACGGTGGAAAATAAGCGGAATTTCAAATCTTTACTATTAAGGCCTGGACACATAGCGTGTTCGAGCAGAAACATTTTAAAATAATAATAAGACAGACAATTCAGTCTACATAAGTGCGTCCTTTATCATTATTTTAAAATATTGGGGCTCGAATACGCCAATAACGACGGCTATGACCAAGAATAAGCAGTTGTCCTTATCTATTTCATGCATTCATAAGCATTTGTCCTTTTCTATCATTATTTTCTATCGTTTGTTTTAATAGAATAAATTAATACAATATTTAAATATGGAAAAAGAATTTATTTTACGTTTTTAGGCGGGAAATTTAAAACCAGTTCAGCGGATTTTCGGCGGAAACTGAAACGATCATGGCGGAATCCCCCTATACACATCTGGTAACACTGCACTCAATCATCTAGGCCAGCGTTTGCCAACTGGCAGAGAAATGACGTCGGAGCTCCGTCCCCTCTTCCCCTCCGCAAGCGCCTGCCCGGAGAAGCGGTGTGAGCAAAAGGGGGAGGGAGGTGTACACGGCGGTCACCGATAATGAAAACAAATGGGCGTTTCCCGATGTTTTAGGGGAGATGAGTGGGAGAACATCTACGTCCGTTAACGTTCTTTCGGTTTGAGAAGAATGGTTTCCTTTTGACGATAACCTAACAATGGCCAAGTATTCGAAAGAACTGCAGTATGTTAAGAGTTCAACGGACGAGGCATTACGCAGTTTTGCATCTCGGAGAAACCCGCGAGCCGAGAAATAAGCAAGCCTGGAGTCCAAATTCTCCCACGTGACCCCCACCGGGTATCTATTTGTTAACATTAACTACCCAGGCACACAAAATAAAATAAAAATTGTCCGACACAAAAAAAATTGACACATGCTTCTCTACGCATGTCAACGCGCTGAATCCGAATCTGAAGCAATAGACAACAGGCAAGAAAGCTAATGTTTCATAATTGCGTAGCATTTCTTCTTTGACAAATAAATGATTACCAAATTCTCTAAAATTACCAATAACATCTGAAATCAACAAAATGCTTAGGTACATGGAAATATAAATACTATATCGGACAATATAATGCGACGTTTATCAAATACTATAGAGTCAATATATGATACTGCGATTTAACGCGAGATATTTGATGTTAGCGTAGGGGCCCGATCTCTCATAACCATTGTGATATCAGAGTACGAAGAGAAGGAGTTTAAAAAAAATTTAGTCTACTTACGATTTCGTTTATTTGCGTTCCGCAAAGTCATTAAAAGATCGTATGGTCGTTAGTAACGTTTTTACGGCTGGAAGTTGTGTGCTGTATTTGGTGGTACTAATTATAAATTTAAGAGAAATCGTTCTTTGATTCGTCTGTGATGAAAAGTTGTTTCATCAAGTACTAAATACCGATTTATCCTTCTCCATTTAAATACAGATATTAAATTATCGAATATCGGTTTTGTATTGCTTGTAGTATTGTATAGTTTTGGAATCAAAAATTGATCGCGGTCCTTGTCCAGCACGGCTTGGGCAGCCCTTGTCATGACAAAACCTCGCAGGGGGAGCATCACAAACAACCGCAACCAATCTCAACGTGGGAGGAGTGGCCTAACAAAATTACTTCGTAGAAAATGGCGGACTTCGCTATGTGGAAATATTTTCAAATAAAAGTTAATGGAATGAAACAATTTTATGAACAGAAAGTAAATTCATTCAAATAAATATACACACGTATACACTTTACCCATTTTAACACAATTATTTTTGACGAAAATATCTTGCTATGACACTAATTAACACAAATTTGAGAGCAATTAGTTTGTCAATCACATTTTAATTTCAATATTATTATTCATACACAATCCAAAAATCCAGTTTACTATAGTTTTTATTGATAACAAAAGTACTATAAATGCAGATTTGCATTTGTTCGTATGTTTATAAAAGTTTAAATTCGCAAAATCGTGTTTTTTCACGTTTTCCTAGAAGACGTCTAGGAAATCATTTCAATAAAATACAGCAAAATTCAAAGATCATGTGTGTATTTCTCATTTTAACAACAATTAAACTAGATATTTAGCAATAATTTTGGATCTCTTGTCGTAATAGTTAATTGCTATGTTTAACTCCTGGACAATTTGGCGACTCCCCGGCAGGAATAGCGCATATTTCGGAAGTTAATTTATGTGATGTTCACATAAACTAGACGAACATTTAAAAAAAAACAACCCTTTTTTCCGTATCAAGGACCCATAATTTCTGAAATCAGACTAGTTAGAGGGAGTAAAGTTTTAGAATAGAATTTATTAACTTTTTCTGAATCATGGCCCAACGATAAGAGTTTTTTGTCGAAAAATAGCAATTTTTTGCCGTAGCATTACACAACTTTTTCGATGCTATGAATATTACTCCATATACACGTATGTATACGAGAGAGGTAAATATATTTTCCATTTTCTATAACCGATAAATGACGAAATAATATACATTTTGTAAATAATCAAAATGTTTTAAATCAAAATAATCAATAATCAAAATGTTTTAAAAAATGTCTTTTAAAATTTTCAAGGCAGATTCGATTATATTGTGGACAAAATTACGAAAATTTCAATACCCGTACGATTCAATCCCGTGGATTCAAGTAAGTACGATCTATTATTTCTGAAAATTCTAGTGTTATTAAAAAAGATATTATGAAGTGTTATTGAGCGCACTTTTCAGAATTCTCGGTAATTGCTCAAAAAATATTTTTTTAGAAATCTTGGAAACTGAATAAGAACGTCAGATAACTTACCTTTTTTTTTTTGAGAAAAATTTGAGAGGTCTCGTGTTAAGTCACTTCGATAGCAAAATATAAATCTTGGAAAACCATTACTACTCCCTAGTTCAAAATTGATACTCCTCTCGGAAGAACAAACGAGAGTAAGGGCCGCTTTAACATTAATCACGAAATTGACCTATCGGTCGAAAATAGTATTCCGTAAACTTATCTAGCTTAGTTTGAGTGTCTATTATTACTCGCGCAACTTTTCTTGAACGATGACCTTGATCCCCCTCCATGTGCAATAAACAGTTAAAGGCAAAAGCTCGCAAGGGGCATTGGTGACAATCTTCCAAGCATTAAAAGTTCGTTGGCGCGAAACAGAAGCTAGTCAAAGCCAATTGCTTTCATAATGCAGAACCCCTGTTCAGGTTTATTGTCAACATCGAAAGAAATGGCTTAGTCAGGTCCAGGTCCTTCAAGGGAGTCGCCTAAAACTCCCGAAAAAGTTAAGCACAAGATGCAGTCTTGACTTTCATTTCACAGACGTTGGTTGAATCGCGGGCTGTGGCGATAGGAGCGGAAGCTGAGGGTCTCGCACTGGTGACGGAAGCTTCAGCGGAGAAGTGTGTGACGGCGACGACGGCGACGACGGCGGGATATATTCAGGTGAGGAATGGCTTTCGGTGAGGATGACGTAGCTAATTCTGAAATCTTACGCTTGCAGGTAAACTGTCGAAGTATAGTTAATAAAACCATTGAGTTTTGGAACCTAGTTGATTCGTGCGATGCCGATATAGTGATAGGGACAGAATCGTGGTTATCAGATGACGTAGCTAATTCTGAAATCTTACGCTCCGGCTATAAATTATATCGAAGAGATAGAAAAACAAGAGGCGGTGGAGTTTTTCTCTGCGTTAAGACAGCGTTATATGTTAGAAATAGTTGGTTTAGTAACAACCTGGAAATTTTAGGAATGGAAATTGATGTACTAGGAAATCCCGTGGAAATTATTGCTTGTTATAGGCCGCCAAACGATGGTTATGAAATTTTAGATGAAATCGGCGATAGGCTGGAAAACAGAAACGGTCGGTCTATTCTTCTCGCTGGCGACTTAAACCTTCCCGACTTTAACTGGAAAGGAGAGGTGTGCGACAGGAAACTTCAAAAGGCGTCAATCGTCTGGTATGGGAGCAGGGATTAACGCAGGTAGTCGACAAACTCACGCGGCAGGGAGCAATTTTAGACATTTTCCTTGTTTATCCAGCAGAAATGTTCCTTTCCTGCGACGTCTTTCAGGGAATTAGCGACCACAAAGCAGTGATGGTAGAAGTGCAGGTAAATGTAATTAAGCGACCTAAGCAAAAGGAACGATAGTCAGGCAATATAGAAAATCGAACATTGAAGGACTACGTAGTTTCTTAAGAGAAAAATACAATCATTTTCTAAGAACAGAAGGGGGAATAGAGGAGCAATGGGGAGCTTTTAAAACAATCGTAGAAACCGCTTTAGATACGTATGTTCCTTGCAAAATACTGAAAAGTAATTCTAATCCTGAATATTTTAACGGGGCAATACGACGTTTAAAGAGAAAAGTTAGGCTAGCATTTAATAGGAGACATCGCAGCATTGCTGACATGATAACGTTCAAAAAATACTACAAGGAATTAGAAAAAAAAAAGAAAATTGCTCATGAATTATTTTTAAGAAACATGTTGGAGACGGGACGAAATAATTGGTCAAGCTTTTACAAATATGTCCGCAGACGCCGGGGGAATAAGGAAGAAATTCAGGAAATTCGAGTCGCAGATAACGAGCACGACAACCAAGCAAAAGCAAATGCGTTCAACGCGTATTTCGTATCGGTATTCAAACCAGAACGGGCGCAGGAGCAAGTTCATTATTTTCCAACAGAAAAACAATTCAAACTCCACGCATGGGAACTCCGCAATCGTATAAAATCACTGGAAAACGGTAAATCACGCGGGCCAGACGGTATCTCGACAGATTTTATTAAACTCGGTGGTGAGGCGATATTACCCTATTTGTTAAGATTATTCAATATTTCCATTAATAACGCAAGTTTACCAGACGATTGGAAGGCAGCTATAGTGGTTCCAATTTTCAAAAATGGTGATAAAACAAAAGTGTGTAATTATAGACCTGTATCCCTCACTTCAGTAGTATGCAAAATAATGGAGCATTTAATAGCCGGGTACATTTGTCGCGAATGGGAGAAAGCAAACTGAATTTTCCACGGACAGCATGGGTTTAGAAGTGAACATTCGTGCGAAAGTAAAATTGTTTCTCTTTTTCAAGATCTAGCTGACGTAGTTGACGAGGGTGGGAGGGTGGGTGCAGTAGTAATCGACTTCGCGAAAGCATTCGACGTGGTTACTTATTAGGAAAGTATTAACATCAGGAGTTGATGCTAGAGTTGTGAGGTGGATAAGCGAATTTCTTAGGGACAGGAAACAAAAAGTTCGAATTGGCAATCAGTTTTCGACTACGGGAAATGTTACTTCAGGGGTTTCACAGGGAAGTGTGTTAGGGCCATTACTCTTCTTAGCGTACGTGAACGATCTCCATGTGAACATACAATCAAAGGTGCGTTTATTTGCAGACGATTGTGTTATATACCGAAAAATCAAAGATAGCGCTGACGAACAAATATTACAGCAGGATTTAGAGCATTTACGTGATTGGGCTGAAAAAAATGACATGGGAATTAATGGATCTAAAAGCAAAACAATAACGTTCGGGCGGGGACGAAATTATGAGGAACCAGACTATCGTTTAGGTGAGGTTATCATCCCAAGAGTCTCATCATGCAAGTATTTAGGCATTCTTCTAGATAGTAAATTAGGGTGGGAGATGCACATAAATCAGACAGTAAGAAAAGCGTGGAAGTCTTTGCATTTTGTAATGCGAATACTAAAGAAAAGTTCTGCAAACGCCAAAGAATTAGCATATCTTACGCTGGTTCGCCCTCTCATGGAATGCGGAGTTGCGTGTTGGGATCCGTACAGAAAGGCGCACCGGAAAAATCTAGATAGAATACAGAGAAAAGCGAATAAGTTTACCTATAGAAGTAACGTAACAAAAAAAGTCATGGGAACCTCTAGAAACGAGAAGAACAAAGGCGAGGCTTTGCGCTCTTTATAAATCGTACGTAGGTCAACCAGCTTGGAAGGAAATTCAGATTAGACTAGAAAAACCAAATTATTTCGGCCGAAGCGATCACACCCACAAAATTCGAGCAAGGAAACAAAATTCAGATCTTGGGAAGTTTTCCTTTTGTAACAGAACAATTAGAGATTGGAACAGTTTACCTGCAGCAGTTTTCATTTTTTTTTCCTCTCAGTGTCCGAAGTTTTAGAAATAAGTTAGAACAAGATAACAGTAACAGATATTAAATGAGTAAGTGCTGTGTAGTGCGGTGAAGTGCTGTGAAGTGCTGGTCAGTGTAATTCAAAGCAAAAAAGTGTAGTGTAGTGTAGTGAAGTGTAGTGTAGTGAAGTGAAGTGCGGTGAACGCGATGCTGCTTTTCGTCTTGTACTGTATTGTAGGGTATTATTATTATTATTATTATTATTATTATTATTATTATTATTATTATTATTATTATTATATTATTATTATTATTATATTATTATTAATGTAAGTGTTGTAATTTTTGCAATTATTGTCACTTAACTGCCACTGGGTCATACCCATTTGCAGTTCTAATAAATGTATTACTTAAAATACTCTAGTGACCGACTTTGTAACTAATACCCCCACTCCACCCGAAATCGTCAATCCATCGTTCAAGAAAAGTTGCCCGAGTAATAGTATCATACGCTTCCAAGCAAGACAAAATATTAGCGATTCTTTAAAGCTCTTGTTTCCACAAGATAATGCTGTTCAGAATTCTCATGCAAGACAAAAGGGCGCGAGTAACAATAGTTTATAAAAAAATAATTTGAATGTAGGAACAACCTGGATAATTCATATTTTCAGATTAGAGAAACGAAAAAAAAAACAACCACAAATTCAACAAGTCAGTCGCTGCAAATCTTGTAAAGACACTTCAGTTGTCACTACATTTTCTTAGTTATAATATGAATTATCTTAGATATAATTAGTTGATGTTTCAATTAAATCACTATATGAAATAATGTATACAATATCCATTCAATATCTATTTTAGATGTTTGTGTCCATCTTTAAACTACATTATTCACCTTATTTTGTTCTCAGATTTGTGTTGTCGAGCCACGAGTCTGGAGCGGTAGCATCCTGCGGAAACGCAAGACACATTGAACACACCACGTTCCGATATCCTCGAATCGCTGAAAGTATTGCACAACAACCAGAGCGCAATGGAGGCACGATTTCAAGCAATGGAGGCGCGATTGGCAAAACTGGAGCAACGGTTCGCCCAAGAGCAAAACCGCACAAGAAAACTGGAGAAATCTATCGGACGAGCGTTGGACGAGGTGATGCCCAAGGTGGAGCAGTTTCTGGCTAGGTACCACTCGCCTCCACCCTCGCGCGAAACGTCTCTTCGTCACGTTGCACCCGCTGTCGTGGCCGCCGCCACAAGTGATGGTAGCAGCCCAAGAGACAACGTCGCCTCACCTTTTGCGGGGCCTCAACAGAATGCACACCAGGGTCTGCATGCTGGCGTACGGAAAATTAAGTCACGAGCCAATGCTCCAGCCAGCACCAAACCGTGTGAGTGCGCTCTCGTTACTGATGGAGGAGGGGCGACGGTTCCCCGCGCCCCATCCAGCGAGGGCGCTGCGCCCGCCTCCAGGCCCTCGGCACCGCCTCCGTCGGCAGCTTCCGGCGCGACCAACCCTCCGGCGTCGCTGCACGAGGCGGCGGAACGAGGAGATGCGGCGGCGGTGCAGCGCTTTCTCGCCGACGGAGCTCGGGTCGACGCGCGGGACAAAGACGGCAACACCGCGCTGCACATCGCCGCAAGCAACGGACGCACAGAGGTCGTCGACATCCTCATCGCAAAGGGGGCTGCCGTGGACAGACTTGGCTTCGGATTACGAACTCCGCTTCACTGTGCAGCCGCCAAAGGACATGAGACGATCGTGGCGCGCCTGGTGACCGCCGGAGCTAAATTTGATTCTCGAGACGCAGATGGCGCTACCGCCGCCGCCCTAGCTGCTCAGGGAGGTCACGCGGAGGTTGTGCTTTGGCTTTTGGACCGGGGCACGACAGTGGAGGCAAGGGATAATGAAGGGAGGACGCTTCTTATGTATGCGGTCGAAGGAGGAAACTTACAATCAGTCAAATACCTTTTGGAGAAAGGAGCGAACCTGAAGGCAGTAGACAACAAAGGAGAGACTTCTCTCTTAACGGGGGTTAAAAAACAGAGCTTACCAATAGTAAAATATCTGTTGGAAATGGGTGGTTCGCCGTTCATAGCAGACAAGATTGATGAATCACCGTTACTGTTGTGTTCCAAGAAAGGATACGGTGATACGGTTGGAGAAATGTTGAAAGTGGCCACTCCAGACGATATAGAACATTTGAAGTGTTGCCTTATTGTGGCTGGCAGTGCGGACGTGGTGTGGAGCTTCGTAGACGAGGCCCGAGACTTGGTGCTGGGGCCAGCGGGTGGAGAAGCGCTGGTGGAGGCCGCTCGAGACGGTCGCCTGGAAGTGATGGAGGCTCTGCTTCGGGTAGGCGTGAACGCGAAGGAATCGCTTGAAATGGCACTGCGGGCGGCCGCAGAGAAAGGACACAGAAGCTGCATCGTCGCGCTGTTGGACGCTGAAGTCGACGTCAATGCGCGAGGCATTAGAACAGAGGAAACGGCCCTTTGTCTCGCAGCTGTCAATGGTCACGCCGAATGCGTGAAGGAATTGTTTAAGAAGGGAGCGGAAAAGGAACAAATATCGGAAAAAGTGCTTCTGAACGTCGCGAGAGAGGGGCACCTTGATGCGCTGAAGCTTCTGCTTGGGCTACAAGTGATTACGATGTCATGGCGTGAAGAGGCGATGCGGGCGGCCGCAAAGGGAGGACACAGAGGCTGCATCGTTGCGCTGTTAGACGCAGGAGTCGACGTCAACGCGAGAGACTGCAACAAGTGGACAGCGCTGCATTGTGCAGCATCAAGTGGGCACTTGGAATGTGTAAAGGCATTGTTGCGAAGAGGTGCTAAAAAGGGACTAAGGGATTGGTGCGGGTATACAGCTCTCACTCTTGCTATCGAGAATAATCAGGCAACATGTATTGACATTCTTCGATACTAGAAACTTTTATATCTTTATAAAATAGTTCTCTCATTAACAAAGTTGCTAGATTTTTTTGTTACGTTCAAGAAGTGAAGCGCTGAAGTGAAATTTTGGATTATGCAACTGTAGAGTGAAGTATGATTTCATAGATGATCAGTTAGAGAGTATAGCTCAGACAAAATTACCCCTACCGATTCAAAATCTTGTTACTGAGTCTATAAAACTCTAAATATCCTCAACAACGTTGAATAATTGTAGCAGTTATTTGCGACGATGTACTGTTGAAATAAATGTGATCACAAGAAGCCGTAAACAAAGTCGTAAATAATGCCAATAAAGTAATATAATACATGCATTGTCTTTAGTCCGTGTTATGTACAAACGATGGCAAGAAAACAATGTGAGTTTCAAAGTGTTTTTAAAGATTGAGGTAGGACAGTAAAACCTCGTTCTAAATGACAATTTTCTGTGAAAAAATTGGAGTTGTTTTTAAGAAAATGGCGTTTAATCGCTACGTAAATTCGAAATTCGAACCTTCTTTCACAGAAAACTATTGAGTTTTCGAAAAACTTTATTAGAAGTCATTTGTAGCACATTAACTCACAAATACACTAGTTGGTCACCAAAATTGTCATTTTAAGTCACGTTCAAAATGTTTCTCAACACTTCCCGTACTCCATGCAAAATGGCGGCCAGCGTCTGGCCTAGCTTTTCAAATGAAGTGTCCGTACTGTGGTCACGTGTTTCATGACGCAAACTAGTGCTGCGTAGAACGAGCTGAATACGGTGCGCCGGAGTACTCACCCATATCTTTCCACCATGAACGAACTCTGCAATAAGTAGATAAAGAGAGTGGCGACTTCCGAGAACGCGAAAGCAAGCCAGCGAGAACGATCGTTAAATAAAACGCGTTTTGTCTCGCTCTACTATGGGCTTTCAAAAGTTTCAGGGGTATCACGACCCTCTGCCACCTCTCCCTGTGAGCTCACCCGTGACATTAAGCTAAATGTTCATTGATTCAACTACTGACATCATTAGTTCCGTACGTGTTGTGCATGCTTTTGGGTGGTGGTTGGAAGGTGTGGCGGTTATCTTTCCTCGCTAGATTCAGAGATCCGGCGCCAACCTACAGTCGGCTAGCTGAGTTTTTTTCTCCAACCAGGTATCTCCCACCAGCGGAGCACCGCCTCAGCCGATACAACTCTAAGCTCCCGACCGGTCTCCCGGCACATGTGGCCGTGTAGTGTAAGCGTGTGTAAGTAAGGTGAGGATAAGACAAAGCAGGGGAAGGAAAGGTCGTGCGCAATCCGTGGCTCGTTTGTTAGGGTACTGCTTAGGAATTTGCCTTGTATTGCTCGGAGAAACCACGGAAAACTGCCGATCAGAGCAGCCGGCGGGTAGAATTCTTCTCCAGACAGCAACTAAATTCGACCTAGCTGACAAGCTAGGTCGAAAATTCTGCTACCGTCGGGACTCGAACCTTAGATTCCCCAGTCAAATGCACTGCAGTGACATCAGTTGGTGCATTGAGCCACCTCTCCCGGTCTAAATTTCGATTTGAGTTCTTAGCGGCCACCCTTTGATTTCTGCTATCGCTCACAAAGATAGCGGGAGAGAAGTCGTTTTGAAGGAAAACTCATCTTCCTTGTGTTATCTGGATATTGTTCTTCCCTTATCGACATGCATGTTGTGTAAAATACTACGTTCATCGTACTCGCAAATCTTATCAAAACTTTCGAGTGCTATTATGCGGTAACAAAGGAGAAATAATCTGGTTACAGGGACTGTGATAAATAAAACACATTACTTATCATGTAATAATTTATTTTTGAGTTGCTATAAATGTATTTTATTTGAAACAATTTGCTAAAACGTCTCTTAACTTCTAATCAGTATTTAGGAATTGGTTCTGTATTACAAACTTCGCCTAAAGGGCTCCACATTGATGGGAGTCGGAAAATGTAAGTACTGGCGAGTTTATGGCCCCGTTTTAAAAATTGAAACGTGGAGGAGCTACAAATAAAACGTCTGAAGCTTAGAGCTTGTCTTGGCCGGGGTGGTACCCCACTGCAATGGCGGGAGAAAGTGCACCTACCAGTGCGGTAGTAGGAGAAACCTGGTTGAGAAAACCCCGCTAGTCGACGTGTAGGCTGACGTCGGATCCCACCATCTAGCCGGGTAGTATCACAACATCCTGACGAAAATAAATGGACTGCACTTACAGGGTTAAGGACCTTAGACGTTGACATGCCCGGCATCACTAATCAATCATTTGTTTTCTTGTTCAGTTCTCGAAATAATTTTGGGAATCTAGTATTTTTATGTTTTGAACTTTATTACATATTTTACATACTTTGCAAAACTTAATATTACTCTATCAATTTTCTTGAATTTTTTTCGCAAAAATACTTTACGCGTTTTCAAAAAGCTCGTGCATGGACTCAGCACTCTCTAACCTCCTTCTCCGCGATATTCAGTGAGGTGACAAAAGTCATAACGGGTCGAACCTTTCGGAGACGACGTGCAGAAACTCGACATGGCATGGACTCATGTGTGGAAGTCTCCTGCAGAAATATTGAGTTATTCTGCTTCTAACCGCCCAAAATTGCGGAAGGTTGCCGGTGCTGGATTTTGTGCACGAAATGATCAGTTGTGCCCCATAAATGTTTGATGGCATTCATGTCGGGCTATATGGATAGCCAACCCATTCGCTCCAATTGTCCAGAACGTTCTTCAAACCAATCGCGAACATTTCCATTCCAATTGAAGTTTAGTTTAGTTGGTCCCAGTCTATTTCATGTAAAAACAGCAACAGCCACAGCCACAGCATTATGGAGTCACCACCAACCTGCACAGTATCTTCTAGACAGCTCGAGTTCATGGCTTTCGTAGGACCCTACGCGACACTCAAACCCTACCACCAGCCATTACCAACTGCAATCGCGACTCATCTGACCAAATCGCGACTTTCCAGGAATGTGGGATGAATCGATATGGTCGGGAGCCCAGGAGAGGCACCACAGGCAATGTCGTACTGATAGCAAATACACTCGAGTCGTCCTTCTACCGACATAAGCCATTAAAGCCGAATTCGTCGCACGTCTCACATTAATTTCTGAGATTATTTCAAGTGTAATTTCGTGACTGCAGTGTAATTATTTATAACAACTTAATAAATCCATTTGATTTAAATATGACCGTGTTTTGTTCTTATTCAATTAGTAATTAAACCTTAACTTTGGGGTCATTTTGAGTCAAATATCCCCAAGAGAAAATTGGATTTTCATCACTTACCTCAATTGTTTTGTAAATTGTTATACAAGAATAATGCATGTCACATTGTAAATTGTGGTTTCCTATTTCTGTGTCTAGAATTTTCTGAGAAGTAGCTTAAATATAAATATGGTTCTTTTCCCATCTCAAGCGTCAATAAATTCCTCAAGCCTCAATAACTCTTCCCCAAAATAATTGAAAAGTATTTGGAACAGATGCCTTCAAGTTGAATGTGTGGATGTTTTCACATGGAATTATCCTGTAATTCAACAAAAAATTCAAAATATTGGCATCTGAAGTGTTAATATACGGTAAGTTTTTTTTCTATTTTCTCTTCTTACTGCAATATGTTTGCTCTCAGAGAGAAAATCTTTGCATTATTAGAAAATAATGTAAAATATCTGCACACTTAAAGTGAACCTTTTTGGACCTTGTTCTGAACTGTTCTGTTTAGTTTTCAAAAGTCCTATTTTTTTAGGAATGTGTCATCTATTTATTGTTTACTGTAATTTTAATAATTCTAACATAAATATACAAAATATAAAACTGCTTTAGAGAAAGTGATATTAGAAGTGAAACTCAGTGTTTCTAACCATAAGAACAACAGGTATGTCGTGTTAGCCTTATATTGTACGGTAAATATTGAAACATAGAGAAGAATCCTTAATCATGAAAATGCCCTAGTCATAATTTACCATACAGTGCAGAATTAACATATAAATTGATATCTCTTCTGTAGTAGTACAAGAACTGTGTATGTTTTTAAAACCAATTATCCTGATTTTTTGAACTAGGTCTCTGGTAATCTTTATTATATATACCAGGTTAGTGTGACAAATAAGTCATTGAAGGTCTTTACTATGTATGATAATTCACGTTCACGTTCACTATGTGATCTTGGCTACCACCTTATCAATGCTTACATCCGCGAAAAATAATAAAATACAATCGCTCATGTAAGCACTTATCAATGAAATAACTAAGTTTATTGTTCATGGCGTTGACCTGATGTATACGTGAAAAAACTTGTAAAAGGCGTTGTGATTGTTGGTTAAAATAATGCCTCGCCTGGCCTTAGTTCTTCTAACGTGAGCTGTGGCCACCAGCCGCTCTGACGGCTTTTTCCGAGGCGAAGGTACGTGTGTGCTCTTCATTACTTCTGGAGATGCCCGCCAAAGCTCTTTGAACATCTCCAGATATCGCCAAAAACTTTACGAGGACATATTGTAATGCCTACAATATTAATATCAATCCAACGTGATATGATGGAATGCCATTTTTACCGCAAATTGATTACTTAGAGTTATCAAAGAATGAAAATACTGGAAAACGAATATAACCGAAATGAAAAAAGTTAATTGAATAAAGTACCCGGTATTTTACGGTTTAAATGTAATTGAAAATGTGTTAACAAAAGCTGCATACTTATCTTCACCCCAAATTGTAAAATTTAATCCGATGTCGGGTCTCCATGTTCACATAACATACATGAAGCATCAGCTTCCTCTAATGGTAATTTTTGCCTTTAGTGATTGATTCATTGTGATTCAGAGTGATTGATTCACGCTGCTTTCACTGCGTTTTGTCATCTTGTTGGCTAAGTCTCTTAAAGAACTTTGGAGACCCGAACCCGAAAACTATACGGAGATGAAGGCGAATGTTGAAATTTCTTCACTAAGCAGGAATATTTATATTTATTTTTATTTAACTCATAAACAGTAAAACATGGGAAGTTTGAGAGAGAGGGAGAGAGTACATTCAATACATTTAAAAATGTATGTTAAATATACCTGTTTAAAATGAATGGTAATTAGTATACTTATATTAAAATTGTAACAATGAAATTAATTTTTTGTACACATGTATTGATAATTCATATAGAAATATCAACAGTATAAAAGACACAATAGCCGGGGATCCCGTTTAAAAGCAATTTTTATTTCCGCTTGACTTTTAGGCACATATCATAGCCGCGGCTCATTTTACATTTCCTTGTAGTAAATTAAAATTTACTATAATTCACGAACAGTGATTGCACCTACAAATATGCATTTATTAAATAACTCGCATATCTACATTAGCTTTTGGATATCTTGTGAAGTTGTTGTCATTTTGCAGCTTTATTTGTTCAATATTACTTTGAAGAGAGAGCCCTTGTACGTTTTACTTAAGAAACGTGTTTTTGTGAGTTCTCCATTTGCAGACCACTTTGGTGGTCGTGATTTTCCCTATGAACTGTGCTCTTTCCGACATTAATTTGTTGTATTTTTCATAACAGTAGTAGGCAAACTAATATACTATAATGGGCCAAGTTGGTTAGAACCTTTGGATATTTTTACTCAAGTTTCCTAACAGCATGACTTACATGACCAGTTATATGTGAACTTTTGAATGGTGTTGCATTTTAAATTATATTGATATATTATTTTGTTAAAAACTGTAATTACATTTTTAAAATGCCATTTATTCAAACGTGACTTCAGTGTCAATTTGTAATATGACATCTAATTGCATTCTAAGTTATTTTAGAATTCTAAATCCTCTGATATTTCCAGGAAACGTGAGGCATCTAAACGTTCCTCAGCTGATGCCGAGATCTCGTTAAATGCTTCAAATATCCCTCGTATTACGTCATCTTTAGCTACGTCGTTGGGCTTCTCTCCTCGATTATTTGAAATTATTAAAATTGCAGGGTTTCGAAGGAGTTTCCTCACAATTTTGTCGTGTCCATTCCTTGCAGCGCAATGCAAGGGAGTGTCTCCCTTATGATCTCTCTTGTTGACGTCAGCGCTGTAAGCCAGAAGAATGTTAACACAGGCACCTCCATTTTGTATTGAAGCAGCCACGTGCAGAGCAGTCTGCCCAAAGGAATCTTCAGCATCGACTTGCAGTTTTTCACTGTCGAGCAGAGCCTCTAATATCTTTACATTGGCAATCTTCGCCGCCAAGTGCAGAAGGGTGTTTCCCATTTTATCTTTGAAGTCAAGGTTGATGTCCTGCTTTAACATGGTTAGACAGTAGCCTGTTTTTCCATTTCTCACCGCCGAAAGGAGCGAGAATTGGTCAGGAAGGAGACGGGCTGATTTCAAAGGAGGAGGCGGATTGGAGAAGGGAGGGGAAGTCTGTGAATCTGTAACGAGGAAGTGTGTTCCTGTGGTGACGTCGTCTTGGAAAGTTCTTTGAAGCTTCGTCGGCGGTGTGGAGGAGCACGAGAAATCTGCGATCGAGCACCCTGCTCGTTTCACACCAGACGAGGTCCTTGCGTCAGCGATAGGTCTTCCCTGAAGAGAAGTGCCCTGATTAACGGCGATCGGCCTCGACTGAGGTGTGGACGTCGTTTGCATGTCAGGGACTTCTTTCTTTATTTTATTTCCCGAGGATGTCTCCACCAAGCCCTGTTCTATACGTTTTTCCATCTCTTGTATCTTTCTGTTCATTTGCTTGACTAAGTTTGCTGATTGCTTCTCAGTGTCATATCTCTTCTTACTGACAAAGCTAATGGCCTGCTGCCAATGGCCCACCGCTTGTGTCAAATTCTTCATGGCCACCACCACCGTCTGTCCCGCCTTTGAGGCCGTCGTCACCGCCGCATCCGCCTCCATCATGGCGCCCTTTGTTCCAACTTGCCTGCCTTCGTCACCCATTGCCTCGGCGCCTCCCGCTCACATTCACCATGATGCTGCCAGGACTCGATCAACTTCTGAAACATTGTTTTATTTATTTTTTATTTGCTAATTTCTATATTATTTATTTATTTTCGTCAAAGACGTGAAAAAAGTGTGACGAATCTGGTACATATGGAGATGCATTACATGAAGCCTTAGGAAATTATCAAAAGCTGGCAAACAATGGTTCAAATGTGTTGATGAAATTTTGTTGTTGGATAGCGTAAAAGGCGCTTAACATATTCAGGTCTCATTTTCGTTGATATTCCTGAATTTTCGAAAAATTCAATTTTTTTTCTGTCTTTCTACAACTACAATTATGAAGATAATTTTTTACTTTCCCATATACGTACAGATATACGAAGTATTATACGTAGTACAGGAAACGTTATGTAATCCTGCGGAAAATTGGTTTCGAGATTTCAACAAAAATACGTTTTGGGGTCCTCTGATACCGAAAAAGTGTTGTTTTTGTTTCAAAACATCCGTCCGTCTGTCTGGTGTATGTGAACAGCACTAGCGTCTAAACCATTCGAAGGAGTTTTTTCCAAATTGGAGAAACACCTGTCCATTTGGCCTGAGTCGTAGTTCTGCATTTTTGAAAATTATTCATTAGTTTTGGAAGTACTTTACACGGGACATTTTCAAAAAAAGTTCTCAAAAATGGCACCACATTTTTTCTTTAAATTTCTTAAAAGAATAAAATAAAATAAACTTATAAATATGGTGTAGGTCCAGTTTTCACGGTTAACTCTGAATTTTCAAATATTGCCAAAGTGTGCATTTTTTTCGGGGTTTCCTAGAAAAACAAAATTAAAGATAACTTTTTTCTTCAAATATAATTTGTTGTCCGTAATTTATTTCATCAATTTCATGTACATCTTTTTGAAAGTTTTACTAGTTTTGGCACAATATTACGTGCAATAAGTGTAATTTAAAAAAATTACGAAACAAGATTTTCTCAAAAACCGCTCCAATTTTTTTCTTCAAAATTTTGTTAGGGATTGTGCTAAATGCACGCTACAAGATATCATAAACGCCATATTGTTCTATTCTTGTGTGTTTTCAAAAATTACAAAAATAAATTTTTTTACTTGTTTCTCACGTCGTTAATATTTACATAATACGTCGTTAATATTTATATTAGCGGCAATTTATTCACATTATTATATTTAAGAGCACAAGTACTTTAAATAATGTCTCACAAAGCTTATCGAAAACGCAACGGTTTTCTGTCAAAGCTAGCTCAAAATTTCGCAATTTCAGAAACGCTCAATCGGCAGTTTCGCAAAAACGGCTCCAATTTTTTTCTCCAAGCTTTTCGAATGGATAGTGCTAATTGAATAAAATGGTTTGAGCGTTTCTGAAAATGCAGAATTTTGAACTACTCTTCACTAAAAACAGTTGAGTTTTAGATATTTTTTCGATGACATTATTTAAAGCACGTGTACTCATAAAAACAATAATGTGAATAAATTGCCGCTAATATAAATATTAACGACGTGAGAGACAAGTAAAAAAATTACATTTTGAAAAAAACAGAAGGATAGGGCAATACGAAGTTTGTCGTCTTATAGAATGCTTTTTGCACTATCCCTACCAAAAGTTTAAATAAAACATTTGAAGTCGTTATTGAGAAAGTATGGTTTTTGTAATTGTTTAAAATTGCAAATATTGCACGCAGTATTGCGCGAAATCTACTAAAAGTTTTTAAAAAAATGTACTGGACTTTAATGAAAGAACTCACTATGAACAAGAAAATTAAAAGAAGAAAAAAGTCTGTCTTCAATTTTGTAGTTTTTAGAAAGACGCGGAAAAAATTCAAACTTTTGGAATTTTCGAAAAATTAGTGATAACCGTGAAAATCTGATCTATGGCACATCGATAAGTATTTTACTTCACACTTACGAAACATTTAAAGAAAATATTCGGAGCCGTTTTTGAGAATATTTTGAAAATGTCCGAGGGGCTTCATGAAAGGTACCCCAAAATTTTGAAGAATGATTTTCAAAATCGTGGCTCCTCGAGGGAGCCAGATAGACCGGGGAATTTCCTTTTGGGAAAAAAAGCATACGTATGACTGACAGACTAACTGACTGACGGGCAAATGGACAGACGAACGTACAGATGGTATCTCTCATCAAACGTATATTTCCATTGAAATCGATTTTCCACAGCATTACATAACTTTCCCTATGCTACGTATATTACACCGTATAAACGTGCGTATAAGGGAAAGTAAAAAATAAACGGTATATGCATATCTGATTTCGCGGAAAATCTCCCTTATGTCTTGGGACATCCTTATCTGCAACTCCTAGTGCGGGCAATCCTCTAGCTTGCGTCCTGGATTGCCTAATTAAAACTAATAATTTCCATCTACCTTGCATGAACATTAGATTTCTACTATTTTAATGTGATCCAAAGTATGATTTATGTCACATAGTTATTGTACGTAGAGACCGCGATAAATTACGAACTTTTGCCGATATATAGTTGTACAAGATCTACAGTCAGTTATATTATCATCTTTGTGTTCGCGAAGTAAAAAAATTCCAAATGAAAACTGCATAAGCGCTAACTTACAACTCACCGCAAGTAATGCACTCTGCTTGCACACTAAGTCAAAGAGACCCTCCCACTTCACGAAACGTATTTATATATGCCCGTGTTATCATAGCCATGAGCGTCCTTACTATCTCACGGCCACCTGGAAGACACATTATGCGATATCGAGATTAGCTTGGATGTGAATAGTTTGTGGAGATGTTCAATTTAGGAACGACTTCCTTTTGGCTCACCATAAGAAAAATACTTAGACAAAAAGTTATCATTCCACCACTACACACAGACGTAGGCAGAATGTTCAAACCAGAACAGAAAGCAGAAGAAATAGCCAATTTTTTCGCCGCGTCTTTCATAAGTTCAACAAAATCGTATTCTACCCACATAACAATTACTAAATGAAATGACTTAACAATGTATGGCCTCCACCCTAAGATTGAATATACATCTCCAAAAGAAATCAACGCCATTGTAATAGTATTAATTACAAAAAAGCCCCCGGCAACGATTAATTACAATATCTTAAAAAGTCTACCTGATGCAGTCATGACACATATTACAAAATATCTTCAACTCGTGTTTACAAACAGGATATTTTCCACAAACATGGAAACATGCAAACATTTTAACAGTTAAGTCGAGTAAAAAAGATAGTTTAGTAGAAAATTATAGTAGAATCTGTTTATTCCCTAGAACTTTTAAAATTCTAGAAAATAATCTTAAAGCGTTTAAAAACTCATATTTATGCCACCACCACAATTTCCATAGAACAATTCGAATTTACAGAGCACATCACCACACACCACCAATTACGTGCCTTCAAGAGAAACACGTCTACTATGCCTTCAAGAGAAAACTTCATATTGTAGCCATCTTTCTAGATGTTGCCCAAGCAATCGACCGGCTCTGGCACATGGCATTAACCCACAAACTCAAAGAAATAGGCACGCCTTTTTATGTGATCCACATAATCACCACCTTCTTAAAAGGTAGGACCTTCTCGGTCCCGATCAATTACCAACGATCAAACCCACAAACTGTAAAAGCAGGATGACCACAAGGGTTACAGCTTTTGCCAACGTTATTCAATCTGTACATGGCAGACTTGCCCAAACTCAACTTAATAAAATAGCGCAGTTTGCCGATGTCATTGCATTCTATGCACCCGGACATTCACTACAATAGACTAAAACCCAACTTCAGTTATATCTTAACCTTCTAGACAGCTGGCCTTCAAAATAAAAATTAAATTAAATCAAAACAAAACTGATGTAAAAATATTAACCCTAAGACGATATAACCCTCTCACTCCACTTACATTAAATCAGGAAGTAATTAACTCGAATCGCATAACAAACCTATCATGTATCTAGGATTATTAATGAATACACAAATAAATTGGGAACACTATATAAATAATAAAATTTTACAGGCTAAAGCTAACCACGAAGCTCAATAATAAACAGTTCAACCAATCTTTCATGTAGCACAGCCCTAAATATATTTAAAACCATAATTAGACCACTCTTATTATATGTTTGTCCTGTTTGGAAAGCTTTAAGTTTATATTAAGCCGACAATACAAATGTAGATTGTAAACTGAACTTTACAAAACCTAAAAATGTTTATAATGAAAAAAGGAGAGACTTAAAGCCATTAAGATTGTTGATTGGCCCGAAAACGTCTTGCTTTCTGTAAATAATTTTTAATTTTATTTATCGGTCACATGCGTCTTTAATCCCTGTTAACACGTACCCCTGTAGGTTTGATATATGCTCTTCTACCTGTATGTTGACAGTTTAAATTAGAACGTTAGAAATTTAACGGTCTTGGCAATAGGTTTTACCATCCTTGGCAACGTTAAATCATCGCAATTAAACTGTTTATTAAGATAAAATATGGCGCTGTACAAAACAAATCATATTCAAACAAATCAGAATAAAAGTAACTCGTGTTACTTTTTGGGGATAATTATTAATTGTAATATTATTAATAGTTCAATTAGAAACGTATATATTATGTGAATTAAAATCATTTTCCTGGCGTTCCAACAAATGAAATTCTCCATTAATCGTATTTACTGACGATATGAATGCGCATCTGGCATTGAATAATAAACCTGAATGAGGTTGCTTTATGTGCCTGTGACTTTGTAAAACAGAATGTAAGAAATTGTATGTCTTTATAAAAAGAATATGTGTAAATTGACTTACCCAGTTCTGCAAATAAGGAAGCCTTACATCTTCTGTTATCGCGTACACGTGATTTTGTATTTATCATGATTTTTCTGGGATCTAATCCTGTGTGCCTACTAAAACTGCGTCTAAAATTTCTTTAGGTGCAGAAGAATTATTCACGTTCATCTTTCTCAAACCACACTATACGAATATTTTTTAATTAGATATATCGCAAGCAACACCCCACAATATTGAACTATGTAATGTGCCGCAGCAAAAAATTCATTTGTTTACTATTGCAGTAGTGTAAATTTGTGCAAAAAAGAAAGTGATTTTTTGAAATGTCTGTCCGTCCTTCTGTCAGTCCATTTGTGAACATTAATAGCGCCTAAACCATGCGTAGAAATTTTTCCAAATTGAAGAAACCCCTGTCCATCTGTCTCGAGTCGAAGCTTTGAGATTTTGAAAAACATTCTTTAAAATTGGGGATACTTTACATAAAGCTCCCGGACATTTTCATCATTTTCTGAAAAACGGCTCCGTTTTCTTTAATTTTTTTGTAAAAATGGAGAAGACATACACTTACAAAATTGGCATAGGTCCGATTTTCACAGTTAACTCTAAATTTTCGAAAAATTTAAATGTGAATTTTTTCGGTGTCTTCCAACAACTACAAAATTCAATATGAAGGTTTTTCCTTGAAATGAAATTTGTTGTCTATAATTAATTCTTTTATTGAGGTCATAAGGTCATTCATTTCTTAAGGTCGCGCACATTATTTGCAGTTTTAAAGAATTTCAAAAAAAGATTTTCTCAAAAACGGCTGCAATTTTTTTCTTTACACTTGTGGTAGAGATTGTGCTAAATGCACTCTATAAGATGACATAAACGTCATATTGCTCTATTCTTTTGTTTTTTAAAAATTACAAATATGTATTTTTTACTTGTCTCTCACATCGTAATATTTATATTAGCGGCAATTTGTTTTATTATATTTGAATACACGTGCTTTAAATATTATCAAATAAAGTTTCACGAAAACTCAACAGTTTTGTGTGAAAACTATCTCAAAATTCCGCATTTTCATAAATTCTCAACGTCATTTTCTCATAATCGCTCCAAATTGTTTCTTCAAACTTTGCGAATGGATAGTACTAATTGCATTCTTTAATATAACGTTAACTTCATTTTGGGGTATTTTTTGATTTTCAAAATTTACATAAATTTAATTTATTCCAACAATTAAGATCCAACGTTAATATGCTCGTTTCGAGCGATTTGTTAACACTATTGTATTTGTGAGTTAATGTGTTTAAAATGACTTCCAATGAAGTCTAAAACTCAAAACTTTTCTGAGAAAAACAGCTTTAATTGCGAATTTACAGGAGCGCTTAAACGATAGTTTTTTTGATAGGGGCTCCAATTTTTTCAAAAAAATTGCCATATAGGACGATGTTTTACTGTTGCTAAATATTCTTAAAATAATTTTTTCGTTCAACTAATAGGAAACCAAAATTCTTTTCAAAATTTTGACAATAAAACTTGGGTGGCGATAGATGGCAATTGGCAAGAGTATATAGCAAGCTGAGACCAAAGGAAATAGAAAACTAATACAGAAAAGTCTGTGCCATTCTGTGGCACCACTAGTTAACTTTTGGCCTCTGCAGTAATAACACTCGGAACATTACCAGGTATGTTACCAGCTATTACGTAGTGAAACTTATTTTACAATGTATATTGGCTTAAAATGTATTGCTGGGATGGAAAATTGTTTTTTGGTAGTCGCAGAGACTAAAGAGCCGAAATATATGTAGTCAATTAGGACACTCGTAACGAATAGTCAACAGCGCCCTTAACGTATAGGTTATTATTCGCCCTATGTTTCGCTGGTTCGCGATCTCATGATTTCTCCCTTCATTTTGCGCGGGCGGCATGATAGGAGACAAGAGCTGATTTTTTTTAATTCAACGCAAACATGGGGAATTAATACGCTACTCCTGTAAATAAATACTCTTGTGCGTCCCTTCGTAATTATAATGCGCGCAAGATATTCGCAGACAGTACTCACTATCTGGATGAGACTTGTCATTCGTTTAAATACATTTTAGTCCCTTTCCAAAGTCTGTAGATAAATAACGAATCAATTTTAATGCGAATGTTATCTGTGTGGCTGCTGTACTTGAGCAAATAATAGAACAGTGCATTAATATAAGGAACTTCGATAAGTTATGAAACTGAACGTAATATCATTTTAAACGAAACTTGGCTGTATTCATAAAGCAGATAAGAGTGCAATCTGGAGATAACAATAGGAAGATATAGGTAATTATCTCTCCCTTTCGCTTTCTCCATCACCTTCCCTCTCCATCCTTCTCTCCTCTTTCCTCTCCATATTTCTATCTTACTCTTCTCCCACTCTCTCTCCGTCTCACTGCCTATGAAGTGTCGACTCACTATAACCTGAGGCAGTGAGAACGTCTGGGGAGTAACGTTTTTGGATCACTATATCCGAGGATATCAAAATTAAACAGAATTTCTCCCTAATTATTGATTTTACAAACATATAGGTATAGCAAACTACATTAACAGCTCGAACTGAAAACTTCAACATCTTTATTTGTCCTTAAAAAATCAATTTCTTTTCAATTGTTTGCTTCGTACGTTTTCAATAGTAATATCTCTAGATCCTACTTAGTTCATTCTCTCTACATAATTGATTCTATATTTTCCTCTGTCTCTAATTATCGTAATGCTATCTTAACATCCTTCAATGCCTCTTGCACTGTTGGAATAACGTTCCATCTCTGAAGGCCCTTTTACTCGCCCGATAATATACGAGATGCTTTCGGTAGCGGGGTGGTGCAAGTGGCTAATAAAACATTACTTTACCGCGCGGCACGGCAGATGTCGCCTGGCTGTCACAATCACATGCTTCCTGTCGCATACGTAGAACTCAACGCGCTTTGATCCGCGGAATATCACGACACAAAGATTGATATTACTAGCGCAACTTTCTTGAACGATGGATTGAAGAAATGCGGTTAGAGTGGGGGTATTAGTTACAGAATCGGCCACTGGATTTTATGAAGCAATGCATATCTCTGGAGATAAATCGTGCCTTCGCAACGTTCTCAATAATTTGCGTTCTAACTTTTTAAGGAGTTAGAGGTATCTCCTGTGATAGATCTTTACCTTCTTAGGTCATTTCGTTGGGTTTTTGGAGAAAATAACGGATAGATGTTCTCGATTTCAAAAGAAAATTGTTTCAATTTTGCGCCAGTGAAGATGTGTTTGGAATGTGGTCATCAGTGCACTGTGCGAGCTTTTGTCTTCAACTCATCATTGTGTCAGAGAGGGGGGAAGCAAGGTCATCGTTCAAGAAAAGTTACGCGAGTAATACTGAAGTAAGCAGTCGCCGCCGCCATTTGCAGCGCACCCAGGACACGGCCATCGTTTCTGCAGAGAACCTGAGTGGCAAAAGGTCAACAGTATGGTTTCCGCTCTCGGTCCACTACCATCACCCCAGGGGACACTACTTGTGTTATGGTCTTTGGGCCTGATTTTTCAAGCTGCCTAGTGTTGAAATTTGTGGTACCGGGGCAATATATTAGTTTCGAAAAGACAGTTTTTTTAGGACATTTTATTTCGTACGTTCACTATGGCCGAGGCTCAGGTTCACTATACCGAGTCTTCGTATGCTTATTTGTAATGTAAGTGGAACGGGACCAGTGATTTAAGTTCACTATAACTGAGGGTTCACTATAACTGAGGGTTCACTAGAACTGAGGGTTCACTAGAACTGAGGGTTCACTAGAACTGAGGGTTCACTAGAACTGAGGGTTCACTAGAACTGAGGGTTCACTAGAACTGAGGGTTCACTAGAACTGAGGGTTCACTAGAACTGAGGGTTCACTAGAACTGAGGGTTCACTAGCACTGAGGGTTCACTAGCACTGAGGGTTCACTAGCACTGAGGGTTCACTAGCACTGAGGGTTCACTAGCACTGAGGGTTCACTAGCACTGAGGATTCACTAGCACTGAGGGTTCACTAGCACTGAGGGTTCACTAGCACTGAGGGTTCACTAGCACTGAGGGTTCACTAGCACTGAGGGTTCACTAGCACTGAGGGTTCACTAGCACTGAGGGTTCACTAGCACTGAGGGTTCACTAGCACTGAGGGTTCACTAGCACTGAGGGTTCACTAGCACTGAGGGTTCACTATAACCAGACTAGAATGTATATTTCTCTCTACTCTCTCTGTGTCTACGGATTGTCACAGCATAAAACACGCACACTTCTAAGGCATGTAGAGGGGTTGAAGATCATATTTTTCCAGTGTGGTGGGTTTTTCATATAATGGATATTCACACGTGCCATATGCCCCTGTTTGATAGGCTACTTGCCACGCATTGTTGTGGGGCGGCCCACGTTCTGGCGCAGTCATAGAGATTTCTGGAGCATCGCAAACACCGAAGTATTTTCAGTTGCCAGACAATCGGGAGCATTTGTCGTATACGCATCTTTGTTAACTCCAATTTCCAATTACATTTATTTTGCAAAAGGTGATTACCTTTCAATCCTACATGTCCTGTATGTGTACATGTACCATTTATTTTTAGACATTCTGTTTATCTCTATTTCATTCCCTCTCTTTAACTATTTGATTTGCTCTCTCTTTCTCTCTCTCTCTCTCTCTCTCTCTCTCTCGTATCTTCTGCCGCTGATTCTCTCTTTCCTTATTCCTCTCTGACTCCTTCTTTATTCCTTTCTTTTTTATCTGTCTCTTTCTTTGGCCCTTCCCCTTCACATTGTTATTTTCTTTTCTCCATTTTCTCTCTGAGATAGTGCTGCAGTGCAGATCGAGCTCTGATCTGACATCCGAGTTTGCGAAGTACCAAATACTATTCCGAAGCTAATAGTGGTCGTTTCTTAGACGAAGGAAGGAATGAGCTGGGCTGGATGGGAGGGGAGGGGAGGGGAGGGGATGGACGGCCCTCCTCACTACGTTATTTTTCTAAATCTAATTTAGAATAAAATGTTTGCTTTGTTGTTTTGAGGTTGTAAGGTCAGAGATCGTTAGCCTTCTCTTTTGTCGTCTGTTCTTCTGGTCGTAGGGCTTGGCAGTGGTTGCTTTGGCGATATGCCGCTGCCTTCACGAAGACAGAGTTGGAATGAGAACGACCGCTCCCAGAAAAACGCAGAAGATTCGCAAAAAGAGCGGATGTCGGGGACCTGCTGGGCGACAGCAGCAGTTAGCATGAATTTCGAATTTTTCCTACAAATACACTAGCAAAGAGAGGTTTTTCTTTAAATCCAGATTTTGAAAGACTATCATATATAATTTTTCGGACATTTGAGTAGTTTTCACAGAATATTGAAAGAAATATTGGAAATTTTTAATTTTTTGAACAATTTTTTTGGAAAAAAATGGCTCCAATTTTTCTTTGAATTTTCTCCTCATATATATCAAAGGATTGAAGAAATGTATTACTAATCTCATTTCTGGCCAACTTTCTGTATTATCGAATATTGCAAAATATGCCCTTTAAAAATCAGCACTTAATAAAGGTCACGCATAATGTTTTTAAAAACGTATTTTTGCGTCATTTGTGCTTGAAATGTGATTTTTAAAATTAATTTTCTCAAAAAATTATCAACATTTTTTCTCAGATAGGAGGTACAAGAATGGAACAAGTCTCATTTTCGTTGAACTCCATATTTTGAAAGTTGCAAAAACTTAACATTTTGAAAATACAAAATTGAAGACAGAAATTTTGCCTTCAACAATTTGTTCCAAAAAATCAGCTCATTGGATAGAGTGATTTATATTTTTTTCAAAAGACAAGTAGTTTTCGTGTAATTTCTGATTGAAAATAATAAAATATATACAGGTGCCCCTCGAAGTCAGAACAACGAGAAAATTTCTTGGAGAAAAGGAATGAATTAAAAGGTTATAAACTTAGTATTATTTTACTATATAATTTACTCTTGAAATCCGCAATATTAATTCGATTTTTACTCTATTTTACTCTTATTTATTTACTCTACTCTACTTTATATTCTTATGAAATAAGGTATTTTCTTGCAATCTGCAAACCTTAATTGAAATTACCCCAATTCGGGTTTCTCTCTTAAAGACACCATTTAAATTAATATAAAAGAAAATTGAAAAATACATAATTTTGTACGACCTTTTATAACGATAATTTGATATTACCAACGTGCACGCCATAACCATATAATGCAGCTTTATGGCAGTTTGAGAAGGTATTCCGAGAATTTCTTTATTGAACTTTGGCATGAATGAAGAGAGATGAGATAAAGCTGTTTTATTACTTTCTCGCTACGGAATAGGAAGAAAGTTATGTAATGCTGCGCGAAGAAGCGGCGAGTTTGCGTCAGAAAAACTCTTATTGCCGGTCCCTGGTAACGAAAAAGTTTATAAATACAGTTTCTAAATGTAGAAAAACATACTTTAACACGCGGTAAAGCCAGAATCTACGTTCTGTGGCTCCTTGAAATCGAAATATTGAATGACGTCAAAAGTCTGCCAATTGTTTTTTTGTCTCTCTCTCTCTCCTGTAGCATTAAATTTTGATTAGAGAATTGAATATATTTTCATCATATTGAGTGAAAAAAATTTTCAGGGCTCTAATAAAGTTGAGGCCTGAGGCAAGTTGCCCCAGCTGCCCCCTCCACACACTCGCACACACACACACACACACACACACACACACACACCAACACTCCCTCTCTCAAACATACTCTCTCACACACACTCTCTCTCTCTCACACACTCTCTCTCTCACACACTCTCTCTCTCTCACACTCTCTCTCTCACACACACTCTCTTTCTCACACACACTCTCTCTCTCACACACACTCTCTCTCTCACACACACTCTCTCTCACACACTCTCTCTCTCACACACTCTCTCTCTCACACACTCTCTCTCTCACACACTCTCTCTCTCACACACTCTCTCTCACACACACTCTCTCTCACACACACTCTCTCTCACACACACTCTCTCTCTCACACACTCTCTCTCACACACACTCTCTCACACACTCTCTCTCACACACACTCTCTCACACACTCTCTCTCACACACTCTCTCTCACACACTCACTCTCTCACACACTCACTCTCTCACACACTCACTCTCTCTCACACTCTCTCTCACACTCTCTCTCACACACTCTCTCTCACACACTCTCTCTCACACTCTCTCTCACACACTCTCTCTCACACACTCTCTCTCTCACACACTCTCTCTCACACACTCTCTCTCACACACTCTCTCTCACACACTCTCTCTCACACACTCTCTCTCACACACTCTCTCACACTCTCTCTCACTCTCTCTCTCTGACGCACACTCTCTCTCTCTGACGCACACTCTCTCTCTCTGACGCACACTCTCTCTCTCTGACGCACACTCTCTCTCTCTGACGCACACTCTCTCTCTCTCTCTGACGCACACTCTCTCTCTCTCTGACGCACACTCTCTCTCAGACTCTCTCTCTGACGCGCGCTCTCTCTCTGACGCGCGCTCTCTCTCTGACGCGCGCTCTCTCTCTGACGCGCGCTCTCTCTCTGACGCGCGCTCTCTCTCTGACGCGCGCTCTCTCTCTGACGCGCGCTCTCTCTCTCTCTGACGCGCGCTCTCTCTCTCTCTGACGCGCGCTCTCTCTCTCTCTGACGCGCGCTCTCTCTCTCTCTGACGCGCGCTCTCTCTCTCTCTGACGCGCGCTCTCTCTCTCAGACGCGCGCTCTCTCTCTCAGACGCGCGCTCTTTCTCACACACACGCGCTCTCTCTCTAACACACACACGCTCTCTCTCACACACTCTCTCTCTCTCACACTTGCTGGCCAACCCTGTATTTATATGCAGCCCTTATGCCATGAAATATAATAATGAGAATGATTTCAAAATATTGTACATATGTAGAAGCATTGCTGGGCGATTATTCCACCCAAACTCACTGCTCCCGCTAAAGAATAAGGTTGGCTGTCTGAGGAGCCCGCAAGTATGTCAGTGTCCAGTGTAAAAGTTGACTTTGTGTCCCCATACGGTGTGTGTAGTGAGTATCCGGTTCTGAAAGCTGGAAAAAGACCCAGGAAAAAAATCCCAGAATTGCGAGTCTAAGAGAGCGAGAGGGTGTTACTTACCTGGGTGGTTAAGAGGCGGGAATTTTTGGGAAATTTAGAAAATGTAAAAGGCGACATGTAAAGTACCCCTCAAAATTAAAATATCAGTTTTTAAATTCTAGGGATCGCGACACCAACTAGAATGATTGTGGAATATCAAGAAGAAAATCTGCACTGTTTATCCACTAGCGATATTCACAGACGGACTGGCAGACGTTTTGCCATCATTTGAATTTTCGGTATCGTTGAGCCCCAAAACATGAATTCTGACTACCCCACGTGATAAAGGGTTTGTTTTCTAAATTTAGCTTCTGGATTGATCCACTTTTTTGTTAGAAAGTTTTTGTGCCAATAATTTGCCTTTATTCCGCGTAGCATTACATAACTTTCTCTATACTCCGTAGCGAGAAAGTAATAAAGCCGCCTTATTTTATCTCTCCCTTTCATGTCGCCGTCCAATAAAGAAATTCTCGGTATAACTGCCATGACGCTGTATTGTATGGCTATGCCGCGCACGTTGGTACTATCAAATTATGGTACCAATTTTTTTTCTAATTTTCTTTCATATTAATTTAAATCATATTTTTAAAAGAGAAAACCTAATTAGGCCCATTTCGATTAAGGTTTGCAGATTGATTGCAAGAAATTATCAATATTCTAGAGTAGAGTAAAAATTAAATTAATATTGAGAATTTTAATTGTAAATTTTAATTACAATGACTAATTATGTTTCATATCCTTTTAATCCTTTCCTTTCTCCGAGAACTTCTCTCGTGGCTCATTCTTGGAATGACATCTGTATATATTTCCTTAATTGCAATCACAAATTACGCGAAAACTACTAGTTTTTTTAAATATATAAATTACCTGTTTCAAAAAGCTGCGTTTTTAGAACAAATTTTAAGGCAAAAATCTCTATCTTAAGTTTTTGTAATTTCCAAAAATGTAGGGAGTTCAACGAAAATGAGACTTGCGCCATTATTTTAGGCCTTTATTGATCTATCCGTGGAAAAACGTTGAAGCAGTTTCTGAGAAAATAAATTAAAAAAAAATGAATTTGAAGCCCAAATTATGCAAAAACTACTTGTTTTTCTAAAAAAGTTGTGCGTGACCTTTTTTAAGGGCTTATTTTTTCCAACAGATAACCAAATTAAACAATTTATTCAAAATACATGTAGTGGGAAATTAAAAGAAAGGAAGTTGAATACGATTCGTATATCACAAATGCTCGTGAACAGTAGGCTGTTCATAATGCATTGGTGTTTGCGAGGTGCAAGAAATCGCTTTGACTGCGCCAGACCGGGGGCCGCTAAACAACAATGAATGGCAATTGGCCTATAAATCAGGGGAAAATGTCATGTGTGTATTCTCATTATATGAAATTATCCACCACAAGTTCACAGTCAAAAAGTGATCAGCTTCATCCCGGCTACATTCTCTAGAAGTCTGTTGATACACTCTTTAGAGACACAGAGAGAAGTAGAAAAAGTTATAGAGTAAGAGCGTTAGACAGGGAGGGGGACAGAGACAGTATGTGTGAGAGAGAGAGACAGATGGAGAGAGAGACAGAGATGGAGAGAGAGACAGAGATGGAGAGAGAGACGGAGATGGAGAGAGAGACGGAGATGGAGAGAGAGACGGAGATGGAGAGAGAGACGGAGATGGAGAGAGAGACGGAGATGGAGAGAGAGACGAAGATGGAGAGAGAGACGAAGATGGAGAGAGAGAGAAACGGAGATGGAGAGAGAGAAACGGAGATGGAGAGAGAGAGACGGAGATGGAGAGAGAGAGACGGAGATGGAGAGAGAGAGACGGAGATGGAGAGAGAGACGGAGATGGAGAGAGAGATGGAGAGAGAGACGGAGATGGAGAGGGAGAGATGGAGAGGGAGAGATGGAGAGGGAGAGACGGAGATGGAGAGGGAGAGACGGAGATGGAGAGGGAGAGACGGAGATGGAGAGAGAGACGGAGATGGAGAGAGAGACGGAGATGGAGAGAGAGACGGAGATGGAGAGAGAGAGACGGAGATGGAGAGAGAGAGACGGAGATGGAGAGAGAGTGAGACGGAGATGGAGAGAGAGTGAGACGGAGATGGAGAGAGAGTGAGACGGAGATGGAGAGAGAGTGAGACGGAGATGGAGAGAGAGTGAGACGGAGATGGAGAGAGAGTGAGACGGAGATGGAGAGAGAGTGAGACGGAGATGGAGAGAGAGTGAGACGGAGATGGAGAGAGAGTGAGACGGAGATGGAGAGAGAGTGAGACGGAGATGGAGAGAGAGTGAGACGGAGATGGAGAGAGAGAGAGACGGAGATGGAGAGAGAGAGAGACGGAGATGGAGAGAGAGTGAGACGGAGATGGAGAGAGAGTGAGACGGAGATGGAGAGAGAGTGAGACGGAGATGGAGAGAGAGTGAGACGGAGATGGAGAGAGAGTGAGACGGAGATGGAGAGAGAGTGAGACGGAGATGGAGAGAGAGTGAGACGGAGATGGAGAGAGAGTGAGACGGAGATGGAGAGAGAGTGAGACGGAGATGGAGAGAGAGTGAGACGGAGATGGAGAGAGAGTGAGACGGAGATGGAGAGAGAGTGAGACGGAGATGGAGAGAGAGTGAGACGGAGATGGAGAGAGAGTGAGACGGAGATGGAGAGAGAGTGAGACGGAGATGGAGAGAGAGTGAGACGGAGATGGAGAGAGAGTGAGACGGAGATGGAGAGAGAGTGAGACGGAGATGGAGAGAGAGTGAGACGGAGATGGAGAGAGAGTGAGACGGAGATGGAGAGAGAGTGAGACGGAGATGGAGAGAGAGTGAGACGGAGATGGAGAGAGAGTGAGACGGAGATGGAGAGAGAGTGAGACGGAGATGGAGAGAGAGTGAGACGGAGATGGAGAGAGAGTGAGACGGAGATGGAGAGAGAGTGAGACGGAGATGGAGAGAGAGTGAGACGGAGATGGAGAGAGAGTGAGACGGAGATGGAGAGAGAGTGAGACGGAGATGGAGAGAGAGTGAGACGGAGATGGAGAGAGAGTGAGACGGAGATGGAGAGAGAGTGAGACGGAGATGGAGAGAGAGTGAGACGGAGATGGAGAGAGAGTGAGACGGAGATGGAGAGAGAGTGAGACGGAGATGGAGAGAGAGTGAGACGGAGATGGAGAGAGAGTGAGACGGAGATGGAGAGAGAGTGAGACGGAGATGGAGAGAGAGTGAGACGGAGATGGAGAGAGAGTGAGACGGAGATGGAGAGAGAGTGAGACGGAGATGGAGAGAGAGTGAGACGGAGATGGAGAGAGAGTGAGACGGAGATGGAGAGAGAGTGAGACGGAGATGGAGAGAGAGTGAGACGGAGATGGAGAGAGAGTGAGACGGAGATGGAGAGAGAGTGAGACGGAGATGGAGAGAGAGTGAGACGGAGATGGAGAGAGAGTGAGACGGAGATGGAGAGAGAGTGAGACGGAGATGGAGAGAGAGTGAGACGGAGATGGAGAGAGAGTGAGACGGAGATGGAGAGAGAGTGAGACGGAGATGGAGAGAGAGTGAGACGGAGATGGAGAGAGAGTGAGACGGAGATGGAGAGAGAGTGAGACGGAGATGGAGAGAGAGTGAGACGGAGATGGAGAGAGAGTGAGACGGAGATGGAGAGAGAGTGAGACGGAGATGGAGAGAGAGTGAGACGGAGATGGAGAGAGAGTGAGACGGAGATGGAGAGAGAGTGAGACGGAGATGGAGAGAGAGTGAGACGGAGATGGAGAGAGAGTGAGACGGAGATGGAGAGAGAGTGAGACGGAGATGGAGAGAGAGTGAGACGGAGATGGAGAGAGAGTGAGACGGAGATGGAGAGAGAGAGAGTGAGACGGAGATGGAGAGACAAACTATTATAGTTAACTTTGAATCGCACTCTTCTTATCGATCTACTTTTTTGAAATACAACCAAGTAAAGTTTAAATGATACTACATAAAGTTGTATAACTTATCGATGTCTCAAATCAATGTTATTGATGCTGAAATATACCAGTCACGAAGATAATATTCGCATTAAAAAATGGATCCTCTTTCTTATCTGCAAACCTGTAGAAGGGACTTGAACGCGTTGAATTACAGAGCTCATTCACAAAGTGAGTACCGTCTGCAAATATCTTCCGCGCAAAAGAAATTCCGAGGGACACACATGAGTAGTTATTTATTGGACTAGCCTAGAAAAAAATAATTCCTCATGGCTAGCTTTTGGTAAGCGAGCTCACTTTCCACTACGCGTCCCCGGGTTCGTTTCCAGTGAGACAAGATTATAGTGTGCGTTTTCCTAGCAATGAATATGTTGCTGTGTGACGAACATTCACTTCTCAGGTTGAGAAGACCGGAATACGGCGTGGGGATGTCTACGTGATAACCACACGTAATCCCACTTAACCCAAGGCCAAATTCTTATCAGTAATCGAAAAGCAAATTTTTCGTTTCCATCTTGACGTTAAGTAAAACATTCAAATAAATAAATGAAATCAAGTCCCATAATAGTTCCATGTGAATGTCCTACGAAGAAAGGAATTCACAAATATTTCACATTTCATTATCTTATCTTTGCACCTTTAACAATGAACTTCTCTGTGCTCCATTGCTTCCCATGGCAGCATACGGAGGTAATATAAAATTAAAGTTCAAATGCTCAAATGTACACATTTATTGTACTCAATGTATTCCATTTTTCTTTTAAGTTAGGTATTAGAAATAATGATAGTAGAATCCAAAAATCACCCAATTCAAACGACTCGTCTGTGGGGCATATCTTCGTTTAATTCGGGAATACAAATTGCAGAATAGAGTAAAAGCAAATGAATAATGGAATTTTCAACAGTAACATTAATTAATTGCATATTCTTATGATCTATTACTGTTCTCCGAATAATTTTTCTTGAGGCCGAGAGTTGGCGGGACGTCCATATATTATTTAATTAATTTCAAATAGAAATCACACAAAAACTATTAACATTTACAAAAAAATGTACAAAACTTTTTAAAGAGCCATTTTTCTACAACAGGCTTTGTCTGGGGCAAAAATCGTCATGAACAGTTTTGTAGTTTTGAAATTGTTTGGCAATTTTCGAAAAAAACGAGCAATACCCAAAAATGCCAAGAGCACCATATTTTTTGCCGCTTCCTATCACATATGTGGAGAAAATTTAAAGAAAAAATTTGGAGCGGTTTTTGAGAGAAAAATGAGTAAATTTGAAGAGCAAATTTCGCAAAAACTACTTTTTAAAAAAAGTTAAGACTATTTTTAACAGCAAATTTTGGACAACAGACGTGACTGAGGCATTAATTTCTATATTTAATTTTGTAGTTTAAAAATGGTTTAGGCACTTTTCGAATAAACGGGATTGCAACGAAAATGAGATATGCATCAATCTCTTAAACGTCCTTCACACTATACAACAACAAAATTTAATCAAAAAATGTTGAATCTTTTTTGGAAAACGTTTCAGGAGGGGCTTCGTGTAAAGTGTCTCAAAAAATAAAATATCGGTTTCAAATTCCAGGGGCCCTGACATCAGTCAGATGGATTTAGGAATACCAATTCTGGAGAAAATCGACTGAGCGATTTATGCGCTAGAGTTGTGCACAGACTCGCAGAGACAGACGTTTTGCCGATAATCCATTTTTCGGTGTCAAGGACCCACAAAACATGAATTCTGGCTACACCATGTGTTAGAGAAGTTTGTTTTTAATATTTAGTAACAGGATTTACCACTTCTTCGTTACCAAGGCCAAACAATAAGAGTTTTTCTGACGAAAATTTGCCGATTTCCAGGTCGTGATTACATAACTTTTTCTTACTAAGTACTATCATAAGGACGAGAAAGTAAAAAGCGGCACTCTTTTTACATTTTCGGGTCAATCGGCGATCCTATTGCCTTTTATGTCTCTTCCAAACTGAACATCTTCACAAACTATTCACATCCACAGCAATCTCGTTATCGCACAGTGTGGCCATCAGATAGCGAGGGCGCTGCGCTCGTGACTATCTGAACACGCCAGATTAGCAGTCGTCGTGAAGAAGAGTGCCGCTTACGTTGTTAGCAAGTCCAGTGCATTACTTGCGGTGAGTTGTTAACTAACGATTATGCAGATTTCTTTTATTTTTTGTCCCAATTAGCGAGCACGGGGAATGATGAAGGATTTGGCTGTAGATCTTGTATGTTGTCACCTGGCGTTCCCTTGGTCAACCCTGTACCACATTAAAAAAATCCACTTCGTTATAGTACGTCACTTCACATGTTTTCTTATTTCACTAGTATTGAAACTAAATTTTGACAGCTGCATGCTCTTTGAGCCTATTATTTTTAGAGATGGTAGATTTTAGAAATTGCTAAAGTTGCGAAATGGTTCCAAACGCTGTGAAAATAAGTAATTGTGTGTTGGCGGTCGGTGCAATATATTTCTGATAGTCTTCAACCTGCGATAATTCGAAATTGATCACAAATTCTAAATCATGTACAAAGTACAAAATAGTCGTGTATTTGCGATATAACTGCTAAATTGCATTTTATGGTTTCCTTCGTGTTCGCTCTTTAGCTACGAATGCGATCATCACATGCGAATCAGTCAATATCTTTTAATTGTTACTGACAGAAGACATAGGTTAAAGGAAGCCAACATTCAAATAATCTCAATAAATATTCACTGTTTGTGTTACATATTGATAATAGGTAATTAATATAAATTGATTTCATTTAAAAAAATACATTTACAAATTACAGACAATAATCTTCCTCTCTTTGGAAAGTGTTATACAGAAGCCTATTGTACTATTCAAGTCAGGAATCGTCCTATGGATCAAAATTACTTCCTTAAATATTGTGGTTCACAAATAGTAAAATCTTAAATTAATTTCCCTTATTTCCTAATTTTAATGGGAAATTCTAAAAAGTATCAAAATATTTTCTTTTATCTTAAAGAGACCTTCCTTAATAATAATGTTCATAACAAATGTTACAAAATGCTAAATTTTAATTTTCATAGTTCTATAAAATGCAGTAGCCTTGTTTTCAAAATCCTTTTTTCAAATATTCAAAGTACTAAATTCTTCCATTACTATTTATTTTCTATAAGCACTAATATATATATATATATATATATATATATATATATATATATATATATATATATATATATATATTGTGACATACCTGGTGGTGCCGGGTATTTTCACTGCAATACAACACTAAGAGAGGGTATCTTTTACGTGAATGGGTCCCTGGATAAGTTGGTGCAACGTTGGGGTGGTTAATCATAAATTGAAATACAATTATAAACAAGATTTATTTTAAATCAAATTTGCTATTTACATAGTCAGACAACGTTCCTTATACTCCGCCTTGGTACCAAGATTAAGAGTAATATACAATTGTCATACCTTCGGGGCCCCGATTGAATACCTATGATATTCGTAGAACCGCTCGTGCCGACAGAGTTGTCGACCTCTGCTGCTGCTGCGGGCCGCCGGCGGCGGATGGCGTGGCAGTCGTCCGCGGCCGATGTGCCGATAATTCTTCCCCGACCAGGATCTTGATATCACGGCGTCGCACTTCTCTCGAATCACCGTCTGTCAGTGGGTTTAATTACTCAACCCGCGCTAATCACGCGCACCGGACTCAGTTCCGTACCACACAATTACCATGACAATTCCACTACACCAACTATTCGGAGCGTGAACAATTATTCTACCGACACTAATCTTTTACTTTGCTGATATTTTCAATGTCCTATTTACATTTATGCTACGCTACAGTTTCTGATATTACCACAGTTACATCGCGTGTCGTCTGCGTCCTTGCATTACTCGCGAGCTTTCCTTACACGTCCGCACTCGTCGCCGCTCCGCTAGCGTCTGCCTGGTCACCGTTCTGCCAACGGCTCTCGTCCGCGATTCTCGTAACGAACTTTTGCACGTGCGCGTTCCCCAGTTCCAACCGAAATTCACACGCCGGTCTCCCCGGCGGTGGCACCGTCGGCGGCGGCCGCGGTCGCTCGCCGGCCCCGGCGAGCCGCGCTCGGCGCGCACACCGCGCAGTCCAAACTAGCGATTAATTTCTTACACTAATGATTTAATTAGTGTAATGAAACACATATTCTGGGTTTCATCACCCCCCTCCTTTCTTTTTTTGAATTTTTTTCACTTCTGGAAAAATTCACACTAGTAACATCGCCACTGCCGATGGTTGCACTCGTTTGCATATTGCTCGACGCCCTATATACACTTATAACCTAAAATCGAATTAACATGTAATTACTTATTATTAACCCTAACATTACACTTATTTACACTTCACTGTTTTCCATACATGTTGAACCAGGTTTCCGATTTGAAGCTTGTAGTGTCCTACTATGTCTTGTCTCTTGTGCGACGGTTCATTCCCATTTTGCTGACAGTGATTTCCTAAATCACAGTTGTAGGACATAGCTTCCAGCGTGTTGAACACATCTTGATAGGTATCATCCCATTTCCAGCTACGACCTCTTCTACGTTTGTACCAATGGTTGACCATACCATCACTCTTCCCTCGCCCCTGACTTCGCTCCATTCTTGACCTGCCTACATCTCCTTCATTCCCATTCGTTGGGGTGTCTGCACAGGTGAAGTTGTACCTCTCCAATATCCTCAAACCCCTTCCTAAATCGGTATGATCTGCTCTGCTCAGTAGGCTTTGCACGGTGACAGGATACTGTCGCGTTGACATGCAAATAATTCCTTGATATTTTATAAGAGCAAATAATGTTTTTGGCTCCATAACGCTCTTCGTTCTGTATTCACTACGACTTCCCCTGATGTAGTTGTAATGGCTATTCCTCTGGTCGCTCTTGATGTTTGTTTGGGTTTCTTCATTCCACTTTCGTTCAGAAATCTTGTTTTCAAATTCCTTCAAAAATTTCGGAAATATACCAAAATTCTCTGCCCATGTCCTGGCGTTCTCTTCTAAAATTAGGTGTGATAACTGGATCTTGTATCCTTCCAATATGTTGTTTGATGCTAGGTGCCGTTCTTCTGCTCGCATAACTACCTTAGGGTTTTCCGTCCCATCTCCCAGAGATTTCATCGACTTTGGAGGCATAATTGGTGTCACCCCATACTTGACACTTGGCGACAGTTTCCCGTCTTCTTCCTGTTTAAACTCTTCTTGTACTCTTATCTCTTCGCACCCTTGTATATTTTCCACGATTTCTTCTTCTATTATACGCTCCATTTCTTCTATTTTCATTTCCACTTCTTCTTCCATTATTAACTTCAATTCTTCCGTTTTCACTTTCACTTTATAAACATCCTCCTCGGCCTCGGTTTGGACCTCCACCGTTTTGCCCTCCGCTGTCTTGACTTCTTTATGGATTTGTTTCGTCATCCCCTCGTTTCTATCTGCTACCGCTACCCTAGCATCTACCTGATGGCATGATTGAAATTTTAGCACCTCATCTTTCCTATCCAGTTCCTCCGCTTTCCCATACGGTTTTTCGCATCTTTCGATGAGCTTCCTATTCCGTTCTTCTGTGATTCTTCCCATTTCTTCTGCCGGCTTTTTAATCTGTTCTTCAACCACCTTCCCGTTCTGTTCTTCTATTAGTTTTCTATTCCGTTCCTCCGCCTTCCTATTCTGTTCCTCCTCGGATCTTTTCTGTTTACCTAATTCTTTGCTCTGTTCTTCCGCAAACTTCTCAATCTGCTTCTCCGTTTGCTGCCTCAGCTGTTCTTCTAATGAATCTTCTGCCATTACGCCCGTACACGCTTCGTATTCTTCGTCCATCCCCAAGTCAAATCCTACCGCCTGGCTCCCCAGTTCTACCACCTGCCGTTCTAGATCTATATTTACTCTGTGATCGACCAGAAAATCCATCCCTATGATTACCGAATACAATAATTTTTTGACTACCAGGGCCACCATCTCGTATACTTGGTTGCCAATCCTGGCTTGAAACATGATTTGTTTTGTGATGGGGCTTGACTTCTTCTGAGTTGCCCCAATCACATACGCCCTATTCATAGGCAAACACATTACTTCTTTTCCTGTTGCTTTTAACTCCTCATACATTTCTTCTGATACTACTGTAGTCGTGCACCCTGTATCCACTAAAGCTTCTTTAATTATACCTTCACATTCTATCGATATCGTGGGACATTTCCTGATTCTGACCGCTGAGTTCTTACATCTCCGCCACGGTTGGGTATCGTAGGTTACCGGCTGCATAGCGTTTATGGAGACCGCGTTTACGTCATCGATTTCCGCGTCCGCAATGGGGCCACCTATCACCGCGGACTCTATTAGTTTAAATAGTGTCCTTGATCACTACTTGTGCTAGGCTGTGCTAATCGGTCGGGTGCATTCCCGCCCCCGCCTCGCGTCTCCGTATGGTTTAAATTAGATCTGTTCCAGTCCGGTCTCTGGTTCCCCGGCTCTGGTCTCCATCCGTCTCCCCCTCTTCCGCGTTGGTTTCTCTGGTAATCGTTGCTCCTATCATTCCCTTGCCCCTGGTTACGTTCCGATCTAACCATATTAACATTCCCTTCATTTCTGCTCTTTGGTACGCCTGCCAATGTCAAGTCGTACCCTCCTAACACATTCTGGAATCTTTCCAGGTCGGTGTGCTGCACACTACGTAGAAGATTCTGCACCGTAACTGGGAACTGTCTTGTCAGTACACATATTATTTCCTGATCGCTCATCGGTGGGGATAGCGTTTTGTATTCCATAATACGCCTTGTTGCGTATTCCCGCAAACTTCCCATTGACTGGTTGTAATGATTATTCATTAAGCTGATTTTAAAATTAATTTGAATTTCCTCATTCCAATACCGCTCAAGGAATCGATCTTTAAATGCCTTTACTGATTCGGGAAACTTATCAAATGTATCGGCCCATATCCTTGCGTTGCCTTCTAACATTAAATATAATAATTGTATTTTACACCTTTCCGAAGTATTGATAACATCTAGATGTCGTTCTGCTGCCTTCATAAATATACATGGATTTTCTTTCCCGTCTCCTGAAAATTTTAGTGATCTTGGAGGGGTAAATGGTACCGTCCCGCTTGCTGCAACTGGGGATGCCTTGCATTCTTTTATTTGTTCAATCTCTGTTCGTAGTAACACAACCTTCTCTTCACATTCCCGCTTATTCTCCTGCATTTCTTCCTTGACTACCGATTGTATCCTCTCAATTTTCTCGTCCTGCTTAGCGGTTTTAGCATCTAGTTGTTGGAATAACTTATTCTTCAAATCCCCCCCCAGACTACTTACTTGGAATTCTAACTCCTTTTTCTGTTTCCCTAATTCTTCGGCAGTCCATTGCTCATGACTTTCTACCCGCTCCGTGATTTTAGTCATCTCATTCTTCGTTAACTCCATTTGTTCTTCAGCGCGTCCTATTCGCCCCCCTATTGCATCTAATTTCCTATTCTGTTCTTCTGCCAACTTCCTAATCTGTTCCTCTGTGAATAATTTCTGTTCGTCTAATTTCCTGTTCTGCTCTTCTGCCAACTTCCCAATCTGTTCCTCTACTTTCCTATTCAGTTCTTCAGCTAACTTCCTGTTCTGCTCCTCCGTGAATATTTTCTGTTCATCCAGTTTCCCATTCAGTTGTTCGAACATCTTCCTATTCCGTTCATCTGCCTTCCTATCCCGTTCTTCTGCTTTCCTACTCTGTTCATCTAATAACTTCCTATTCTGTTCTTCTGCCGCCTTCTTCTGGTCTTCTGCTAATATTTTCTGTTCTTCCCGCATCATCATTATCATCTGCATTATGTCTAACTGGTTATCTTTCCCACCCCCCAGGTTCGGATTTCTTGTTGCCTGGATCATCGGTGTTGATGTCACTTCTACTTCTTTATTAAAACTATCCCCTGACGTATCGTCCAACCGGCTCCCAATTCCACTATCCCTGCTTTCCGATGACATGCTATTATCGATTCCTACATCAATCTCCCTTACTTCATCCGCCTTCTCTTCCCGGTCCAGCGCGATATTTTGCGCCTCCATTCTGTTGCTTTGAGCTATCCGATCGATTCCCACTACACTAAAATACCGCACAAATTTTCCTCTTGCCTCACCTACCACCGATACCACAGTTATCCTATGAATTAACTATACCCGCCACAATACTGTATATACTTCGTGAGTGGTTTAATTCACTCCTATTTCAATTGCTAATTAATGACGAGCAACCCTCATTCACCACCAAAAACACAATAATACTAGGTCAGTAGCCATATAAATCTCCACTCACCTACCAATGCATAAACGTACTCCTTACAACACATATATTATTACCATTTACACATATACACTGCTAATAAACTTATTAACACTATTACATAAATGCTTTCAAATTATAGTAAATCCCTTATTAATTGAAATTACTTTTCAACACACTTATTGCTATATTACGTACATAATCATCACTCACATTTACATGTCCTATCTTCTCCCTGAATTTTCCTCAATAGTATCATATAAATATTCACAACAAACATTCACACTGCTGGTATATATTTCCCAACCTAGTATATTTTCTAATAAATTCCCCACACTTTACCATCACCAATAGATAATGCACTACTGAGTGAATGTTCCCAGCAAAAAACAATTTTGTGCATAATTTGTACAACACTATTAACCACCTTTATATTCTCATAAGAATTATTACTACTTCCCCACTTCTTTGATTTCCATGTTATAAAAAATTGCCAAGCAGTTCAAATATTATTAATATGTCTTACACAATTTGGAATTCTATTACATTATATTATTTGTAACATGTACATGTATAGCCTTCATAACCTCAGTAACTACAATATTAACTATATATTGGATGCTCACAAATAATTGCCTATGTCAGCCCGCAATTAATTACGCAACAATATTTTTGTAATTATCAACATTTCATTATGCTTACTTGACTTGCGCATGTTTTTGCTAACACATGTATTGTTATTTTTTTTGTACTCTATAATAATACACTTTGCACTGCCTGCTTCTCATCTGTACCCTGCATTACTATACATCAATTACATGTACATTATTTTCCAACATTTCACCAACTTTCCTAAAGCCACATTTCTTAACTATACGTTTTCCACTTGTTCGGGCGCCAGCTGTGACATACCTGGTGGTGCCGGGTATTTTCACTGCAATACAACACTAAGAGAGGGTATCTTTTACGTGAATGGGTCCCTGGATAAGTTGGTGCAACGTTGGGGTGGTTAATCATAAATTGAAATACAATTATAAACAAGATTTATTTTAAATCAAATTTGCTATTTACATAGTCAGACAACGTTCCTTATACTCCGCCTTGGTACCAAGATTAAGAGTAATATACAATTGTCATACCTTCGGGGCCCCGATTGAATACCTATGATATTCGTAGAACCGCTCGTGCCGACAGGGTTGTCGACCTCTGCTGCTGCTGCGGGCCGCCGGCGGCGGATGGCGTGGCAGTCGTCCGCGGCCGATGTGCCGATAATTCTTCCCCGACCAGGATCTTGATATCACGGCGTCGCACTTCTCTCGAATCACCGTCTGTCAGTGGGTTTAATTACTCAACCCGCGCTAATCACGCGCACCGGACTCAGTTCCGTACCACACAATTACCATGACAATTCCACTACACCAACTATTCGGAGCGTGAACAATTATTCTACCGACACTAATCTTTTACTTTGCTGATATTTTCAATGTCCTATTTACATTTATGCTACGCTACAGTTTCTGATATTACCACAGTTACATCGCGTGTCGTCTGCGTCCTTGCATTACTCGCGAGCTTTCCTTACACGTCCGCACTCGTCGCCGCTCCGCTAGCGTCTGCCTGGTCACCGTTCTGCCAACGGCTCTCGTCCGCGATTCTCGTAACGAACTTTTGCACGTGCGCGTTCCCCAGTTCCAACCGAAATTCACACGCCGGTCTCCCCGGCGGTGGCACCGTCGGCGGCGGCCGCGGTCGCTCGCCGGCCCCGGCGAGCCGCGCTCGGCGCGCACACCGCGCAGTCCAAACTAGCGATTAATTTCTTACACTAATGATTTAATTAGTGTAATGAAACACATATTCTGGGTTTCAATATATATATATATATATATATATATATATATATATATATATGCATGGTCCTACTGCCTCAGCGATCTCTGCTACCCAGATCCGCGTAATAGTTACTAATGTATCTAGATAATACTTTCTGTCACAATAGCTGTGACTTCTAATGTTCGTGCCTGGCCGGGGAAAGAGAAGGAAAAGACTGACCGTGTGGTCAATTTATGACCATTCCTTGTTTAAATCTTCTACGAAGAAAATGAATTATATATTTATAAAAAATTAATAATATGTGCATTTATACTAATTTATTCATATTTCTAATGATATGTATTATACCATGTATGTTAGCGAAGTCCGAAAATGAAGTTTCGTTTTAATTTTTAACGTCATTAGGTAGATAAACCGCTCGTATTTTAGTTCATACACGTGAGAACATTTTGACAAAAAATGACAGATAAAACCTTGTCCTTATGAGGTCACGTATGAAGTCACAAGGTCACGTATGAAGTCACAAGAAGTCACTCATGAAGTCACATCTTTCTTTCATCTTTATACTATCATACATATCTTGATTGCTTTCAGTTTGTAATTTATTAAGTAGTAATTATAGCCTGTGTCCCGTCAAGGGCAATTGGTCTCTGTACCATTAGGTTCTGAGGTTCTTAGTCGGTCACCCATTCAGGAACACGCGACGTCTCGAATTTGCTTAACCTTCGTGACTTCACATAGTTATCGAATTCGATTAACGACGTCATGGCCTTTCAGTAAAGCCATCCCAACATTCGCCAGGGTGGCCGAGGGAATTCACGAGAACCCCGGTCAAGACAACCGGCATGGGGATTGAACCCGGGCTTCCCGAAAGTGAAGTCAGCGCGCTATTCCTGTCCTGAACCTCTTCGCACTTCGATTGCTTCAATTAGCTAATAAAACATGCTGTTGCAGATATTGATTGAGTCCTGGCGGCGTCGTGGTGGTTGTGCAGGAAGCTCTGGAACCATGAGTGATGCAGGCGTAGAAAAGGGGCCGGAAGAGTCCATGGAGGAGGCGGAGGCGGCGGAGCAGGCGGCCATGACGGAGGTGCGGGCGGCGGCGGCAAAGGCCATGGAGGCGACGCAGGCGGCGGCGACGGACATGGCGAATTTGGCGCAGGCGGTGGACCGTTGGCAGCAGGCCGCCGGCACCGCCAGCAAGAAGAGGCGCGAGGCTAACAGGCAGTCAGCGAGTTTGGTCAAGCAGATGAACATCAGGATTCATGAGATGGAAAAACTGGTGGCAGAGAGAACAGGGGGCTTGCCGCTGACGTTTTCAAAGGAAAAGAAGAAATTGTCGAACGTTGCCGACGAAAAGCCGCCAAGAAGTTTGTCAGTCGACGATCAGCAAGGCACGACCACGCCCGAGCGAAAACCAAAGCTGGTGGGTGCGAAGCGAAGCGGGCAGTCTTCGGAGGTCCGTTCCGCGACCCCGTCGAAGCATCAGCGAACTCTTGAGACCGATGGCGCTCTGAAAGCGCCCTTCCCCGACTCCGCCACCCAGCCCACCTCCTACGTCTCCCCCATCCTTCCCCCGTCGACCTCTGTTCTCCGTCAACAAAGGCTTCTGTCGGCCGTGAAAACCGGAAGAATGGACGACGTCGTAAACTATTTGCAACTGGGCGTCGATCCCAACTTCCGAGACGAAGAGGGCAACACCCTTCTGCACGTGGCGGCGAAGAGCGCGCGTGGGAGGATCTTAAAGGTTCTGCTCGCCGATGGCCGCGTGCAGGTCGACGCTGTAGATTCCGCCGGTCAGACTGCTCTGCACGTGGCCGCCGCCTCAGCCAAAGGAGGAACCTGCGTGAACACTCTTTTGGAACACAAGGCTGACGTCAACAAGGGAGACGAAAAAGGGGACACTCCCTTACATTGCGCTGCAAGAAATGGGCATGAACTAATTGTTAAGAAACTGCTTCGAAAGGGAGCCGTTTCAATGATTGCGAATAATGATGGAGAGATCCCCATCCAAGTGGCTAATACGGACGGAGTGCGGGATATGTTACAATCACAAATCTGGACCTCGCTGCCTGTAAGAGATTCTTTGGATCCCGCTTCTTTTGTATCCACATCCATGGGTTCTGCAAATGAAATTAATGAAGAAAATCAGGAGATCTATTTGGATTGAACGGCTTTCAAACTTTAACTTTTTTATATTCAATCACAGTTTTAAAAAAAAATTATATAAATAATATAACGCTGAATATAATGTGTATGGTAGAATACAATAGTTAACAAATAACATTTATATACCAGTTTGTGATGAATTGTGCTAGAGAAGCGTACGAAGCTAGTTTGAAGAAAATTATAAGACAATGCATGATATCAAAACTACGGTTATGCAAAAGCCATAAAAAACAGTCCGGAGCTATAGCATTAAAATGTAAGACTCAAAACAAAGTAGTACATGAAATTTAAATATTAAAATCATGGTCATAAAGGTACAGTTTATAGGAGCCCACCTCTACTAAGATCTGCAAATTAGAAATCACCGAAAAATTAACAAATGTTCTAAATGACCACTAGAGGAGTTAGTACTTCGGTGTAGGGATACGACATCGATGTCAATGTTTTCAAAACATGCATGAGTATATAAAATCATCTATGGGTTTAACATCGGTATTTTAAAGCCGATGTGTTTTTTTACCTTTGATGTTTTGTGTTCAATGTTTCTACGTAGCTGGTATTATTTAAAAATAAAAATGTAGCATCACAACAAAATTCAACTGTAATTTTCAGACACCCATAAATTAATATTCCTGAGACCAAAGAAAAAACAGTGGAAAATAAATATAATCGACTTTTCGTCAATTAAGTCTATTATTTTTGAATTATAGAAGAATATAATCTAACTTTTGTCATTTAGCCTCGTGTCTTTTTACTTTGGTTTATCATTTAAATCTCAATTAAAAATGAATAAACGTCAACACTTTCATATTAAATCCCCCAAGTAAACTTCCATAATTATTAATAACTTATCTAATTTTTAAAAACAATTTTGAGCATAGAGGCACAGAAACATCGATATTTTGTTGCCGATGTGGCATCCCTTCTTCAAAGCCATACTAAACAAATGCAGCTGCATGCTGATCGAAAGTTTGCAGAATATTCTTTAACTTAGATATATGACTTAATTTTAGTGTTATCACAATTAATCCATTAATAGTAATGTACTATAATAAATGTGAAATTCAGGGGAAACATTCTGTTTACGATTTTACTGTACCAATCTGAACATAAACGTAATCACTTATTAACCTTTCAGACAATGCGTAGTTATTGTTAATGTGGCTTTTCAAATGTAGTATAAAATGTACATGTTCTGTTCCACACGTCATTCACCATTTTTACTGTTCTTCCCGTGAAACAAAGAAATAAGTTAATAAATTAAAACCAATTAATGCTAATTATTCCGTAAATAATTACTACACCATTTCCAGCTTTTTCTATGACTGTTTACCACATGCGGGACTCAAGTTCAGCTGCCAACATTTTTCAGCACAAAGACCATTTTAGTCATGAAACTGATGATCAGAGCTAGGATTTGTGGGTAATTACTAGTTAGGAAAAATATAGTATGAAATTTCAAAATATGCACATAAATATGTAATGAGAACAGTAATAATATATAATAAATATGTTAAGTCGGATATAATATGTAATATTAAAATACACTAATTATAAAACACGTTGACATAACACAAAATTACATATATAAGCAAATTTCTAAACCAATTTTAAAAATAACATAAACGTTTTAAGAATCGTTTGGAGAGATCAAGTTCATGCACACTTCGCATCATACAACTTTCGCGTCAGTAGTTAAACCTTCATCCATTACTCTCTAGGGCCGTAGTTTAGCAGCTAAGCTAAACGCAATAGAAGCCATCGTAGAATCTAGCGATATCTATGACCAGCAAACAATCACATCAGCGTGAAACGAAATGTTTTACACTGGCAATCGGCAAAGTTTCTCGGAAATTAAAGTTAAAAATCACGAAATGTGGCGTCAGTGATCTTTACACTTAAAGATGAAAATGATCTCGGTCACTCACGCGCACCTCCCGCCACAGATAACTGAAGCAGGCGCACTGGACTGTACGTCCATGTAGTATACCGGGAGAATACAGCATACAGTAATAGAAGGAAACAAGCTAATTTTTTTTAAATACTTGTAAAAAAGTAATAAAATTGAAAGAAGTGATAGAATAAAAAATATTTTGAGAAAATATCAACATATGTACAATATGTAATATAGTACTAAATGTGTAGAAATATGTAATGAAAAAATGGATATTTTGTTGAGACGGCGACGATTCACCAAGATTACAATTTTGACAACTGTAAGTGGAAAGACAAAAAATGTAATTACATAAATGTCCGGTCTCTAGTAATTACACGTTTGTTTGTTCATTAGTTACATTCAAATATTCGTCATATGTTTACGAATTAGTTTTCGAAACTATTTAAAACATTTAAAATCAGGGCTCGGATTCTGATGTCATGGCTTTTTATTGGAGCTTTCTAGACCTAGCTATCTTGTAAATGAATGTTTATCCGGAAAAATACTGTGTTAGATATGTATAGTCAGTAGTCTTGTAGTGCTTGCCTTTTTTATATTTGCGTCTTTTTTGACATTTTGTTTCCTTTTCGTGTGTTTTGTTAGCGAATGGCATTTCGTTTCGCACTGAACGTGGTACCTGCATTATCAGGGTGTATTGTAAGGGCTTAGAGGTACGAAGTGGGGGTGACGTCCTGAGATTTCTTCTGTTTTTTGGCGGGTTCCCAGAAAGACAAAGAATCTGCAGATGACAGCCCATTTCGTTTCACAGCTGATGAGGTACCTGCGTTATCGGGGTGTCTTTTAAGCCTGAGAGGTGCGCAGTGAGTGTGACGTCCTGAGATTTCTTCTGATGCTTTGGCGGGTTCCCAGGAAGACAAGGAATCTGCATATGACAGCCCTTTTCGTTTCACAGCGGACGAGGTACCTGCGTTATCAGGGTGTCTTCCCTGTAAAGAGGACTTGGCCTGGTGATCGGCGTCCGACGGCATTTGGACGGCAGTCCCAGGTTTCTTCATTCCCTCCTCCAAATACTTCACAAAACTTTCTTTTTTTGTTTCCATCCGTTTTTCCAATTCACGAATCCTGCTGTTCATCTGCTTCACTAAGCTCTCTGACTGCCTCTCAACCTCCCACCTCACCTTTGTGGCTGTGGTGAAACTGCAGCCACTGATTCACTGACCCCTGCGTCGCCCATTGTCTCAGCGCCTCCCGCTTAATGTCCGAAATGCTGCGATGAGTCAATGAACATCTGCAACAATATGTTTCAATTCAATGTTTTCAATAGGAGCAGTCAAGTAACAAGTGTACAATCACAATTAAAGTAACACGTTATTTTTGTTTGCAAATTGTTTTTACTGGAATATTTGGAATTTTTTATAATTTGAGAATACTTGGCTGCAGTGTGCGTCAATGAATGATTCTTGATTAATGAGCGTTGTACAGAATATTACGGGCTGCACTGAAAAACGTATTGTAAGCTACCTAAAATTAGGACATTTTCACCATACATACACAAATACATCATCGCATGACTATATAAATAATTTATTCGTAATCTAAAGGATGATTATATTGAAGTCTATTTTTTTCTCCAATTACTCGACTGTTGACAAGTACGTTGTTGGCGAGTATATTAGGATGGTTGTATTTGCAGGTTAGTTTGTGCTACTACTATGATTTAATCTCTGTCGGTCATGACGGAAATATTATCTGAGTATCGTGTCGACGGCAAACTGAATTGAAGCCAAAATGCACTGATCATTGTTGAGTGAAATATAGTTTTAAAAATGAGTTTCGTTGTAAGGTTTTCGCAAGTTCGTTCATGAAGTGAATGGTCTTCGTGTTTATACGTCAATCAATGAAGAGATCAGGCCTCTGGTCGTGTAATAGTTTCTCGACTGAGAATAAGAACAAAGGAAGGTGACTCAGGGCATCGAGTGATGTCACTGCAGTGTCTTTGACCAGGATGTGTCAGGTTTCGAGACTCGGCAGTGGCAGTTGTTTCGACACCAGCTAGATAACTAGTTCGGCTTCAGCCGCTACAAGGAGGAAAATACTAGCGGTCGGCTGTTCTAATCGGTACTTTTCCGTGTTTTTTCCGATTAATAACAGGTGAATGCCGGAGCTTTACTCGGACAAACGAGCCACGGATCGCGCACGACATTTCCTTCCTCTACCTTGTCCTGTCCTCACACTTACATTCACTACAATACGACACATATGTCGGGAGACTGGTCGAGAGCTTGTCCCGGCTGGGCGGTGCACCGCTGGGGGAGATATCTGGTTGGGGAAACATTGCTGGCCAACTGGCAGGTCGGCACCGATTCTCACCATCCAGAGAGAAAGATCACGGCCATCTACTGAGGAATAGCATCCATTGCACTTACGAACTAATTACCTTAGCAGTTGACGACTCTGGAATCACCCTTCAATCAATTTGAGTGGTAGGAATGCGGTTTATTTTACGCCGAACGCGCAAAGGCATTTAGATTTGGAAGAGAGAGGAGTTGCGTTGGAAAGAGAACGGCAAACTAATGCTGCTACAACATCAAATATTTTCTCGCATTATTTCTAAATTTGCAATTTTTTAAATTTCAGATTCAACCAAAATGAGATTCTCGCCATTCATTTAAGAGTTCCTTCTTATATCCATGGAAAATATTTGAAGTAAAAATATGTGGCAATTTTTGAGAAAATTTGTTTTTCTATAAATTGCATTAATTTCAAGCCCAAATTACGCAAAAACTAGTCGTTTTTTCAATAAAGTGCACATGATCTTTTTTAAAGAGCCGATGTTTTGGGAAAGCCTCTTTTAGGTCTCTTTTCAACAACTTGCTCAGGTAGCCACCACGGTGCTTTTTAACTGTAGAGGTAACTGTGGGGAGAACATGTAAGGACAACACAACAAAATTTTCGAAACATCTGGGCTTTCAATGAACATGAGACTTGCATCATTCTCTTAATTGTATATTATGCTATTGGAGGACAAAATATAATAAATAAAATGGAGTAATTTTTGAGAAAAGTTTGAAAATGTTTTTGACACTTCATGTTGAGTACCCTCAAAAAGCAACATATTCGTTGGGAACTCCCAAAACTTCCAAGTTCGTTCAGGTCGATCGGGGAATATCAATTTTGAAGGCAATCGGCTGAACATTTTGGCACTAGCGTTGACATTAGACCGACGAACACACAAACTAACAGACATTTTGCTGTCAATCCATTATCAAGGATCCACAAAACATAGATTCTAGTTGCATCTTGAGTTGGTGGAAGTAATTTACTATATATAGCATCAGGATTATCGTTACCAAGACCCGGAAACAAGAATTTTTCTGTCGAAATGTCTCCGTTTTCCGGGGCACGATTACATAACTTTCTCTTCTTACGAAGTATGCCTATTGACTCAAGAGTTCCTTACTGGGCCAAGATCTACCAGCGGTGTTCCAGCCTTGAGGTCATAGATTAAGTGGTACGCGTGGTTAGGACATAGGCTTCAGTACGCCATACGTATTCTGGTGTTCTCCATCTGAGAAGTGCTTCTTACAAAGTAAATGCGAGAAAGTAAAAAGAAACCATTGGTTATAACCTGAAGAAGCAGTGAGATTTGGTATTCTAGAAATCAGGTGAAGAGAAAAATTGCCCCACCTTAAAAAATTGGAACCGGGAGAGGTGGCTCAGTGCATTAACTAACTGATGTCCCTGCAGTGCCTCTGACCGGGAGGTCGTTCGTGTCCCGACCACGGCAGGATTTTCGACACTACCTTTTCAGCTAGGTCGAAATCAGTCGCTGTCTGGAGGGGAATTTTAGCGGCCGGCTGCTCTGATCGGTGGTTTCTCCGATGAACATCAGTCGAACGCCGGAGCAGTACCCTAACAAACGGGCCACGGACCACGAGCTTTTTCCCTTCCTCTTTCTTGTCCCATCCTCACCCCTTACACTCGGTACATTTAATCAAGCATGTACTATACTACCACACATGCCGGGTGACCGTTCGGGGGCTTAGAGCTTGTCCCGGCGATGCCTCGCGGGTGGGAGATACCTGGTTGGGGAAAACTCCGCTGGTCGAAGAAAAGTCGGCGCCAGATCTCGCCATCCAGCGGGGGAAGATCAAAGCCATTTCCAATGAAAATATATGCACTACACTTATGCTATTAACAAAAACCTTAACTCTGAAATTACGTTAATAAATGTGGGTAGGAGATGACTGATTTGCATTTTTATACAGTCATATAACTCCATACCAGTTAAAATTATTTTATGTTGAGGCAGAAATGAATTCGCCACTCATTAGATGCTAAAATATTGCCTGGCACGATCTCACGCCTCTCGATGGAGTTAGCTTGTGCTACAAATAAATATCTACATTCTGAATAAAAGTTTTAAAAAATACGTGCAGAAATTAGAAAATGACATTTCAAACCATGATATGTATATCTCAAATTGTGACATCTAAAATAAAGAAATCGACATCTGTCACATTCGCAACCCGTCTGATGGATATTATTTTTCTAATACACGGGGAATGTAATGTTTGAAAAAATAATCCTGTAAGTTACTGTTAGATGTGTTTAAAACAGAATTTGGGCCATAAAATACTCTTTAGAACAGTGGCCATCAAAGTTATGAAGCAATTAAACAAACGTGTCATTTTAAAATCTTACCGTGAGCTACCAAAAGAAACCAGGGCATTAATAAGAACTTTCATCCAATTATCTACCTTAGCAAATGTCTGATGAACACGCAACAAACATTACGGACATAACTTCAAGCTCACACAATCAATTATGAGACAGACTGTGTCAGTTCTACTGGAGAATGCAAGCAGTTTGTTGTGTCGCCTGAGCCCAGTGGAGCAAGTTCAAGTAAGACAACGTGATCGTGACACTGCGATCTACGGAAAATTTTCTCGCAAGCTACGACTAGCTCGTGATCGACGATTTGGCGACCTTTGCTTTAGAATGTTGACTTTTTTGTTTTTGCTCGATGGCTGTTTGGCGCGAGAGGATGTGCACAGACTGCCGCAACCATAGCCCACTAGTATGTATATTACTCACGCAACTTTTTCTTGAACCCTGCTTCCCCCTCTCTAGCACAATAAACAGATGAAGGCAAATGCTCGCAGCAAGCACTGATGACAACACTCCAAACACATATTCACTGGCGCGAAATAGAAACAAGTTTCTTTTGAGACGAGAACTTCTATCCGTTATTTTCTCCAAAAATCTAAAGAAATGACCAAAACAGGTAAAGATCTATTACAGGATATACCTCGAACACCTAAGAAAGTCATAACGCAAATTATTGAGAACATTGCGAAGGCATGACTGATTCTCCAGAGATTGGCATTGCTTTATGAAATCTAGTGGCCGATTTCGAAACTAATACTCCCCCTCTACCCGCATTTCTTCAATTCATCGTTCAAGAAAAGTTGCGCGAGTAATATTCTTCCTCGTGGAAAAAAGATGGGTGGGCTCCTCCGGTGCACCGATTTTATTTCTTTCTGCGCCGCACCAGTTTGCGTCGCGAACCATTTGAACACAACTCGGTCTCTTCGTTTGAAAAGCCATGCCAGACGCTCGCCGCCATGTTGCATGGCGAGCGAAAAGTGTTGAGAAACATTTTGAAAGTGACATAAAGTGATAATTTTCAACGGTGTCCAACGAAATATAACACGATGAAGGTGTAATTGAAATAAAAGAAGCAATATATTTTTAAAAAAAGAGTACTTCATATATCTGTTTCAAAGACTTGTAACATTTTAGCTTTTAAAATTCCCGCAAATATTGTGACGCAAACTGGTTCCCGAGCTCAGTGGCTGAAGTCGGTTTCAGTGCAAGACCTCAGGCATCTTTTAGATTTAGATTTATTTAGTCAAAAACAGTAAACACTATATGTGACGTATGGGAAAACTAGATTGGAGAAGATCATCTGCGCAAGTTTTCTTGAGTTCCAGAATCCCTTCCCTCATTTTAACTATAAATAGTTAAAGTTGAAAAATAAATAAAAGAGTAAGTACAAAATGAGTAAAAGTTGAAAATAAATAAAAATAAATTTTAAAAAAGCCCGAGATTAGCGACATTTGATAAAACTAGACATTTTCGTTCTCGAGTTATAGAAAACTTATTTGCAACGGTAAAACGAACTGCAGAACTGAAGCGTTATGTAATATAATAACGCATTTTTTGTATATATGAACACATTTCACCCATTACTTTTAAAACTCATTCTAGAGCCCGACAGTTTGGCAATACCCCATTTTATCTTGTTGTAACTTTGTGGTTTTTAACAATAGAAATCGTGCATTTAATGTACTAAGGGGTTGTTTTAGTATTTTATTTTGCCTTCTGTCTCCTACTTTTAGAAGTTTGCCGTATTTTTGCAATTTATTGCCTTTTTCAGCAATGTTTTCAGCAATGTTTGTGTGTTTTCTCCAATCATCGATTTTGATCAAGCTGGAAACATGCATGCAAGCCTGGACAACACGAAGGAACTGTCTTTTTTCGTTTTCTTGCGAGCGGATGTTCCAGATCCAAGAAGTGTTAAATATCTAAATGAAAATGGAAGTTATAGCAGTCAGTTTTCATTTCTTTCATTGATGCCGATAGGTTTGTACGTTCACGAAAATTCCTGACCTACTTTTGAGCACTGCTGTCGTTTTTAAGGACAGAGCTTCCTGTATACGTGATTTACAATGCAACCCTTCTCAGTGCTGGCGATTACACAAGCTCGAAGAACGAAAAGTACAGTCGCACCTTCACTTAAGACATTTGAAGATCCAAAAGAGAGTCCACAATAGTATTTCGTTGAGGCAGAGTCGCGAGTACAACAAATTATTTTTCATCATACCGGATGGTCAATCAATCAAAATTACAATCAAGGTTATAAAGAAATGACAGTCACGTTCCATGTAATTGCTTATGTAAATTTTAGAGTTAGATTAAAGAATTAATTAATTAAATGATTAATTTTTCACAATAATTTCTTTTACATGGTTGTTTTTCATTGTTTGCATGGCTTTGCGCATCTCTACGTCAGCCCTAATAAATGCCTTTTTGCATGCTTATTTTAATAACAATACATGCATTTAACCTGCCAATTTTAGGTACAATAAATGCCTGAATTTCCTGGCTTCTATAATTACAAATCGTAGAATATTAGGTGCGGAAACTAGTTTTTTAAAGCTAATACGACAACACCAATTCGACAGTCATACAGTTTCATACAGTCACATCTCCGAGCAAAAGAAGAAATTCTCAGAATTTGAAACTGGCCTGTGGCGACGCGGCGTTGTCTTTGTCGAAATGAATCTGATATCTCGTGAAGGACCATCATATGAAGTGCAGAAAATTAGAATTTGCTATTTAGAAGACTACGCTTAATTGCTGATGTTCAAAAAAATGTTTACGACTTTTTAAAGAACTCATGTTTTAAATAGATTTCATTTTTTTAAGTTTATCAATATTGTACTTTTGCAATATTAATTATTTGTTTGCGTTTTTCGAAAATACAGGGAGTTAGCATAAAATGGGATCAGTACCACGTTCTTTGCTACACTACCTACCTAGTTGGACTAGAAGACTGTCTAGAAAAAAATCCTAGCGGCCGGCTGCTCTCATCGGTAGTTCTCCGTGGTTTCTCTCATCAACACCAGGTGAATGCCAGAGCAGAACACTGACAAACGGGTCACAGATCGCGCGCGATCTTTCCTTCCACTTCCTTGTCCTGTCCTCACTCCCTTACACACATTTACACTAGCATGCACTACACCCAGCACTAACATGCACTACAGGCATAGAGCTTGTCCCGGATGTGGCGGTGCCCCGCTGGTGGGAGATACCTGGTTGGGGAAAACCCTGCTAGTCGACGATAAGTCGGCGCTGGATCTCGTCATTCAGCGGGGAAAGACCATCGTCATCTCCCGATGAAATTTCATGCACTACACTTACGGGATTAATGACCTCGATAGTTGACGCGCCAGAAATCACTAACAACCAATCAGTAAAAAATTGTAAAATCTAACTTCTATTCTACTGACGAAAACCGCAAAAACCTAAACTCTGAAATTGTATTAATAAACGTTACACACACATGCACTACACTACTTCACATGTCGGGAGCTTAAAGCTTGTTCCGACTGGGGCTGATCCCCGCTGGGGGTGATATCTGGATAGTGGTAAACTCCGTAAGTCGGCGCCGAATTTCGTCATCAAGCGAGGGAAGCTCACCGCCACATCTCGCGATCGAAAGATGCTCTACACGTACGGGCCTACAGTACGAAAAAAATTATAATGCAGATGACATTTGGGTGTGGAGGGGAGGGCGGCGTTGCCACCTACCGCTCGCTGCATCACGTGCTCACCACTTTAACTAGGCAAACAGAAGAAAGGAATCTTGATAAACTCGAAACATTTGTTACATTTGTTCGTAACATTCGTTCCTTAATTTTAGGTGACAACAATGCAAATGCCGAAGGATCGAATTCGCTGTTACCTGGGTTAGGGCGCTGGCGTCTTCACGTGACCACGTGTCAACTACATTCTAATGATATTCGGATCTTAATGACCTTAGCAGTTAACACGCCCGGAAACACTATCTCAAGACGTGAAGCGCAACCAGGGCAATTGCTCTAACCTGTGAATCATCCCAATCCCAATCTCAAGCGCAACACGCTCGTGACTGAGTTCAAGCGAGAAAATGTGCGCCTGGCAGAACTCTTATTGTAAATCCATTCCATTGGGTTCTCTTAGAGCGCAAGGAAAAATGTACAGGACAAATCTAGAAATAATATAGAGAGGAGAGAGACACGATCGATGTAATTTATTTATTAAGTATCAATACTTGTTAATCTTATAATTTTTTTTATTTAAAGTCGCAAACATGAACAAATTACATTTAATGAGTCAAAACGAGAAAAGTAACATTTAGTTCATTTCAGAAGCTACGTTAACTATGCACTGTTTTTAAGAAAAGCTATTACAGTTTTCTTCAAAACGTTACAATGAAATCAGTAGAACATATAATAAATTTCAGTATACATTTAATGTTAATTATAATTACAAGATAATTCATTAATAGTGAATACGCCTATAATAGTAGATTTATTTATAAAAGTAGATTTATTTACTCAGTCGCATACGTAGGTCAGATTTTGGATATTCTAAAAACCTATTGTCATCGCGCAGTTTCATTTGTTCGATGTTACTCTGATGACCGGTTTTTGTATTATTAAGAATCTTGTTAATTCATAAGGTTCTCTATTTTCAAAGCTCTATGGAGATCGGTGATCTCTGTTTGAAGTACTTTTACCCTTGAATTGAAAACATACATTATATTCCTTACACCTTCGTTTTTGTGACCAGACATTGAGATGTTCTAGGTTAAGATTGGTTTTTGTTATGTTTTTATAACAGTCTTTATATTGCAGTCTTTTTATTACAGTCTATAAAAATACTTTATTTTGACCCTGCAAGCGATGTACATACGTTTTCAAAGTAATCACAGGCATCAGTGATTACCCAAGTTACTTGTTAACTTTTGAATGTTGATTATCAAATATAAAGAATGTCATCTGTAGCATTAATTTATTTAAATCTCATTGCATTTATAACATTGTAAACTTATAATTAAGGTCTCAAATTTTATTTTTAATTCAGTATGTTATTTTTATCTGCAACATTCATTCCATTGATGTGGAAACGAAAAAAGAGGGATCCAAAGGATCGGCTGCAGGTGGCGAGGCCAAGTATTGTGGTCGCAGCAGACACCATATTCCCAAATTTCTTGCTACGTGGAATGGCGTCTCTCCATCATTATTCGTAATTTTAGAATCGGCTCCCTTTTCTAAGAGCTTCTGCACAATTTTGTCGTGTCCATTCCTTGCAGCGCAATGCAAAGGAGTGTTTCCCATATCATCTCTCTTGTTGACGTCAGCTTTGTAAATCAGAAGAATGGCGACGCAACTGACTCCATTGGGTATTGAAGAGGCCACGTGCAGAGCAGTCTGACCGTCGGAATCTACAGCGTCGACCTGCACACGGCCAACGGCGAGCAGAGCCTTTAAGATCTTCCCACGCGCACCCTTCGCAGCAACGTGCAGAAGGGTGTTGCCCTCTTCGTCTCGGAAGTGAGGATTGACGCCTAAACTTAAGTAGGATTTAACGTCGCGTATTCTTCCGTATTTCACCGCTATGTGAAGCGATATTTGGTTACGGTCGAGATGGGGAGGAATAGATGGCGGGGTAGAAGGCTTAGAGGAAAAGGAAGAGGACGTGTTATTGGCGGGGGCACTGCAGGGTGTTGTCGGGGTGACGATGCTTTGAGGAGGTACCTGATGCCTCGATGGGGTTGAGAGAGAGGATTCTGTGGGCAGTAGCCCGATTCTTTGAACGCCGGAAGAGGTCTCTGCCTGCTCCATTGGTTTTCCCTGCGAAGAGGTCGTGCCCTGGTGATGGGCGATCGGCGTTGTTTGGAGAGTTGGCATCGTTTGCATAGTTTGAGTGGTCGGCGTCTTTTGGAGAGTTGGCATCGTTTGCATAGTTTGAATGGTCGGCGTCTTTTGGAGAGTTGGTGTCGTTTGCATAGTTTGAGAGGTAGGCGTCTTTTGGAGAGTTGGCGTCGTTTGCATAGTTTGAGTGGTCGGCGTCTTTTGGAGAGTTGGCATCGTTTGCATAGTTTGAATGGTCGGCGTCTTTTGGAAAGTTGGTGTCGTTTGCATAGTTTGAGTGGTCGGCGTCTTTTGGAGAGTTGGTGTTGTTTGCATAGTTTGAGAGGTAGGCGTCTTTTGGAGAGTTGGCGTCGTTTGCATAGTTTGAGTGGTCGGCGTCTTTTGGAGAGTTGGCATCGTTTGCATAGTTTGAATGGTCGGCGTCTTTTGGAAAGTTGGTGTCGTTTGCATAGTTTGAGTGGTCGGCGTCTTTTGGAGAGTTGGTGTTGTTTGCATAGTTTGAGAGGTAGGCGTCTTTTGGAGAGTTGGCGTCGTTTGCATAGTTTGAGTGGTCGGCGTCTTTTGGAGAGTTGGTGTCGTTTGCATAGTTTGAGAGGGTGGCGTCTTTTGGAGAGTTGGCGTCGTTCGGAAAGTTGGCATCAATTTAGGAGTTGGCGTCGTTTGGAAAGTTGGCATCGATTTAGGAGTTGGCGTCGTTTGGAAAGTTGGCATCGATTTAGGAGTTGGCGTCGTTTGCAATGTTGGCATCGTTTGAGTGGTTGGCGTCTTTTGGAGAGTTGGCGCCATTTGAACGGCAGTGCGTCGTTTCTTCATTGCCTCCTCCATCGTCTTCCCCAAACGTTCTATTGTGCGTTCCGTCCGCTTTTCCAATTTTTGAATCTTGCTGTTCACCTGCTGCAGTTGGGTGTCCACCAAGCTCGCTAACTGCCTCTCAATCTCACGCCTCTTCTTGCTGGCAGCGCTGGCGGTCTCCTGCCAAAGATTCACCGTCCGCGCCAAAGTCGTCACGGCTGCCGCTGCTGCGTGCGCCTCCTTCATGGCCGCCTGCTCCAACGCCTCGAGTTCCGCCATGGCCCCCTCCACACCATTAGTTGCGCCTGCGTCGCCCATTGCGTGCCCTGCCACGTGGACTCTCTCGAGATCCCACTGCGGCGTCCGTGAGGGTTGTGGGAACTCCTGCAACATTTATTTTATTAGGTAATAATTGATTGCATAATGATTCCGGGCGCGTCCACTCTTAAGGTAATTTGTCCAACTGTTAACGTAAAACGTCAGTCCGTCCGTCTGTGAGTGCACATCGCTAGCTCGTAAACCATCATGCCTATTTTCTCCAAAATTGATATGCCTCAGTCGTTCTGGTTCATGGTGTCAGCCCATGGAATTTGAAACCAATATTTTCATTTTGAGAGGTACTTTACATAAAGATCCCCGAACATTTTCAAAATTTTCAAAAAAATAGCTGCAAGTTTTTTTTATTGAATTTTGTTGTTGAATAGTGTGAAGGTCTTTTAAGAGAATGGTGGAGGTCTCACTTTCGTTAAAATCCCCGATTTTTCGGAAATCGCAAAAAAATGTAAAACTTCAAAATTGAAGATAGAAATGTTTGCCTTCCACACATTTAACTCTTTAGATAAAGTCATGTACAATTTTTTAAAAAGAAACGAGTATCGTTTGCGTAATCCGGGCTTGAAATTTACGCATTTTTCTCAAAAATCACTCCAATTTTTTTCTTTTCATTTTCTTCACTTATGTAATAACTCTATGCCGGACAGCGGCTAAATACAACTTACCTTCGTCTGGTTACAAAAAATAAGACATCCCAGTCTGAATCACTACCTAGCAACAGCTGTTGTCCTTAACCATTTCAGACGGTTTGGGACGAAGAGGGTGCATTTAAAAATGAGTCCCAACGTGATTAAAGATTGTTTATAGTCGTTTTACAATTAGTTAATCATGTTAACCTTTTGCATGAGTGCATATTTTGAAAACGAGTGACGTTAGGACAGAGTTTTCAAGTTTGTACGAATGCATTGTAGCAACATTATTATCGAGTTGAATTCGCTATATTTTTGTATAACAGCATTATACATTTGTAAGAGAACCAAAATTAATTTTGCGAAACAACTTACTTCTGACGTCTCTGGTATTTGACATCTGGGCGTGAAAACTGTGGTCGGCTGTTCTGTTTACCTCTACCTCCCCACGATTCTCTCGCAGCAATTGCCTGAACGTGCCATGTCGTAATCATTCGTTCCGTAAGATCTAATACGTCAACACTTGTTCCGTAATATGACCTATTATGAAGGACGTCTTGTTACAAAAAGGTGGTTTATAATGCTGGTATACAAAAAATAGTTTATATACAGTGTATATCACATAAAACAGTTTATTTTGTTAAATCACGTTTTTTTGAATGCTACAAAGCTGGCTGTGGAAGTAACTTGAGATCATATTGTGTATTTTCATGTGTACGAACTTGGATAGAATTGAGCAACATGGAACAATATGATCAAAGTTTTCTACCTTAACATGAAAAATACAGCATTTTTCTTGAACCGCTTTGACCCGAATATTTTTTGAGAACCGCTTTTTCATAGTGTCCTGTTTTGAATGCATCATCTCGGCCGACTATTAGAACAGCTTCCGATTCTGCCTTCGTTCTTTCCTTCTCAAGCCACATAATTTTTTGGTCCTTAATGTTATTATTATAATATTATTAAAACAATATAATAATATAATATTATTAATCAATATAGATATCAATTTTTAGTAAACTACCGTGCACGATTGACATCAGAATATTATTAAGAATGACGGAAAGACAATAAAAGATACTTGTGTTTGAAGAAAACCACTTTTTTCGGTATTTGGGATCCCCAAAACTGATAAGTCCATCAGAATCTAAACATCGTTTTAGAAAGCATTAATATCATCTTCTTTACATACTCCGTACACACTAGTTTATAAGAAAGTAAAATGTTGGATTGTTAATCACGTATGGTTCAACATTACTACAAATTATTTTTCAAATTGTGTCTTACTCGAGGAAGTATGAAACGCGAAATACTTTCACATTAAATGCATTTCAACTGCATAAAAACATCCTTCTGCACACTTACTAGCCCGACGATGTTTTAATCTTTCCAACATGCTCCATTGGACTGATAGACAATTTCCGCCGACGTCCAACGCTGCTTTTAGGGAACAGATAAGAGTGTCAAATACACCGAAGCAAGAGAGTGTAGTTTTATGGATTGCCTTTCAGATGTTTTCATCACACACATAAAACACATAATTTGGAATAAATGACAATTTCACCTGTGCTAACTCATCGCTATTTATTTTTTATAATAAAAAGCGCTAGCGCTCTCTCTCTCTCATTCATATATATATATATATATATATATATATATATATATATATATATATATATATATATATATATATATACCAAAACTATGGGGATGAAGTACATTCTGAGCACGATTTTTCACACGTTAACTACCACGTGATTTCACATTTTGTTTTTTCGATATGACCATATGAAGTTAATACAGCACAGATTGCTTGCTCTAGCATAGAGTTTATGCTGGTGGTCCCAGGGACAGATCCTTGTTGGCCTACGAGTATATGTAGGTATCAAGGAGATTAAATCTTACAAAACTGTGAAATGTAACCCATCATTGTGTCGTACTGAAGAAATAATTTTGATGCAAATATAAAAACCTGTATTTATAAGTAATAATAATGAAAGAAAATAAAAGGTTTATAAACCTTACGCTCTTCAATACGAATACATTTCTATTTTATTGGTTCATAACGTAATTATTGCAAATATATGTGCGTATTGGGCAGAGGCGTAATTACGTTCTTGAGAGCTCCGGTGCAGAAGGTACAAATGGAACCCTGTCATTGCCAAACATGAAGCTGGAGTTTTAATTTTGTATAGTTGCTGTTAGATTCAATTTTGTAGGAAGATATTTTTAATTTATATAATTACACGTATATTAAGTTAATTTAATCATACATAAGCTATTTTGTGTACGTAATGTTTGGTTTTACAGATCTAAAATATAACTATAAAAATCATGATCCAATGACACTGGTCTATAAAATACATTTTCTGTTACAAGAACAAAACATTATTCCTGGAAGATAATTTCCCTCACAATCCAGATCTAATTTCAGAATTTCTGTATCGGCCTTAGTTTTCATGTGATGATTTTTTTGGTAATTGCGTATGTCTTCTCATGTATTATAAGTATCTGGCATCAAAATGACACGCTCTAATAACAATAGATCCTTATATACAGTTAGAAATGCTCTCGTGGCTCAATGGCGATGTCGCTTGTTTTTCACCACTGAGGTTCCGGATTCGATTTCCGTAGAATCCCCGTAGAACCTCGTGTGAAAGTTGTTACGACATAACGAGTTTGCATACTTCACAGGGGCAAGTCCAACGCCTGTGAAGTGTCCTAAACCCTGACCCAATCCAAATTCTGGCCGCTGAGTAGTGACGCAGGGGCGCGTACGCGGGTAGGCTACCTGGCGGTCCTCTTGACAGCGACATTGACTGCGACGAGACGTGACGGATAAAGCATACTCTTAACGGAGGATTACTCCGAAAGCGCAAAGCGCTCAACGCCCCCCAGGGCCTGGAGACGCGTTGCGTCAATTGAAGAGGCAACAAATAAATTTTTAAAAAAGCGAAATACAACAACATAAGTGTTATAAAAGTAAAGAGACTTGGTATGTTTCACAGGAGGCTTCAAAACCTTGAGTCAGCATGGATATCTTCTCCAATGTTTTCTGAATGATTGTCACTGTAGTATTCATCTTCATTCACGGTCACTGTTCAACCTCGCGACCACCACATGACGCCGCCACAAAGTGCCTTCGCCCGCGCTTAGGAGGATTTTCCCTAATCAGGTAACACCCACTTGCATGGGGCCGCCCCCACCGGGAAAACTCTCTAAGATCCCGGTATGTGTGGTAGTATTGTCCATATTAGTGTAATTATGTGTAAGGTGGAAGAAAGAACAAGATGAAGGAAAGATCGCGCGGTCCGTAGCCCGTTTGTTAGAGTACTGCTATAGTATTCACCTGGGGTTGATCGAAGAAACCACAGAATACTACCTATCACAGCATCCTGCCGCTAGAATTCGCCTCCAGCCAGCGACTGAATTCGACCTAGCTGGCGAGCCAGTGGCGAAAATCCTGCCGTCGTCGGGGCTCGAATCCAGGATCTCCCAGACAAAGGCACCGCAAATTACATCAAATGATGACCTGAGTGACCGTTGTTGCTGGAGTTGACAAAAAATATGCGTGTTTCCAGACACCCGAGTTTTTTACTTTCTCGCTATGGAGTAGAGAGAAAGTTATGTAATGCTGCGTGTAAAGACGGCGAATTTTCTGCAGAAAACTCTCATTATAAAGTCCTGGTAACGAAAAAAGTGGATAAATTCGGTTATTAAATTTAGAAAAATAGCCTCTTACAAGTGGTGTAACAGGAATCCATGTTTTGCGAGTCAAAAAATTCGAATTACGGCAAAACTTGTCTGTCCGTCTGTGAACAACGCTAGCGGCTAAACCGGTCAGCCATATTCTTCAAAATCGATATTTCCCATTCGTTCTGGCTGATGTGTCCCCGTGAATTTGAGACCCATATTTTAATTTGGAGCTGTTTTTGAAAAATATCTTGTTTTTGTAATTTTTAAAAATTGCTCATATTGCACGCAATATTTCGTGAAAACTACTAAAAGTTTCCAAAAAATGTACATATCCTTAATGAAAGAACTGACTAAGGACAACAATTTTTATTTGAAGAAAAAAGTCTATTTTCAATTTTTTTAGTTGTAGAAAGACCACCAAAAAATCATACTTTTGAAATTGTCAAAAATTCAGAGTTAACCGTGAAATAGGACCAATGCCACGTTTGTAAGTGTATGTAACTCTATTCTTTCAAGAAATTCAAAGAAGAAAGATGCAGCCGTTTTTGAGAAAATTTTTAAAATTTCTGGGGTCTTCATGTAAAGTACCCATAAATTTTAAAGAACGTTTTTGAAGATATCAAAGCTTTGACTGGAGCCAGATGGATAGGGGCTTCTTCAGTTTGAAAAAAAAATTCTATGTATGGTTTAGCCGCTAGTGGTGTTCACGGATGGACGGTCGGACAGACGGCCGCACGGAGAGGCGGACGTTTTGAAAAAACACTTTTTCGGTATTTGGGGACCCAAAAACGTGTATTCCCGTTGGAATCTCGAAATCTATTTTTCGCAGCATTACATTGCTTTCCCTATACTATGTATAGTACTCGGTATATGTACGTATACTGGAAAGTAAATATGATTTTTTTAAATATAACCTTTAGGATTTTAATTGAATTATACAATTAAATAACGTTTTAATCTATCACATGTTTCCGCGAATGGTCATGTACATTTTTTGAAAATTTTAGTAGTTTTCGCGCAACATTGCCAGCAGTATGTGCAATTTTGATAAATTACAAGTACAAGATTTCCTCAAAAACGGCACCAAATTTTTAGTTTAAACCTTTGGTACGGATAGTGCTAAATGTACTCTATAAGATATCATAAACGCCATATTGTTTAAATTTTTTTCCAAAAATTACAAAAATGCAATTTTTTGACTTGTCTCGCATTGTTAATATTTATTTATAATAAAGGCAATTTGTTCACATTATTATATTTATGAGTACATGTGCTTTGAATAATGTCATATAAAGTTTATCGAAATTTCAAACATTTTCTGTGAAAACTAGCTCAAAATTCAGCATTTTTAGAGACGCTTAAACGTCATTTTCTTAATAACAGCTCCACATTTTTTTCTTCAAACTTTTCGAACGGATAGTGCTAATTGCACTCTTTAATATTACGTAAAGTTCATTCCGGGGTATTATTTTTTCAAAAATTACACAAATGTAATTGTTTGAAAGATTTCTCACACCGTTAATATGCACATTTACAGCAAATTGTAAATACTATTGTATTTGTGAGTTAAAGTGTTTCAAATGAAGTTTTTCGAAAACTCAAAACTTTTCTGTGAAAAAGTGCTTCAAATTTCGAATTTACTGTAGCGCCTAAGCGCCATTTTCTTAAAAACCGCTCCAATTTTTCAAAGGTTTTACTTTTCTTTAATATTTTTAAAATAATATTTTCGTTCTACAATTAGAAAGCCGAAAAAATTAAGAAAATTTCAAAAAAATGTGCTTTTGGGGGCAATAGATGGCAGCAGGGAATAGTATGCGATAAGTTTGAATAGCTAGCCGAGGCCAAAGGAATTAGAAAACTAATAAGGGAAAGTTTATGCCATTTGGTAGCACCACTAGTTTTTATATAAACATCCTATGTACACTCGATAAGTATAATCTATAGAGTAGTTATCTTTTCATTGTTGATCTTAATTATTATTAGTTGATCATAATCTTTACCCTACGAGTGATATACGTATGAATTTTTACCCTATAAATAATCACACTGCAAAGATGCGTGGTATAACAGAAGAAATGACGCGGAATTAATTTTAGGAAAATTAATTTCAGAACAATGTGTGAAAATACTTTAAGATATATTTCAAAATGAAAGATAATAAAAGTTCAAAGACGCCGGAGTATGATCCCCCCCCCCCTTGGCTACGCCCATACCGTCAGGATTAGGCTAGGTAGTGAAGAGTTGACAGTTGAAGAAGCTTCACAAGCATGGGGGTGCTAGGTTCCAGTCCAGATTGTGGGAGTGCAAACCAAGCTGCATGGTCAGCGAAGATAAACCTATTTACATCCGCGCAGATTCATTTCTTATCTCCTATCTTCCGGCCATACCTAATGTGCAACTCTATGCGATGCTTTGCTTGGAAGTTTTTGTGTGAGGAGAGCCTAACATTAGGATTCATTAGACCTTACCCAATAACTTGAGTCAAAACCCGTTTTTTCTAAATTTAACAAAACATATACTTGACTTTCGTTTAAATTTCTTTTTGTAAATTTTAGCTTTAGAAAAATAATACACACACACTTATAAATGATAATTGCACGTAATTTTTTATTTACTTCAATATAATCTTGGTCAATTCTATATTTATTATTTGCTATCCATTGTGCGTAATCACTGGTTACTCTAGAAATCAATGGATTTCTTTCCTTTGGATTGTATTTTAAATATAATTATTTTTTAAGAACTTATTTGGCGTTATTTTAAAAAAATCTGTTAAAACATTCACATTCGAAATATAATGAAATGTAACGGAATCTATTAATAAGACAGCTTTCTATATGCCAGATCAATTAAAGGCAGATCAGTGCTTGGAATTATATTTTTTGTTGTGATTATGTTTTTGTTGGGATTATTAGATTCAAGTGTTTCATATCCGATTTCGAGAAACTTATCAGAAAATTGTCTTTACTGACTTTGGAATAAAATGAAACCTTTAATGGAATTGCAAATCTAGATATTTTTAATGCATAATTTTAGAATATGAAGTTTGCTTCTTTCCGTAAGTACTGTCTGCAAGGCATACTTTTTCATCATTCATTGAAACACTATTTTACTCTTAATCTTTACCTTCAAAATATATCAATAAAGGCTCCACTTTATAAAGAAATAACCGCTTATTTCTCTCATCCTCACCTCACAAGCTTCAAAACACAATTAACTCTTCTTATTAAAAGGCGTAAATTCGACTCTTCAAACAGAAAATATGGGGTTTAAGTTACCTTTATAGAACTATTCAGGTTTCGAGTTATCCGTACGGAATTATTCAAACTCTAAGGGGAGCCGGAATGGCCTATCTTCCCAATATTAATGTATGGAATATTTTCTCAGAAACTATGTAATTTACAGACTTCAAATTTCATGTGAGTATAGATTCATTATTTATGTATTTTAACGAAGCCATTTAAAAATATATATACCAGTGTTTTTAAATATAAATTTTTGTCTAGCGTAATCGGTTCTGTTGTTAAAAGTACTAACAATTATAAGAGAATTGTTTAAAATATTATACATTTTATAAATACATTTTATAAGTACATTTTATAAATCCGCCACCTTAAAGTATATAAACTGGTGTGCTACATTCTCTGTTAAAATTTGAGCATACTTCTATTAATAGTTTTTGAGAAAATGTTCCCTAAAACTGAATATTTTAAACTTACTTATGGCTCCTAAAATTTTCAGTGCATTACTGGTCCGTACGCTGGAAAAACAATCACGCCATTATTATGACGCTATTCAACACTCAGTTGTTGTCAGAAACAGTTTGTCTAGCTCTAGAAAGCAAACTATTAATTATTTCTTACAACGAAAGCAGAAAAAATGTTTATGCAAAACACACGGTGTGTCAAAATAGCCACGCCCACTTCCATGCCACATAAAATCAAAAATTAAAAAAAAAATACTTAGAAATGGCATATTAAGATAAAACTTGGCTTATTTATCACAAAAAACTATAAATTTATTAATGATTAAAAAGGAAAAATGATATTTTCATATTTGTTGCCCATTCTGGTTCCCTTTAAACAACTAAGTATAATATTTAAGCAATATTTATTTTATTCATATAATAACGACAACATCTCAATGTTCAATAACATCATAATCAATAACATCTCAATGTTATACGACTACAGGAAATTACCAAAGTGTTTTTTACTCCCAGACTCGAACTGAGTTAACTCACCGTGAGCTTTATAGATCCACCACACGCTCGTTCTGACTAACTCACTTGGTCTACGCTTAAAAATCTAATTATCTCTTCCAGTATTTCCAACCCCATAGTTTTCAAAAATTCAGAGAGTTCAGTGAAAATAAGGCCTGCGCCACTCTTTTAAACGACCCTCGTTTTATTCAGGAAAAAGTCTGTTACAACATTACTGTAGTTGTAGGAAGACGCCATAAAAATTGTTAAGTTTGCAATTTTCGAAAAATCAGGGATTTTAATTAAAAAGGGACCTTCCGTTCTCTTAAGCGTTCTTTACGCTATGCGAGGACGAAGTTTAATCAAAACATTTGGAGACATTTTTTAAAAAAGATTGAAAATGTTTAGGCTTCATGTAAAGTAAACCCAAAAATCAAAATATCCGTTTCAAACAATTTTGGAAAAAATCGGCTGTTTGGTTTAGGTGCTAGCTAACCTCAGATGGACGTCCAGGCAGAAACAGACGAACAGGCAGGGAGACGTTTTGCCGTCAATCGTTGTCAAAGACCCCAATAAACCATAGCTGTAAAAATAATAAACTCCCATTTCTTTAATATATGTCGAATATATACCTAAATATAAATTCCTGTGAATTTCATGTAAACTGCGAATTTCATTAAATTATGTTAATAATATTAATACAAAAATACTCCTTTTCAGAGATTTAAACACCAAAAGTCACATTTGGGGATGCAATATTACATCACTTCAAGAAATCAAATTACATTCCTTTATTCAATCAAATAATCTCAAAATAATATCATCAAATGAGCCCACATACGATTAATACAATGACAAAATTATTGCTGATGTGCTACATATACCAATCTCTCAAGATTTGCTTCCAGACTTAGACTCAGATCATTGTCCTGTAATTATTACCCTTCATATTGTCATAAAAAACAATTTTTCCTCAATCTCACACCCCAATTATAAATAAAATTAACTAGATTAAATTTCAGCGAACTACTGTATATCCCACCCACATCAATAATACTGTAATATTAGATGATAAATTAACAGAATTTACAACTATCAAAATGCATTAATACAAACTGCCTTTACTAACCGTACATACACTTATAAATACACACCAATATCATATGAAATTCTGAATTTATTAAAATCGAAAAGAAATCGTAGACGAATATGATAGAATACTGGAAGACGTGACGTAAAACAAAAATTAATAAATGAGAAAAAATATTAAATATAAACTACAATACAGGCGCATCATGAATTATCAACTTTTTAGTAATCAAATCCATCCAAAACAGTACAAATTTATGATCAACAATAAAACGATTGTATAAAGAAAAACCATCAAATATTTCCATTAAAAAATATTACAGTACAATGCTGCTACAGATAAAAAAAGCAGACCTTCTTTCAAAGTCCTTTCAAAATTCTTTTACACCAAACCGTCCAAATGAATTTAATTCAACTATTTCTTCAGAAATGGATTCGCCCCTTATCATGTTCCGCAAAGAAGAAAATTTATTTCTCCATCAGAAATTAAATCAGTAATTAAACAATTAAAATTTCGAAAATCTCCTGAACTAGATAACATTACCGACAAGTCAATTAAAATGTTTGGTAATAAAACTATTGCGGCCCTCACATCCATTTATAGCTCTGCACTCAGACGTGGCTATTTTCCAAATGAATGGAAAATAGCAATAATTTTGGCTTTTAAAAAACCACATAAAGATCCCTGTCTCCCTTTAAACTACAGGTCGATTAATCTACTTTCTTCCCTTTAAAATTTAAAAAAAAATAATACAGACTAGATTAAACAAAATCCTTTCCGCTAATAACATTATCCCCAACGCCCAATTCGGTTTCAAACCGAACCATGCCATGACACATCAATTACTTCGAATCACCGAACACATTGCAAACGCCTTTCATCACAAGCAGTACACTTTATCCATTTTTCTTGATATCGAAAAAGCTTTCGCGAAAGCATAGCATCTGGGCGTACTATATAAATTACGTAAAATAGGACTCCCCATTTATCTTTACATTATATACTGTTTTTTATGTAACAGGTACTCTATGCTTAAAATTAATACAACTTTCTCTCCAAAATGTCCTACTAAAGCAGGAGTGCCTCAGAGGTCCCGCTTCTCTCCTGTACTTTTCAATATCTATTTTTCAGACAGTCCAACATTATCCTCTTCAGAAATTGCACTATTCGCTGACACTTCTCTCTTCAATGGGCAGGAAAATGGAAAATAAAACTAAATTTTAACAAATGTAAAGCCAAAATTGTTTACACTTCAAAATCTTTCTTCCTCAAGAAGAAAAAAAACAGAAATTATACCAATTTATTAAAAAGGCAATAAAGAAAAATGTGAAATCTATAGAGGCATTAGTGTCACAAGTTCAATTAGTAGACTGTACGGGCGAATAATTAAAGGAAGAATTGAGTCAGGGATAGAAACTCTGGAAGAACAAAGCGGTTTTACGGCTGGCCGTTCATGTGCAGGTAACATTTTCTGCATCAAAGATGCAACACATTTTAGACAAAAGGAAGGCCTATGGAAGAGATTCTCATTTATTGTTTGTTGAGCTCCATAAAGCATATGACAGCATTCCCATTAGCAGACTTTTTAAAATTTTTGAACAAAAATGTAATTTTAAATTAGTTAACACCATTAAGAAAATGTATAAAGACAGTAAAGTTGTTGTGAAAGTAAACGGACAAATATCAGATGATATAATATTGTAATTTCTAAAGAATGAAGATGGTGGTGCTGTATGTCCTCAAGTCTTTTTAACGTGTTCATTGCCGAAGCTCTGAGAGAATGGAGGAGGAAATGCAGTGTAATGGGAATGCAAATAAGAGAATCAACACTAGATGTTCTACTTTTCGCGGATGATCTTGTCGTCGTGGCTGAGGATTAGCAGGATATTAACTATATGTTTAGAAAAGTTAAACAGGAATTTGAAATATGGTAATTGCAAATAAATGTGTTTAAAACGAAAAGTAAATGTGTCTAAAATATATGGTAACAGGAGAATATGGAAATGATCTGTACATTGGAAATGGTAAAATACAATATTGTGAATATTTTAAATATTTGGGCTTCACAGTTTCAAAAGAGGACACAAGTAATAATAATGTAAATAATAAGATAAATCAAGGGAAACTAGTCATAAATATGCTAAATTCAATCCTGTGGAACTCCCGGTTATAAAAAAAACAAAGAAAAATATATACAGTACCTTAATAGAAAGTATTGTCACATATGGCTCGGAAGTATGGGAACTAACCCCAAAAATACAAAAAGAAATTATTGACGATTCAAATGGACTTTTTGAGACGAAGTTGCAGAGTATATCGTTTACACTACATACGCACTGAAGAAATAAAAGAGAAAATGGAAATTCTAAAGGATATAATAGATACTGTAGAACGAAAACTGTTTCAGTGATACGGACATCTGCTGAGAATACCAGAACTTAGGTGGCCTAAACACGTATATAATCTCCGTTCACAAGATGGCGGGGCAGACCATCAACCCCATGGAAACAAGGAATACTGGTATCCGCGGGCCTGGTATCCGTTGCCCGTACTAGACGGTGGCGAACTAGCGAGCTACGTTTTCCTTGTGGAGGGTTGAGAGAGGGGAAGCAACCCCACCACTGAAAAATTTCCCCAGGCGTCGGGCGATATATACGCGAACCCGCAAGCGGGAGCTCTCTTTTCTTGCCACCACTCGTCGAGTAAGCAGCTCTTCCCTTTGGGTTCCCGATCGCCGAGCCAGCAGCACTTTCACCGCTCGCCGAGCCAACACTTTCGTTAACATTAGTTTAGATATTGTTTGCCTCTGCAACGACTACTAGGTAGGAGTATTCGGCGTCGAACAGACGTTCTAGTCAGTCGTCCGCGAGATAGTGCAGATTCAGTAAAGTATTCCTTCAATTAATGACACGGGAAGTAAAAGTTACCCGTTGTAAGAGAAGTATTGAAAGTTCTGGTTTATCAAAGTAGAAGTAGCAACGAGCGAGGAACTTGCACGAGTATTCGGCGAAGTGCAAGGGACATTTTCGCAACGTGGGCGTAGTCAGAGGCGCCGGTAGCAGACGAGGAGGAAGAAGAGGCCGAGGACCCAGACACACGAGGAAAAAGACGAACGACTAGGAAGAAGAACGAAAAAGGACGCAAGAAGACAACGTAGACGGCAGAGGCGAATCTCGTCTCTTTACGACGCAGAAGCTGGGACCGAGTGACGTCTACGCAGAGACCAGCGCACGACCATCAAGGCCAAAAGTGGGAAGTCCACGAGGAAACGCTTAGAGCGCGAAAAATAGGTCAAGTTCACGTCGGCAGGGAAAAATGAGTATAGGAAAGTGTTAAGAAATTGAGGACACGGGTGGCAACGAATTGCCGTATCATAGTAGGAGACATTTTGACGCACTATTGCCTGCATAAAATATTATACTTAGGACATTTATTATTCTGTTATTTTCAGCCACAGTTAAATTGTAAATGAGAGTAGTGCACTTGCACACATTTTTTTCTTTGCATGTAATATTTTGAAGCAGGAGATTGTAAATTGAAATTTTGGTTTCATGTGCAATGTAAACAGAATAGCATAGATTTAGATACATTTAATTTTCCAAGGGAATTCCCAGTGGAGATTAGGGTAATCATTTCGGAGTCTCAATTTTGGTGTAAATTATATGTTTTCATTCATATGTGTGTGTGTTGTAAAGGTTTCCATTTTTGTTCTGCTCATTCTTTGTAAAGGTGTGATTCTATATTTTTTGTTTTGTCATGAAATTATGCCACAAAAACTTTATGAGTAAATTATACTCTCGTGCGTGTGCAATCTTTGTAATTTTATTGTGTCGAGGGTTCAAACCTTTCTCGCACCCTGAAGATCCTGCTCCCTAGATTTTTTTAAGCTCGCTTCACGAGCAAAATCTTGATAACAGCTTACGGCTCATGCGTGCTGTTGTTGAAGGTGGTAAGTTTGGGCATAGGTGGGTTAGCTAGATTATATATATATATATATATATATATATATATATATATATATATATATATATATATGTTTACATAAACTTTTTCCCTCCCTCTTTAAAAATATTTAATACACCAATTACATGGCTTTCAAAAAACTAAACAATAAAAGATTTAGTTATTGAATCAGACACCACTTTATAAATCTTAATAAAACTAATATCAAAATTTTAAAAATTAAATCACTTCTCTCTTCTAAATCTCTATTGCATTATGAATGTTCACTTCCTTTATACAAATCAGTAACCACACTCACATTTATAAATGGTTTTCCCTTGTGGCCTAATGCTACTACAACTCAGTAATAAATTACTAATCGTACAAAATAAATTTATCCGTGAAGCACTTCATGCCCCGTGGTTCATACCAAATAATAAATTTCATCACGAACTAAATTTAGAAAATATTACAGATTTGATCAAATTAAAGAACCAAAAATTTTCAAATTACTTCACAATTATCCACATAAAACTACTTTTAATCTTGGCCAATCATACACGTTCCATGCAGAATTAAATCCCGAATCCCCAAAGATCGATTCAGACCTCATTTTCTTTCTCTTACACTTACACTCTACAGCACACAACCAACACACTACTACTTCCTCTCTTTTCCACTCTTTCACAATATTTAATACAAACACATTCTGTCAAAAATCGTAACTAATAATACTTATTCTGCCCTAACAATTAATGTGCAAGTGATCAACTCTTACAAGCCAATTAATTTTAAAATTATAAAATCCCTGAAAGACTTGTACAGTCAAACAGGCAGAAAATGAATTCAAAAAAAAGAAAAAGGACCCACAAACATGGATTTTGGCAACATAACGTGTAAGAAGAAGTACTTTACTATATACAGGAACAATATTTATCCACTTTTACTTCCTATCCCATCGTAAGAAGAGAAAATACTGTAATAGCACGCTGGAAAACCGGAAACATTTTTATTGCCCTGGTAAGGTTGGTAAAAATGTAACAGTACAAAGTATCTCCCCTTGCGTGACAAGTTCTTAGCTCACGTATGGTCCCCCAATGTGTGTTTTAGACAGACCGAATTTAACGCACAAAAAATTACGATTTAGGCACCTAAAATAAGTAATAAAATTATGAAATAAAATACAATTAGACATGAAAAGTGACGTTTCAGGCAGGTTTATAAAATTATTAAACCAGACATTTAAAAACATTGGATATGAAAAGTTAAGAATCTGGCGTATAAAACTGATCACAAAAGGATTAAATTAGGTACTTTTTATTATTTAGGGAAGTCAAGTTCTTTTACATCTATGAGAGTAACTACATGCATATTATTTTATTCGCTTTCTTTTCTTGTCTTTTATTTCATTCTTTCACACTTTTCTTTGTCAACCTGTCGGGAGCGCTGTTGCGTCGGGAATGTCAGCAATTGCCTAAGAAGTGTGTGCTGATCGGAGACGAGGATATGTATGTATGTATGTATGTACTTTGGCACAACCGCTCATTACGAGCTAAGGCCTAGCAGTGGAGACGAGGCTGAAACACCTTTATATTGACTAGCAGAGTTTCTTATTGTCTGCGTGTTAGGTGAGAGATTTCGGTGCGTAGTTAATTACGTATTCGATTGGGGAATATTTCCGTTTCGAGAAATTCGGGAAAGTATTTGCGTTTCGGTACAACAAACTTTTAAAAAGCGAGTAAATCGAATATAATTCTTCAAATAATAATAATAATAATAATAATAATAATAATAATAATAATAATAATAATAATAATGTCTTTATTAATGGCGAGGCTCAGGCCATAGGGCCTGCTCTTCCGGCTAACCACTGACTTTACATACATATAGAGTAGTAACATTTTAAGAGGGGAGGACAAGCTGTACATTTACGTTTGGGTGAACAAATCTAGGGACCATCCCGACATACGTCTTAAGCGATTGAGTAAACCCAGAAAACCTCAATCAGGATGGCGGCTTAGGGCCGAACAAAATTACTTGTTATAGACAGTTTTAGGCAAAAAAATATTTCAATAAGCATCAGTTTTTAGGCCGCATTAGGCCGCAGGTTCCTTTTAGCACATTTTAGGCAATATTAGATGCTTTTAAGAGTATGTATTTTTCGTGATTCATAAACATCTGCAATTATTTTCCACAATCTCCTAATTGAACGGAAAAAATCTATACTTAATTTAAACAGTTCGAAAATAAATCTTATAAACTATAATTTTTCATTCGCCTCTTAATCCTCGACTGATTTTTCTAGTAATAATTTAAATTTGTAAGCAGTGTTTAAAGTATTTCATTTAAAATTATTTTGTTAATGTCATTAAATAAATTCACAAATAATGTATCATTTTGAATCACATTTTAAATAATTTTAATAATTATTTTTTTTAATAATTAATAATTTTAATAATTAATATTTTAATTAATTAATAATTGTAATAATAAAAATGTTTAATAATTTTAAATAACTTCCTAATTTACAAATTTCCAGGAGATGCAAGCCCTCTCTACATCCATCCTTGGGGCCACACCCTAATTCTGCCCGACTAAAGAATTAAAACAAAAAAGAAATTCATTTTTAAAAAAAGCTCTCTCTCTCTCTCTCTCTCTCTCTCTCTCTCTCTCTCTCTCTCTCACACACACACACACACACACACACACACACACACACACAATAGAAACTTGTAATGAATAGAAACTTACAAGAAGTATGTGCAACGTGTGACCGAAGTATGTCCAAGATGATCGTAATGAACTAATCAGAAGCCAAAATACGCACTTTTTGTAGAATTTGTTGCTAACACTTCGCTCGAGATTTCACTGGCTCAGTTTTGAACCATTCATTTTTAATCGTTCGTGAGTGTAAAACTATTTTTGTTCTCTAAAAATTTAAGTATTATTTACACGTTATGCAAAGAATCTTTCTCATTGACAGGATAATATTATGACTTCACTGTTGAAACAGTCTACACGAACACTGTGCGTAGTTGAACTGTGTCTCCTGCAGCTTACAATGCGAAAGAGCCGCCGACGTGCATCTCAAGGCTAACCATATGCTATCGGCAAGTTAATCGTTGAAGGAGCGCGGCCAGTTGCATGTACAGAGATGCCAACTCTTCGTAGTGAAAATGTAGGGAATTCCCGGGTAACAGCCAATCGAACGTTTGTTCAAGCTTAATCCCGAAATTTACTCCTGATTTAAAACGTCGCTAAATCACTGGTGCTTCGATGCGATAGTGATTGTCTGTTGTCTCTAGTTGTGAAATATTATGACTTCAAACTGGCAGAGAGCCTTTCACAATTCTGATAAAAATAAGCGCCAGGAAGACTTGGATGTGTGTGCATGTTAATCACACGAACAAATGTTAGTCACACATTTTTCTCAGTCATGTGAAAACTATTTAAAAAAATATATTATAGCTTGGATTAATTAAATGTCTGAATCTTGCAAGACCGATACCTACGTCAGTTTTCAGGTTGTTCTCATATAATGTTTCCTTTATAACTATTGCGGATGATTGTTACTTTGGAACAGTGGTAGTTCCGAGATGCAAAGTAGGCAGCAGGGCCGGATTTATGAGTGGGCAAGATGGGCAGTGACCCCAGGGCGCCCGCCAAATACAAAACTTGGGGGAAAATTGTTATTGATTACTAGTGATTCCGAGAGTATTAACTACCAAGGTCATCAGTCCCGTACGTGTAGTGCATGCTTTGTGATCCGGATGTGGCGGTGTTCTTTCCCCGCTGATTGGTGAGATCTGGCGCCAACCTACCGTGGAGCAGCTGGGTTTTCCCCAACCAGGTATCTCCCACAAGCGGGACACCCACCCCCCCAGACGTGCTAAGCTCGCGTTCGGTCTCCAGGTGTGTGCGGTAGTGTAGTGCATGTAAGTGTGTGTGTGTGTGTGTGTGTGTGTGTGTGTGCGTGGGTGGTGAAATAGGGTTACCACCCATCCGATATTACTCCGGACAGTCCGGGAATAACGAAATTTGCTCCGAGTAACTTGTGGCGTGTCCGGGAATTTCCATAAAAGAATATTATGGAAATTATGTTAGGAATGTTTCATAATAGAATATTGTTAGTAGAGAAACCCAAATATTCTCCTCAAAATTATGGAATTATGAGGAGACTAATTCTAGAACTACAGTAGAGGATAAATAATGATTTTTTATTGGGAATAAAGTTAGTTTGAGTCTCAAGAACCTTACATCCCATTTGAAACAACAATTGGAAACAAAGTTAAACGTATTTTATGAACGTGTAATTGAATACCTCCAGCTCCCTCGCTTTGCAGCACAGTTCCGTGCAGTGGTGTGACACTAGATAGGGCACATCCGGTCCTTATTCAAATTCCATACGGTAGCCAATCAGAGTTCAGAGCGACGCCATATACATCTGTACCAGTGGTGTGACACTAGATAGGGCACATCCGGTCCTTATTAAAATTCCATACGGTAGCTAATCAGAGTTCAGAGCGACGCCGTATACATCTGTACAACTCCAACTCGCTCAAGCGGTGAATAGGTGAACTACTTATTCATTTTGAAATTTTTTCGCAAACGAGCCGGTTGGTTATCGTTGTATATTCACGTGCTATATTCCAAAGTCTTTGACGTGCTGTTCTTAGGGCTGTTAACGCCATGTCGCAGTCAGTGAATTAGAGAAATGAAGTGATTTAGTGCTGTTTGAAGTCTGAAGCGTGCATTATGGCTTCGAGAAGATGCTGGGTGCCTAACAAATTGTGGAATTTTTTTAATGTTCATGTTCATTTGCTGATCCCTTGTTTGGACCAAGCGAGGTGACACCCACTATAGCAATGGGTGTAATTGGGAAGCCTTTTTTTAATAGAATATTAGTAGAATATAGTTTTAATATAATATATTTTTATAGTTTTTGTAGAATATATAGTTTGAAGGGAGTCTATGTTACCAGCATTTTTTAATTTTCAGATCCTTGTACACAGGCAGCTTTCTCAAACTGAAAATGGCAAGTCTCTTGTATGTTTGTAAAATGCAAAAAGAAGCATGCTATTGAAAGCATAATGTATTGGTAATAATTTGTTGTTGATTAATGCAGGCTCTATTGCTGTTGAAGATGCTGCTACAGCAAGTGCAGCAGATGCTTATTCTAGCCTTGTGAAAGATAAATATTTGCTATAATCTTTAAGAATCTCAATTATTTCTTTATTGCATTTATTGATGATGGGATAGATTTCAAGTTTGTCTCTATTTTCAGATCTTTTTCACCCATGTGAGGTGTCACCTCAAGTTTTTATGCATAAGCATTGATGGAATTCCACTATTTGTAAATCATTGTTTTAAAAGTGAATGTAGTTTCACAGTGGATCCCATTTTAAAAAAGCCAGGCTCTGAACTGTGCATGTGTGAGATTAGCATGGGTAAATAAAATAATTTTGTCAAATATTTATTGACTAATGAAAAACATTTTTAGGTTGCAACTAGCAAAAGCGGTTCTTTCAAGACATGAAGAGCATGCCAAAAGCTCAATTTTTGGCACTACTGCTAAAAGTGGGACAATGCTCAAATGTTCTGATAAAACTTTGAAAGCAACAAAGAAAACAAAATACGTTCATGTGACCTAATCAGATACTACTGATCTTAATATAACAGTACATAATTAAGAAATTCGTATTCTTAATGGCTTAAGTAATTTGCAAAATAAATTGGCACTTTCAACCCTTAGTATTCATTTTTTTCATAGTATTAATTTGACATATCTACAAGCAAATACTAAAATTGCAATTATGCAGGTGTACTGTTTATTACTTTCTGTAATACAAAATTGTTTTACTAATAAAACTACGAAATTGTATAATATCAATATGCTCAATAAATACTAGATTTTACTACCCTAATTTGACTTTTTTCTTCCACAAAAGCCTTATAATTATTATTGTGAATTTTTAATAAATTAAGGCGTGGAAAGTATGGGAGTGAAATTTTAAAGTTCCCGCTTTGCTGGTTTATTTCAAGTTTACCAGTAACTTCTTCGCTATTACATAACTTTCTCTTCTTGCGATGTACCTCTGTAAGGGCGAAATAGTAAAAGATACGCTGTGACATGCTGATATTTATAGCACTAAAACTTGAATTTATATAATTTTGTTATCAAAAAGTTCACGACATTGTTCTTTGCTAGCCAGCTGTCCGAGCGCAAGTGTTCTTATTGAATCAACACGGGCAATTGTAATTCCTGCCAATAAATACATTTTCAATAAAGGCTTTTGAAATTATTTATCACAAAAAGAAAGTTGCCGCCCTGGGACCAGTGCCCATGCCTAAATCCGCCAACGAAGTTATGTCTAAAGACCGGATTCTCGTGTAACAGCATCTTTTGTTTGCTAACTTCAAATTGGATGAAACCTTGACAGAACTTTCTATCATGAAACGGACATTATTTTAGTACTTGTATTATTTTGCACGAAATTGCACGTTTTGGGGGTTACTGCATGATATTTCATATTTTAGGTATTACTCGCCCAAGTTTTCTTGATTCACAAGCTCTCTAGTCCTCTCCCAGCGCTGAATTCCACGACATGTTGAGATACTTACGGCCCATTCACAATGCAAACGTATACATAAGCATAACGCATAGATGTACACATTAACATAAGTGTAGACAAGTATTCACAATGTCTAACATAAACTTAAGCAAAATAAGAGTTTCTATTGGCTGTGAGACATTCTAGTTTACTATTGGTTGGATGTTTGAATAGATTTCGAGGTATCGACTGTGTTCATGGCCCATGTGACGTTACTTCGACTATCGACTTCGCTCCTATTTCCATTCTCGATTTTGAGTTATCGCACTGTGATTGGTTCATTTCTTGTCCTATTTACGCATAAGCACAGAAGCTTGAAGGTTGCAAGTTTTTAAGTTAATCGCCTTACGTGTTGTGCTTATGCGAACGCATTGTGAATGAGTCCGCTTGAGGACGTAGTCCTAACTTTTATACTAACTTCATGCTTATGTTTATGTTTGCATTGTGAATGGGCCTCAAATTTCGAAAAATAATAATGTACAATAGAGATGTTTTATATTCTCCAAGAATAAAATGGTTACGAATGCAAGATTTTTCTTGTTTTAACGCTTCCAGTGATACATTTGGTATTTTTTTAATTTGCTTTACTTAAAAAGCACTGTATCAGTACATTGATACCTCTGCGTACCTACAAATTAGTACACTCCTTACATAGCATATTTTCCAATTGAATATTAATGATTTGCATTAATTGTTTTTTCACCTCAAGTTTACTGTGACGTAAATAATTTAGAAAGTCTCTATCGAAAACATACTTAATCCTAGAAAACAAACTAATAACTAATTCATTTGGGTAGAAAAGAATGGCATTCACATTCAGTTTAGAATATGCGAGTTTCTTAATTTATGATTTTCATCTACATTCGATAAAGTATTTTTACGTGAAGAACGAACGCGAGTTCTTTTGAATTTCGCAATTAAAACAGCCAAACACTGCACAATTTTTTTCTGCCATAAGGAAGGGTGCCAAGAACAGTATTGTAAAATAAGTTTTCCAGAAATTGACCAGAAAGACAATCAAATTAAAAGAAATCGAGAAGAAAACAAGCACCAAGGGAGCACTGAGCTTAGGCTGTATGAGTTTTCACAAAGTTCCGCCACTAGATGAAGCTGTGTTTCTCAGATATATCATCAGTGTTTCTCGATATATCGCGAAGTGTCCTGTATTGTCTCTATAGTATTTGACATCGGAGAGAAGTACGGTCCTTTATTGTTCTGTGGGTACACATACAAGTGTAAATGTAAACCGAATGTTTTCCTGTCTGAAACATATATTAGTTGATAGATATAATAATTTCTCAGAAAATAATATGGAAGTATACATAATTGTAAATTATAATGAAAACAATTAAGAACATTTCTTCTGTAGTTTTATTATTTTTTGGTTTTTGAAGGTATTTTTGTAGTTTTCAATTTTTGTATTTACTTTTTTGTATTTTTATTTATTTATTGTATTTTTATAGTACATTTAAAATGTCAATTACGATTTGTTCAAACAATATGTAAAAACTTAATTATAATAAAAACACTAAAAATCATATTATTTCATTTTACCTTAATATCACATTCAAAATATAAAATAAGTTGATAAGAGGATTAACTGGTCTTTAGGTTACATAACACAGTTTTTGTGAAGTATTGATATTTTTATTGCAAATTTTGAAAATGTTGGTGTTTTTTCTGCACATTTTAATTTCACTGCACGAAAATTCTGTCTAGTTATGTATTTTATAGTTCTCCGACAGTACTACACCCTTTTTTTATTTAACGATGTAAACAAAGGACGAATTGTGTGCAATTCCTTCATTGGTACTGACGAGAAAGAAAGTGTGTAATTATTTTGGACCTAGTAAGAATGTGAAGAGAGGGCCAATTCAAACTGTTCCTCTGGATCTTCATATAATTCCGTTAAGCGCCCTGGATGCGCCACTGTAATCTATTTAGCCTACCCTGAATTCACGACCCGCCACACTTTCTGTGCTGAGAATTATTGTGCATAATTATTACTTGACAACATTTGAAAATCGTCATGGAACATCAAAAATGTCTGATCGGCGTGAATTGAAGGAGAATTAAGATCAGCCAAACTTGCGTCTACAGAATACTTTTCCGAAATCGTCGAAGCAGGACGTAATCTGTAGATTCTTATCACAGTTTTGAAGCAAAAAGTCTACTGCAGAATGTTCTAAATTTGAAGAACTATATTTTTTTTTATTAATGGCATCAAAAACTCCAAAAGGTTTGAATTTCATTGAATAAATAATAGAGTTGGGTTGATAACAATAAGTGTTATTCCTGTTAGACCGCCGTATGTTTGATGCCGGAGTTCTTGTGGCAACATTCTGATAATATGAAGCTACTTATTTTTTTTATAGCCAATGTCAATTTTCATTGGCGTGCGCCACCTAAAACATGAGTCCGGGCAACGACATTCCTGAAACCCCTTAATCAATTATTTGTCAATTTTTGAAATGATTTTTTTGGGATCAACTCCGAATTAACCGTATTTTTTCGGAGTATTTTCGTACATTTTTTCTACATTTTTAGCTGTTTTCGGACGATTCAGGATTTTTGAGCATTTTTAGGAGTTTCAATGGAGGATCGACACTACATTGTCCATCTCTCAATGATAGAAAGTTTCTTGACACTTCTGCTCTAATTCGTCCGTTACGCTGTAGATGTATACATTGTACAATTTCCAATTTTTTCCTAGTTTTGGGAAAGTTATGGATTTTTCCCATATTTCATGCCACATTTTTTATGTAAAATATTTAATATGATTTCATAAAGTTTATAAAATGACATATTAATATGGTCACACGCCCATTATTGTTTTGGGAACTTGTGATTCTATAATTGCAAATTACAAATGTGCAGATAAAATTCCAAGTAACACCGTTTCAAAAGTAAAATTTAAAAATTTGAAAAATAAAGTATTTTGATATGATCAAATTATTTAGGAAGTTTTGACCAATTCCTACCTTTCTTTTGCACACACAAAAATGTCATTCATAAATAAACACAAAAATTCATTTTAATTGTAGAAAAATTGTTAGTCTACAAGTTATTCAATATAACACAACACAATAAGTGTAGACTTTTATAAATGAGTAAAACATCCAAATTTTTCAATTTGTTTTATAACTCATGAATAGGCAATAATACTTAAAGATAGTTATGATAACAATGTAAGAATAGAGTGTCCATTCATTTGACTTCAACTTTTTAAAATTTTTTAGAAGGGCCACCCCTCTATGCACATGTATGTCAATAAAATATATTCTATTTAGTGTATGTGAAATGATGCTCAAATGTTAACACAAAGTAGTGTGAATGCAACATAGCAAACAAAATAATTTCGTTTGACCACAACAACCTTAATAAATCTACTTACCTATAACATAGTACACATGTAAGTGATTTCTATACTTGAATTAAAATAAAGTGAATGTCATTAAGGTTGTCTAAAATCTACTATATGATATGTGTAGTATAAAAGGTTTTTTTTTGGTCAACCTCACATTGAAAATTTTATTACTAAACTGTTATTGAATTCAAGCAATTTCCCTTTAAGGACTCTTACAACTAAAAAATATTTGTGTAAGAGTTGGTAAGGAAGCACTTGGGGAAAAATATAGAAATTTTTGTTCATAATAATGAAAATAATGTCTAAAAGTTTATGGTTTATTATTATTAATTTATTTCTTAATTAAGGTGTTTTATAAATTAATTTCTCAGCAGTCTTTTAGTAACTTCATTCACCTTTAAAAAAATTGTGTAAAAATTGTAGTTTTCCAAATTGTGGAACATGATTAAATTACACAATTTCAGAAAATTGTTCATTTTCCATACTTTGTCATTTTGTAGATACATATTCAGTACATCCTTTCCTTTAGGCCCTTCTTGTTGTATCAATTATTTTTAGCGTAATTTACAAATTATCTCTCAGTGAATGTTATAAATCATTGTCCACACTCAGAGGCATATCCAGAGACAAATTTTGAGAGAGGAAATTAAAAATATTTTTGGACAAATGTGTCATTACAGATTTTGTAAAATGTCACAGACTACACTCTGCTCATTCTGCTATATGATTTTATTGGTTGTCATTATTATCCAATAACATTTTTGTTTCAAAGTTTTGTGACAAGTTAAAATTAATAGCTACAGCAACATTTTAGGGAGGGACATTTCTGTCAGTTCTTTCCCTATGGATCTGCACCTGCCACACTTCTCCTTTCATTTTTGAGGATGAGATACTTTTCTACTTTCTTCTGACAGTAATTTACCTACCATTTAACCAATCATAGAGCCTACTTGAATGTCATAAAACAGAGTGATCGGTACATGATTTTCTGAGGAACGGAGTGAAAACAAGCAGTGCTACAGAATAGCAAAGACTTTCTTGAACCAGTTAATTTTCTATTCTCTTAACTCTGACATTTCGGTTTTGCCCACCCTCATCTCAGCTACAATCTAGGATAAAGGATATTTTTCCACATTTTCTCAATTTTTCAGACCCCAAATGGTAGAATTAAAATATAACATATGATGTACTATGTAATAGCATTAATAATACCTTGATTTGTATCTCTTTATACATGAATCTCTGGTTTTTGTCAAAAATGACTTACTTAAGGGTGGGAATATATTTTCAGCAAACGCCAATGTCTATACCTACAACACTCAATGTAGTTATCATATTCATCAGGTGACAGCATCAATAGCTCACTATAAAAAATTCACATACAGAACATTTACTTAATTTTACAACAACTTGCCACATGACATTAAACAATTAAATTCAATACAAAAGTTTAAGCCTAAGTAAAACCTTTTCTGCTGCACAATTGTTTGTACACAATTAGGACCTGCACCGAGCATTGAAAAGAGAAATAATATTAATTTTAACATTGACATTTAATGTATTATTTACCATTTGGATTGTATAATTCTAAAGAACCTCTAACAAGTATTGTACATCAGCTTCTGGGTCAATGATCCTCATTTTGATCAGGTTTTCATCCAGTTTTCCTGATCCTTGGGCAAATGCTGAGGTGCCCCTTTCTTTTGTTCTGGACAAATTAACTTCTCCCCGTAGCACATCACATACAGTTTTTTAACTGTTTTTGACATATATTAATAATTAAAAGCATACATAAATAAATTATAAATTTCTTTGATTATTAGGAGAACAGAATTAACATCACAAAGGAATATTCCATTGCATCCCTCTCTGGTCTCATTTGCTAAAAATGTTTTAGTCTCAAGCATGACCATTTGATAAATGTATTGAACTGTGCGAATGCAAATGTGTAGCAAAGTAACTTCTCACTTCTGAATAGCTTTTTCTGATCTTCTGAACTTCTTATGAACATTAGTACAATACAAAGAAAGTATTGTAATGCTACAAAAAAACAAAATTGATATTTTGACAGAAATACACTTTTGGGGGTTCCTGATACTAAAATAGAGTTGTTGGTTGTTGTTTTTTTCTTCAAAACATCTGCCTACCAATTGTCTGTGAACAGCTCTAGCACCTAAACTGTACACAAGATTTTAACTAAAATGGATAATCTGTGATTGATTTGATTGATGACAAGGCCCCTCAAGTTTTAAATGTATCTTTTAATTTTTGGGGACCCCTAGGCCTTTTTCAAAATTTTCTTTAAAGTGTCTCCATATGTTTTTAAAATTTTGTTTGCCTGAATATAGCATTCATTTGCTTTTAAAATTGTGTTCGATCTTATTTTTTGTCTGTTCTGTTTAAAAAAGTGTTCTGTCTGACTTTCATTATAATTTTGAATTTTCAAAAATTCAAAAACTTGTGAACTTGGACTTGTTCTATACCTTGGAGATAGGGATTTCTCTCTCAATATGATTGAGAGATGAGTGATTTCTCTCTCAATCTGTTCTTCAATATCATAACTTAAAATAATTTATTGAAAAGCTTTTTGAAATTAATAATAGTTTCTGAGTAATTTGGAAATTCATCATGTTATTGTTTCAAAAATACCTGAATTTGATTTTCTCCAAAATGCATCCTAATTTTTCTTTAATTTTTTTGTATGGATAGAGCACAATGCACTAAATTACATGAAAGTGCCATTTTAATTATCATTTTTGATTTTTCAAAAGTACTTATGTGTTGTTTTTTGAAATATCTCACACTTAATATTTTTATTACAGATGTACTTTATAATTTACTACATTTGTGGGCACAAAATATGTCTAAATGTCTTACAAAGTGTTTTTTTCTTTATCCCTGCGATTTCTACCTTAACTGTTATACATATTAAGTTGAGGTACTAACGAAGGGGAAGAATTGAAAAGAAAGATATGGTGTTTGTATTGCAATATTTACTGCCTCTGGAGACTTAATGACGCTTCTTGAAATTTCAATTCGCTTTGCTGGATCAAATTGAAAGCGATTATTAAATTGTTATCTTTAATCAAAATTGTAACCATATATTTAACGGTATTTAATTTTTTATTTTAGTTTGTAGTAAGTACGTTATTTCGAATTTCCACCATGGTACGTAATAATTAAAAATAAAATAATAAATTGGCCTGAGATGAGGGTGGGCAAAAATAAATTGCCCGCCATTCCACCATTGTAGTACTCACTGCGACCTATGGGTAATAGTGAGAACTAATGAATACACGACTGTACGACACTTGTTGACAATTGAGTGCTGTGAGCGTCAAACGTGCTTATCAGAAAAGCTTGTCATCGCGAGGTTTGGTTGATTGGTTGGTCTAGTTTATTGGAGAAGTAATTAATTACTGATTCCATAATGCCAGATTTTCTAGGAGATGATATGCGAAAAGTCAAGAAAGATGAAAAAGAAGAGGAAAAAGAAATAAAATGTAATTATGTATCTTAAGTATCTTATGTATTTATGTATCTTAAGTTCATTCTAAAAATGTTATAGTTCAGTAATTTTCGACTTTTTATTAATTTATGATAATATAATCGACATTGTTAATAAGTACATATAAGTTTTAAATATACACTCTATTTTTTTTTTTTGTATTAGCACTGGATGAAGGTGACATTGCCTTGCTGAAGACCTATGTAAGTTTGTTTTGCTTATTCACCTGTGTTTTCCATTGTGTGGAGTTGAGAAGTGTTACATTGGAAGGATTTGTTATTTATAGGGTCAGGGTCAATACACCAAGAGTATTAAAACTGTGGAAGAGGATATACAAACAGTTATCAAGCGTGTGAATGAGTTAACTGGAATCAAAGAGTCAGACACAGGTTTAGCTGCCCCTGCTTTATGGGATTTAGCAGCGGACAAACAAACTCTTCAAAATGAGCAGCCTTTACAGGTGAGCCAACTTTGTGATAAATTTCTTGAATTTTGTAATTTTTGCTCTTAAATAATTTCCCCAATCTAGTATGAATAAGCAATGTTTGACCCCAGTTGTCTTTGAAAGTTTGATATCTTGCTTGTGTTCTCAGTTTCATTGTTATGTTGCATATCTTCATATCAAGTCAGTGTGTGTTGATTTTTAAAAAGTAGTTGATATGTCATTGATTAGAATTGCATTAAGTTGTATTAATTTTATTTCAGTATGTGTTGAACATTAGGTGACAAATACAGTTACTTTTAATCTATCCTTTAAATTCATTAAATTAAAATAACTTGCTCTACGTAGTAGTCAGTACTGAAGTGTGTCAGCGACAGACTATAGCATAGTTTTCCCATCAATTATTTTGCAATTTGGGTTAAAGTAGGGTACACGGTACACTCTCAGAGAAGCACGAAGTGCCAAATTAGTCGTCTGTAAGTTGTACTGTATACTAGACTTCAGCCACAATTTGTTGTGAGGTCCTTTGTTGACACCCAAACCTTTTGGTGTTTCTCCTGGTACCAGAACAGTATTGTTATGTGACTGTTAATAATAGTAATAAATTCATGTACTTGTGGCACACATTTTCTTGATACTGCTTAGCTCAGAATGGCTTATTCAGAAATACTGTACACATGTTATGTAACAAGTGTCTGAACATACTGTGCTTAGCCTATCTGGGATCCCAAGTCTGAAGGAAAGTAATTGACTAAAAAATTGATGAAAAATTTAAAACTTGTTTCCTTTGTATATTGTGTTATCACAAATTTTCGTAACCAAGTCTTAGTAATGATTTTAAAATGCTTATGGACTAAATTCATTTTTAGGTGGCCCGCTGCACTAAAATTATTAATGCAGACTCTGATGATCCAAAGTATATAATTAATGTTAAACAGTTTGCTAAGTTTGTGGTGGATCTTGCCGACTCTGTTGCTCCAACTGACATTGAAGAAGGAATGAGGGTTGGGTAAGTTGCTTCTTACCAGATGTTTGATTACTCATATTTTTTGGAAATTTGTGTGGAGAGAATGCAAATTATACTTCTACGAGTGAATACTTCAGCAACTTTTTCTTTTTGAAATTTGTGGAAATTAATTACATCATATGTAATTAACATATAACTCTTCACCTGAAAAATATGCTTTAATTACGTGAATGTAATGCACGCCCCATATTTGATACTTAGAACCGAAATATTACTTAAAAATATTAAAGAAGAGTCAAAAGTTGTCCTATAAAGAAATTTTTGTTCAAAACTTTGGAGTTGTTTAAAAAAAATGGTGTTTAAACGTTACTGTAAATGCGAAATTTGAAGCTCTTATTTCACTTTTGAGTTTTCGAAAAACTTCATTGAACGTTATTTGAAGCACTTTCACTCACAAATGCAATAAAGGGCCGTTCAAAAATTACATAACGCTAAAGGGGGGAGGTGGTCTGAGACTGCGTTATGCTGCATTCTATGGGGGTACGGAGGTATTAGTTAGGTGCCTCATAACATTGTTTTTGTTGTTATTTTTAATTTTTCAACATTTACTGAAATAATTCTTTGTTTTGTGACCTAAACATTGAAATATTCACTCGTTATTTTGTTATAAAAACATAGATTAAAGTTAATTGGTACAATAATTTTTTTCTGTAAGATTAGAAAACAAAAAATATTCCAAATTAATATGAAGAATATTCTAGAATCCATTTACATTGGGGGTATAGACCCTTGCTTATGTGTCATCCTTCACAGCGTATGCACAGCGTGTGATCAACCATTTCTCGCCCAAACATTCTTTCACTCACAATTTGCTCCAATTTTATTGTTAGATTCAGCCAGCATCGCCAACTAATTTTGACTTTAATTATCATTAATTTTAATATACAACACAATACAAACTTGTTTTATTGTGTCCTAATTTATCTTCACTTCTTGCATGTACAATGAGGGGGGGTGTCGTCAGTGTTACGTAATTATTTAGGGGGGGTTCAAGCGCATGTTACTGCTTCATTACAAAGAGGAGAGGAGGTATTGACAATACTACAAATTTGCAGTGTGTAATTTTAAGGATGGTCCCTAATGTATACAAATTGCTGGAAATGTATAAATTAAAGGCGTGAGAGATATTTCAAAACAATTTCTGTAATTGAAAAAAAAAAAAAAATACAGCAAAATAACCTTTACATCATCTTAAACAGTGCAATTAAGACTCTCCATAAGAAACGTTTCAAGAAAAAAAGTGGTGCTTTTTTTTGAGAAGATGGCATTTGAGTGTTTCTGAAAATGCGTAATTTTGAGCCAGCTTTTACAGAAGCAGCTGAGTTTTCGAGAAACTTTTTATGACATTATTTAAAGCACACATTCTCATAAATTCAGTAATGTGAACAAAAGGTTGCTGACATAAATATTTACAATTTGCAAGGCAAGTCAAAAAATTACTTTTTGTAATAAAAAAAAACAACAGAGCAATATGGTGTTTATATCATCTTATAAAGTACATTTGGCAGTATCCCTTCCAAACTTTAAAGAACAAATTTGGAGTCGTTTTTGAGAAAATCTTGTTTTTGTAATTTTTTAAAATTGCACATATTGCTTGCAATATTGCGCGAAAACTACTAATATTTTTAAAAAATGTGCCTTACCTTAATAAAAGAATCCATTTTGGAGAACAAATTTTATTTCAAGGGAAAATCTCTATCTTCAATTTTAGAGTTGTAGGAAGACGTCTGAAAAGTTTTGAAATTATCGAAAATTCAGTTTAACCTGGAAATTAGACCTGAATATTTTGAAAGTGTCCAAGAGACTTCAAGTAAAGTACCTCCAAATTTTAAAGAATTTTTTCCCATAATCTCTAAGATTCGACTTGAGCCAGAGCTTTCTTCAATTTGGAAAAAATCCTAAGTATGGTTAGGCGGTAGTGGTGTTCCCAGACAGACGGATGTTAAAAATCAATTTTCAATCAAATCAAAATCAATTTTCCACAGCATTACATAACTTTCCCTATGCTACATATTATACTCCAGATATACCTACGAATACAGGAAAGTAAAAATTCAATGATATTCTACGGAATGGATTTGTACTTGAATCTAATGCTACCCATGATTTTGTGTACTACATTTGAGCTAAAAAGGTTCACATTACATTTGTGTAAATAAGGTATTTAAAATAGCCATTGGTTATTTGTTTGTCAATAAATTAATAAAAAATAAATTTATGATTGTTTATATGTATGTATAATTGGCTTGTATATTTCTGATTGAACAGAGTGGACCGTAACAAGTACCAGATTCACATCCCTCTGCCCCCAAAGATTGACCCTACAGTGACCATGATGCAGGTGGAAGAGAAACCAGATGTGACGTACAGTGATGTTGGAGGGTGTAAAGAACAGATAGAGAAATTGAGGGAAGTTGTAGAGACTCCTCTCCTGCACGTAAGTGACTTCTGCACTGCCTTGCCGCTGCAATGGCCTACGCTTTGCTTGTTATAAATATGTATGAAGTTACATACATTGTCTGTTTCCCTCCCCACCAAAAGTTTCCCCTCGTCTTCCCCATCATAGATTTCCCCCGCGCCGGATTGGCGTGAAGTGCTGGTTTAAACAACTTCCTTAAGTTATACCATGTTCAAAACTTCAGTTGTGGTTTCTAGCTTTTGCTAAAACAGAATGGCACATCCTGGAAAACTAAATATCAAGGTGTTTAATTATATCAAGGGGGAAAAGGTAGTTTCATTGGCAGTTTGTGACATTTTTTCACGCCATCTTTGAGTTTCAGGACTAGAGTGAGTCAAGCCATATGCTTTGCTCACATATAATCGCAACAGCATTTCTGCCTCAAGCACAATTGTCCTGTGCAGTACAATGATTCAGTGCCAGAGCAATGGCTTTGGTGTCTTTGTTTTGCCACATCAGAAAGGGATAAGCAAGTAATAAGGGATGTGCAACAGCATTTCAGAATACTTAATAAAAATGAGAAAACTTTCAAGTTAATATTCCATTTATTGTAGCTACATTTACAACAATTAAAAGAACTAAATTTGCAGTGGAAATAATTCCGTAATAATAGGCATATAGATTTCATTTCAAAATTGTGAATCCAAAGAATGTCTTTAATTATTTTTAACATTAGTCTATTTTTCTAATATAGTTAATATGCTACACTGAAGGGTCTTTTACTTGCTGCATTTGCAGCAGGGATTAAAGATATTATCGCTACTTCTGTCAACCTATTGTAAACTTCACTTTTCATTCTCTTTGCACTCATTGTTTTGAGGTTTTAACTTTGCAGTGACTTATACTTTTTGATTTTGACTTGAAATCATGACTCAGTTGGCAGAGTCACTTGTACTGAGTATCAGAATCTTGGATTTCACAGCCAAGCAATAAGCAATTTTTGCTCATGAGCTGCTCATGTCAAATGGAGCATAAACCTGTAATACTGGACTGCCATTTAGAGAATTTTGTGTTAACTTCTGTTGTGCCCTGGCAAAAGAGTTTTGTGCATGACTAGTGTAGATTCAATGTTGCTTTTTTTTTATCTGAATCTCTCGTATTCTAAATTATTTTACAGAAAAATGGCTATTAGTACAGTTTCTTCACAGAGGTTATAAGAATAAGGGAAGCGGAGTTTCTCTTAAGCTACAAAATACAGTATTTTTGCAAATACACGCTTGAATATCAAGTACAAAAACACACATTCCTTAGCTCTCTTTCCATTTTAACTCCACCATTTGTTTCTTCCTATTTGTTTTCTTGATTGCCAAAGTTGCTACTCACACCCTGATGAAACTTAAGAGCCTGCATAAAAAGAATCTACTATTACATGAAACAAAATATTTCTCCCGTGAGTCAGCATCTCTTAATGTACTTGATCTAAGTACTCTGCGAATGCATTCCATTGCATGAAGATACTGAATCAAAAGTAATTTTTGTTTCTTATAAGACTTAAAACTCAAAATTGTAAAATGCCAAGAGGTGGTTATCATTCAATATGGGTCAATATATGAAGTATACCTATAATATTTACACATATCTTACAGAAAATTCAGATGGTTCCATGAAAAATTGAAGACTAATAGAGGTAACTGTTTTGGCAGATTTCAGTGTATTTGATTAAATTCAGAGAAGAATTTAATTTGCAAGGCTCTTTTTACTGCTGGAGGAATATGTTAAGTTTTGTTTTATGAGAGTTTGATATGCTATTATCCTGAGTACATTTCTGGCAGTAATGAAAAAATAAAACCTGTTATGGATTAATATTTTGCATTATGTGGTGGTGTGTATGGGTTGGGACACACGTTCTTTGAGTTTTACTATTTTTGTTTTGTTTTTGTACAGCCAGAGAAGTTTGTGAATCTGGGCATTGAACCTCCAAAAGGTGTACTTCTGTTTGGTCCCCCTGGAACAGGCAAGACACTTTGTGCCCGTGCGGTTGCCAACCGAACAGATGCATGCTTCATTCGTGTCATTGGTTCTGAACTGGTCCAGAAGTATGTGGGCGAGGTAAATGAAATAAGTTTGTTTTTTTGTTTTAGATAATACATTCATAGAGCTGGTACATTCATAGAATATACAGTGTCAGTCACAGTGTTGTATGTATCATGTGAGTCAACTTTTGCACCGCCAAAATCGATGAATTCTTTTGAAGAAAGAATGATGTCGTACCTTTTGGATGAAAATGTGACATTTAAAATAACCCTAGATAATCATTTGGATTCCTTTGTTAAAATTTACTTGGCAAATAATCATCCTAAGAGAGTTTAAGCTTGTATGCTGCTAACAAGCAGCAACAACACCAAATTTCTTGAGCAGATCAAATGTCTTGACAAGACAATTTGATTGAAATTTATTTTGAACAAGGCTTAATCTTGAAATTGATTAAGTAGATTAAAATCTCCTTCATAACAGATACCCTACGAAAGAGCTCTACTTAATAGGTTGCTGAGGATATACAATAAATAGCTAAAATAAGATTTTGCATTATAGTAAGTCTTTCCATTTTTGAATGTCTTATTTTTTGTAATTCAATAGTCTCAAAACTAGACTAAAATCAGGAATGTTTTCTTTTCCAGGGCAACACCAACAAAAATTTTTTCTCAAATCAGTATAAAAATATGAAACCACTGCAAATCAACTAAATTAGTATTATTTAAACTTCAGCAAACTAGATTTAACATTGTTTTCCTTTCTTAGATTGAACATGATTTCAAAAATTATGTAGAGGTGCATCAGTTTGTTTGAATGACTTAGTGTTGTTTTAAATTAATCATGGACTCTAGCCTTAAAAAGAAAACAATGTATATTGACTCAATTTTCTTAATTTCTTAAAAATGTATTACTCTGTTCATAGGGAGCAAGAATGGTTCGTGAACTGTTTGAGATGGCTCGCAGCAAGAAAGCTTGCCTCATTTTCTTTGATGAAATTGATGCTATTGGAGGAGCACGATTCGATGATGGTGCTGGAGGTGACAATGAGGTGCAGAGAACTATGCTTGAGCTCATCAACCAGTTGGATGGATTTGATCCTCGAGGGAACATTAAGGTGACATTTCATATTGTTTCTGGATTGTATGGGGGGAGATTGAAGTAGGTTGCTACGTTTTGGGTGTAAAGCAAAAGATGATCTTTAATTTGAAATACATAAAATGCAAGTATTGAAAGGAAGGTTCCAAGGTACAAGATGATGTGGATTCCTTGAGAAGTGACATATCAAATTTTATTTGAATTATCTGAATACCGTTTTTACTTGAATATAAGGCAACTCTGATTATACAATGACCTCCTGATTTTATAGAGGATTTCTGAGAAATTTTCAACTTGTAACTAATTCTCACTATTTAGTCTAAATCACAAAGTGTCTAATAGACTGTCTTGATAATGTTAAAATTTTTGTCTAAACTATTTTCTTGATTTTTAAAATCATTGTTGTTATTTTTGTCATCATCATTGCTATCCTTATTTCGACATGTATCGTGTTTCTTTGTGGTCCTTTTCCTGTTCTGCGTCATTTTCCAACTTTTTCGGCCTCCTGAAAGTTTTCTATATTGAATTTGCATTTGTCTTTTTTTCTTTCTGTTGTGACCTTTCATTCTTTAACAACCACGTGATCCAGTTGTGGACTGCAAAACCATATTTCTCCATATTTCCATCCCACAGGTGACAGGAAGGAGTAAAGTTACCAATGTTTGCAAAATTTTTGTAATAATTTATTACTACTACTACTATTATTATTATTATTATTATTATTATTATTATTATTATTATTATTATTATTATTATATCTCTATGAATGTATGTAGAATGTGCACTATCAATGTGAATGTTTTCATTTCCATCTCTTGTGGAACGCATATTTACAGTTGTTACGCAGTCCAAACCAAATGTTTATGCATCGTTTGGATATCATGTAACAAAAACGATTTTTAATTTTCATATGGTTTTTCACTTATTACAATGCTATTTATTAGAGATCCTCTCTCTACTCCATTCAGAAATACTGGTCTGGATCTCGGGGCAAATTTGCTTTGGATGCTAAGAATACATTTGCTGATATAATTATGATAGATATGAGAGATATTTATCGTAATGTCCATGCGACATTATTACGATGACTGCATTTTCTTGAACCATCTTAATGCGAATTTTGGTTGTTGGAAACAGTACAGAGTTTTTACTCATTACGGTACTTACTTTGCAGACTGTCCTTGCGTTGAAATGGAGTTGGCACAAGTGAGGAGTCCTTTTTTCACCAGTAAATAAAACTCTTACCTTTTGCTAGATATGTTTTGAAAATTCCTTTTATGTTCAGCATAGGAATGACTAAAATCTCATTAACATCTTCCCTGTAACCATGAATTCTTCCATAGTATATCTGTTTTTTAAAGACCTGGCTCTGATTCCATTAAATTACTCATTTACTCATGTTTGGGAATCCTGCTTTGTATGTTTAAAATTATGGGTAATACGTTGCTTTTACGGGTGATGCAGCACGATCTTCGATGTGTGTTGTTTCCAAGGTACTAAAAATGATTGAGGGAACTAGATAATATAGAAGGATTCCTTCAGCGAGTTTCCGGGTTGTTTTCAGTCCATTTGATTATGCATCCTTAGCCAGAAAAAGTATTCTACTGTACCTTTGCCATCTTCATTCTTTCTGTTTTTGTGTTATGTTTTGTTGTCTAGCATGTATTTCTTTGAATTTGATAGGTGGAGAATGCTAGTTTAATTGTTGGGTTTCTTTGGGTTGATGGATTTTAGGGTTTGTGAATTATTATTTTCAGTGAAATTAGTTTTATCTTGCTTGCACTTGCATATTAATTACAAGTAAATTAGTTTCTATGTAGTAATTCAAAGAAGAAACTGTGAAAATGACAAATTGAGCATTTTGCAGTAACACATTTTTCTGCTTACAACATTCAAAATATTTGGTTCCTCAAAAAAAAAAATGCAAACAAAATTCCACTGTATATACACAAATATATTGCATAAAAATGAAAAAGAGTTGAGGGTTTCCTTTTGATATGGTGATAATTTCTATAGTTGAATTCAATTTTTGCTGCAGGTCCTCATGGCTACAAACAGGCCTGACACTTTGGATCCAGCTTTGATGCGCCCTGGCCGCCTGGACCGGAAAGTGGAATTTGGTCTTCCTGATCTGGAGGGCCGGACACACATTTTCAAGATTCATGCACGGTCTATGAGTGTGGAGCGTGACATTCGCTTTGAATTGTTGGCTAGGTTATGTCCCAACAGCACAGGTAAAATCTTTGAAACATGCACTCTGAATATGCTTGTTACTTCCCACTATTTATTTATTAATTGACAGTGTTTCATTATTAATGTCTTGATTTGATTGATGTGATTCATCATTTTTGATAAAAAGTATTGATTTTAGTGTATTGAAATTCTCAGTCTACTACAAATAGCTATTATGCAATTAGCTAGTAGGAATGTTTGATTGTTAACAATGGCTCTAAGTCATTATTTCAATCATTGCATCAAAAGTAACTTGTAAAATCCATTAAATGACTACTATTTATGTTTAAAAAAATTATTAATACATCATCATCCAACCAGGAAATGGTCTGTTGTGTGAATGTCTAAACCTGTTTTGATTTTTTATTCACTGATGAGCAGAGTCAGTCATATATCATTTGGATAATTTGGTTTGCCAAAACAAACTGAAAGTTACTAAAAAAACATTATGAATTCAATTTTCCTCATAGTTTTGCTATGAAACTTGTGCTTGTTCAGCCCTGCTCTACCCTTATATGTAAGCACAATTTAATTGCATAGTTGAGTAGTGAGTTGGGGAGTATCTTCTGAGGGCTATCTGAATCTACCACTGAAGAAAAATGAAGATGAGTTTCAACATGGCATGAAAGACTCCATTTCCTCGATGAGGCGAATATAGATTAAAAATGAAGTCTATTAATCCTGATAAACATCTCAGAATATCTTTAAAACACAAAAATCTAAAATTTGGTAGACATTTAACACCAGCCATTGAGTTTGATGACATAGATTTTTTTGTTTCAACCACATTTGTCCCAATGTGAATATAAGAGAGAGAAAAATAAAAATCTGTATAAAATTTTAATTGCCAAATATAAAGCAAGTCATAAAATAGTTAGGTGTAATTTTAATTAATCTCCCCTTTAGAGAATTGTTATTAACAAAGAATTTTACTGGACTCCATTAAATTTTTGTAGGCAAAGCTGATATTAAGCCAGATACATGCATGGGTGTTGTTTTAGTGTTGGATTTTACCATTTACTACTACTGTGTTACAGGAGCTGAAATTCGGTCTGTGTGCACTGAAGCTGGAATGTTTGCTATTCGTGCTCGACGAAAGGTTGCAACTGAAAAAGACTTTTTGGAAGCTGTAAATAAGGTCATCAAGTCGTATGCTAAGTTCTCAGCAACTCCTCGTTATATGACATACAACTAGATTAATGATATTGGAATTATATGTGTGATTTTGAACGAGATTTGTGTTTTGAGCCTGAATAAAAGTGTTCTCAAGTACATTTTTAAAGGGATCTGTTAATTACTTAACTGTTTTTTCTTCAGTTGTGTGTGATATTCTGAAATATATTGCTGCAGTATGGTAACAATTTTGCCAAGTACAAATTAACATTTGTGCAAAAGTATAAATATTGGAATAAAACCTAATCAGTGATCATGTTATGATTAATTAGTCATGTCAAGAAATCATAAAACAATTTGTAATTACATTTGTATTTCAAAATGAATATGAATGGTTGTGGTTGAGATGTAGGACTTCAAATTTTTGTTTGTTTGAAGAAAACGTTTTTCTGAAAACTGATATAGAGAAAATATTTTTTTACAGTAACTTCCATTTGTGAATATAATTGTTGGCAACACTTTTTTAGCACATTGTTCAAAAAGACCATTCAATTTAGAGCCTAATTCAGTACCTAATCTTGTGTTTCAAGAAACATTACAAGTAACATAGAGGAAAAGTATACCAGTTTAAGTTATCTTGAATCAACCCTATACTGTTACACATATTGTCAAAAATGTTTCTAAAGAAATATATGTATGTACTTTCATTTTAATAGCAACGTTGAATTTGTTTCATAATGTTGCCCTGAACATTGAATTCATATAGCACTTAAAATTATTCCAATGGCAGTAGTATTTATAAGATGTTGATTTACAATTGAAATATGCAACAATAATCTCTGAAATGATTCTTACTTTTCTGCCTTTTCTCCATTTGCAAAGTTTTTCATTTTTGTATTTGTCCATTATGTCTTGCCTTGAAATTGTTCAAATTGACTGTGAGCCAAATTTTCTTTGTTTTAAAATGCCTCAAGAACCAATATATATTCCAGAAAATGTACATAAGTCATCTCTATGGCTATGGCTTGTTTAAATTCCAAATTAATTTTAAGAACTGGCGTATCTCATGCTGGATACAATTAATACTGAAAGTGAGAGATTAATGTAATCAAATTAGGAACAACTTCTTTATGAAACTAATCAAGGGTATTGACATGGGTACTTATTGTATAATCTGTTCTCTTAATAATCACTTTTGAGATCTGGAAGCGAAGGCTAATGCCTTCTCGATTTCAAATCTTTTTTGAAAAGGCAATGAAATGAATGGAGTGGCTGTCAGCAAGTATGATTGTTATCCATTTTTCACTTTCATGCCTTAGTTTGTAAGAAGAGGAAGTTCTTGATTGTGCGCCAGAAATTGCGACGGATATTTTGACACAAAAACTCTTATTGCAGAGTCCAGGTAATGAAAAATGGGATACATTTTCTGTTCCTATGTGTAGTAAATTGCTTTCTCTAACATATTGTGTAGACAGAATCCATGTTTTATGAGGCCTTGTCACTAAAAAATTGATTGACAGAAAAACGTATGTCCATGGTCAATGCTAGCACCTAAACTGTTCTGAAGATTTTCTCAAAAGTTGATATTCCCCAATCAACATGAAAAAACTTGAGGCCCTGTGACTTTGAAACAGATATTTTGTGGTTACTTTACGTAAAGCTTTAAAAAACATTTTCAAAATATCCTCAAAATTGGCACCAAATTTTTTTAGATTTTGTCTGCGAAAGCATAAAGAACTCTTAAAAAAAGTGATGCAGGCATTTTTTGTTGAAATCTCTGATTTTTTGAAAATTGCAAAAGTTCTCAACTTTTCAGTATCTTCCTACACCTAGAATGTGAAAATAGGGATTTTTTTCCTTTATGAAATCTGTTGTTCTAAGATTTCTTGAAATACGATCATGTACAATTTCTTGAAAGTGTGAGTTTTTGTGTGAAATGTATGCAATTTTTAAACAATTATTTATCGCAATCATGGCTTGAAATTTTTTCTTTGTATGTAGCAAAGGATGATAAAAAAAATGGTGCTGGTCCCATTTTCATCTAACTGTGTGTTTTCAAAAATTGAAAGGAAAAAAAAATTGTAATAGTACAATATTGATGATAGAGATTTTTTTCTTTTAGATAATCTGTTCTAAAAAGTCAGATCTTTTAAAATAGACGTATACAGTTTTTTAAAAAATAAAAAGTTTTCACATGTTTTCTGCTATAAGGTAATGCAAATTTTAAAAAAAATCCCCAAAACAGCTCCAAATTTTTTCCATACATAGAGCAAAAGATGCTGAACTTAGATCTGATTTTTTTTCATTGAACTTTAAGGTAATTTTCTCAGAAATTAATTTTAAGGTAATTTTCTCAGCTTTTAAAAAACTAAATAAGAAATGATTTGAAGCACTTGCACTCACAAATGCAACAATGTATAAAATATTGTAAATATTAATGAGATAAGTGAGATATTTTTTTTAAAAAGTGTGTAATTTTTGAAAAATCAAGAGAATTTATTAAAATATCATTTATTGTATGTCATATTATTCAGTTGCAATTAGCACTAATGCTATAAAAAAGTTGAAAGAAAAAATTTGAAGTAGTTTTTCGAGAAAACTTTATAATATTGCTATTATTTCACTTAAATTTTTATGAGAATTACTAATATTTTCAAAAAATGTGCATTGCATAAATTAAAGAACTAATTGTGGAAAGCAAATTTAATCTTTAAAAAAACTCAAATCTTCAAAATTCTAGTTCTAGAAAGATGCTGAAAAATTGAACTATTGCAATTTTCAAATATTCAGAGAATTAAATGAAAATGAGATGTGTGTCATTTTTATTAGTGTTTTTTGTATCATCTGAGAAGAAGAAGAAAAATAGCCATTTTTGATAAAATTTTGAAAATATAGATGTACTGTAAATCAAAATATCTATTTCAAATTGGAGCCGCAACATTAGCCCGATTGATCGGGGATATCAATTGTGGTGAAAATCCTTCCAATGGTTTAGCCGCTAGGTTAGTTCACAGATGGACAGAATTTTGCTGTAACAAGGTCCCACAAAATGTGGATTCTGACTTCACAACTTTTTAGAGAAAGTAATTTACTACCTTTTGGTGACAGGCCCCCATAATATGAGATTTTTCATTAAAACATCACCATTTTCACTGCAACATTTCAATAGTTTCTCTGTACTTCATGAAAAGTATGCGAGAAAAAAATTAAATCATCAAAATCGCAGAGGGACACTTCGCAATATTTTCTTGTCAGTTAAGAGGGGAACATTAATGGAAAGGGCCACAGTTCATGTGGGGGACTCCATACAGGGAATACGCACTGCTTCAATAAATTGCCTTTAATTTAGGATCATCAAGAGCAGATTAATATATAAGCTGTCCAAACACAGGCATAATTTCCCTCCAGAAATGGGATTGGCCATATGGTTTTGAACTGAAAGGTGTATTAGTTCTTAAATACCGAGCAGTAATGGTTAATTACAAGTGTATTAAATCTGCATATTATTATTATTGTTCAAAAATAATTACCAATTCAGATTTTAAATTATTGAAGCTACAAGATGCACAGACTTTCTCGTTATAGTTAGTTTTTTAATCTCTCTATTCTGGATTTGCTTTTTGTTTTACCCCATCCTCAATACAGCTGCCATCTATGGGCACCTAAAATATGGTTTTTCTCAATTTCACATTTTGCAGTCCCTTAAAAGAAGAATGAAAAAATGAATTTAATAGTACTATTATGAAAGAGTAAAACCTGGTTCTAGCAGTTGTGTTGACAATAGATAACAGACAGACATTTTGCTGTCAATCAACCCACAAAATATGGATTCTGATGTGTAGGAACAAGATATATTCACTTTTTCATTCTCTGATTTCTGTGGCAGGGTTATAGAACTTTCCTAGAGAATTTAAAAAAAGTATGATTGCGTTTCAAAATATTTAGGAAAGTAATTTATAATACAAAATATTTGAAAGTACACATCTCACACTATTGGTTGTTGGTAGAGGTTGGCCATTTGTGAATTGTCATGATCAGGTAGTGGATTTTTAAATAACCAAGTCAAAATGTGCTTATTAAATATATGTATTTATTTTTTTCAAAAATTAAATTACAAATATATAATATGAAAAAAAATACTAATATTTGAAAATAAGACAGGAAAGCGATTAAAGTTTCTAAATAAAATGTTAGTCTCTCAAATGAAAACGGACGCTGATAAGGCTGAAACAGATTTGTATACCCGTGGTCAACGAAAGTCTCGCTTTCGTTGGCTACGGTACACCGTGATTGACCGTTTACAACAGGTTGTCCAACTGGCGGGCTGCATGCGGCTCGCGGTGCCATTTATTGTGGCACTCGAAAAGTTATTTGGCAACAGTGGGCGTTCCTTGCAACCATGTGGAGTGAGAATGTAGTGCGCCTAGCGCACGTTCTCGGGGTCAAACACCACCTTAATATGAAAATAAGTCGAGTTTTGATTTAAGGCAATTCCCCCCCCCCCTCCCCAGTAAATTCAAAATCATCCCAGTGTTTCACTGTGTTATGCGTGGTACGACTTGATATTACTCATGGTTCCATTTCCCTTCCCCCTTTTCAGAGCACCTGGGCAAAGTGCCGAGATCAACAATACGGGGATTGCCCGAGTAATGAAAATATGGCCCGCAACCATATTGTCAGTGTTATTTGTGGCCCTTGAGCCCTTGCAAGTTGGATGCCCTACTTACTACATTAATTTTACAGAAGTAACTGAAGAGTTATTAGGGGCTTCGGTGGGTGAGAGGTTAGCTTATTGGCGTCTGAACCTCCAGTGCGCGGGCTCGATCCCGACCGAGGTGCCCGGGTTTTCGAACGGCGGAAAATCCGTTGTAGCCATGTCACACTTGTGGCTTGTAAAAGAACCCTGGCGGTATGTCCGGCAAAATTAAATCCCTCCGACAACATCACGCCCTGTCGAGATGTCACTTTCTCCAGACAGCTCGCTTGTAGTTAACTGAGTCCTACATTGGTGGAGAAAGTGATTGTCAAATCCCAGACGCAATTAGGGATCGCCCGCGGGGTGCGCCTGCTCGATAAAGCCGCCTTCCCACGTCGCGACGGCGGCGCGTTTCCGTCAAGCAGCAGAGCCCTTCCGACGCCGCCACCGCCGCAGCCACGGCCGCTCCGCCACCTGCCGTGTGAGGGGGGTGGGTTCTGCAGGGATAGGTTTCGCCGACCCTCTGGCGACGTCGAACAAAGGGACCGCAGCAGGTAAAACGCAGCGATCGCAGCACAGTGGGAAGGCTACCATTTAAAGCTATATATATATATATATATATATATATATATATATATATATATATATATATATATATATACACACACACACACGATCAAGCGGCTCTTTTTTTGGGTTCGTAGGCTTCCGCGGCCGGAGTCAATGCATTCTTGGCTATCCGGGATGAGCCGCGTCTCTGTCAATTGTACGCGGACCGAGACGCGGCTCATCCCGGATAGCCAAGAATGCATCGGCTCTTTTTTCCCTCCGCGGAATGCAGAGGTTCATTTCATACAGGGGAAACACTGAGCCTCAATAAATTATCTCCACGTCACGGGGGCTTGGACGACTAGTTACGCGTTGACCGACTTAGCGCTAAGGGACCTCGGTTTTGTACCTCATAGTCATATCTAATATGGACAGGCGCGCGACGTTTTTCGAGCCTTTGGCTCGTTTGGTGGCGGCCGACACTTCATCGCGGGCGGTGCGACCCAGGGCGTCGCGCAGAGCCGGGCTGGCGCCGCCGTCCAGCAGTCGGATCGCAGCCGTCACGTGACCACGCGCAGCGGCCTCGTGCAGAGCCGTGCGCCCACGCGCGTCCTGCGACACACGAGGCGAATGCCACGTCAGGGTGATCGACACGACGTTTGGTTACATTTCGTCTGGTCGGCACCACCCAAGGGCGTAGCGTCATGGATGCGAGTGATGCGTCGTAATCCGTCGTTAATGGGTAGGTTTAGTTATTTCTAACCTATACTGCACAAGTTCCTCATTTTCTCTAAGCAAAAATATTGCCCTTTCTTTGGACCACTGTATCGGTTACGATACCTGGTTTTGTAACACTGTGGTTTGTCATAAGAGAGTCACATCAGTTCCCTACGTTCTAGATCTGGTATCCAAGCTTCACCTCCAATAATTTCATTCATTGGCCTCCAAGCGTGGTAGTATGTGGACTCCGCCGAAGCAGTGGCATGGCACGGTCTCTGATGGAGAGTTCTAGACGACCACCCAGACCCTAAGTATCACGGCGGCACTCACGTCGTTAGTCTCAAGGTGGAGGCAGTGAGTAGGCGATGCTAAGCTCCTGGTTGCCAGTTCAACCCTGTTACCAACCAGTTGGGTCCCTGATGCGCCGATCTTTGGGGCAGGATCGGGTGAAGGAGATTCTTCGGAATGCTCTGGAAAAGTCCGGCGGGAAATTACCTCCCGTGAGGTTGCCTAGGTGCCATCTGAACGAGAGGTTGCCTAGGTACTCGGCGATACTCACGTCAGTAACCTACAGTTGTTGAAAATGAGGAGACGGGAAATGGGCCCCGAGTCGCACCAACCTTAGTTCGGGTGGTCCCCAGTTGGGCTACTGGCTTCGTTGCAGAGGCGCAATACTCTGGGAACTGAAGGCGGGGTGGCCCGTGACGGTGCGTGGTATGACGTGGCCCGACGTGCCGTGGCATGGAAAGACGTAACGGCGTAATGGTATGTACCGTGGTGTGGCAGGTTTTGATGGCGTGTCGTGTCGAGGCGTTCAATGGCTGCGCGGCGAAGTGTGACGGAACGTGTCATGGTGTGAAGTCGCTTGCTGTAGCAAAACGTGGCCTGCCTTACTGGGTCGTGCCGTAGTGTAGCAGGCGTTGATGGAGTGTGGTTTTTTGACGTGCCGTAGAGTGCCATTAATTGGTGCAGAGGTTAGGTAAGGCGTGCCGGAGCGAGACGGGGCATATTGAGGCAAAACGTAGTATGACTGAGCGTGCCGTGGTGTAGCAGGCATTGATCGCGAGCCGTGGAGTGTCAGGTATTGATACCGTGGCAGTGTCAGGCGTGGCGGAGCGAGGCGAGGCATGCCGTGGCAAAACCTCAGCATGACGCACTGAGTGTGCCGTGTAGCAGGCATTGATCGCGAGCCGTGGAGTGTCAGGTATTGATACCGTGGCAGTGTCAGGCGTGGCGGAGCGAGGCGAGGCATGCCGTGGCAAAACCTCAGCATGACGCACTGAGTGTGCCGTGTAGCAGGCATTGATCGCGAGCCGTGGAGTGTCAGGTATTGATACCGTGGCAGTGTCAGGCGTGGCGGAGCGAGGCGAGGCATGCCGTGGCAAAACCTCAGCATGACGCACTGAGCGTGCCGTGTAGCAGGCATTGATCGCGAGCCGTGGAGTGTCAGGTATTGATACCGTGGCAGTGTGAGGCGTGGCGGAGCGAGGCGAGGCATGCCGTGCAAACCTCAGCATGACGCACTGAGCGTGCCGTGGTGTAGCAGGCATTGATCGCGTGCCGTGGAGTGCCAGGTATTGATACCGTGGCAGTGTGAGGCGTGGCGGAGCGAGGCGAGGCATGCCGTGGCAAAACCTCAGCATGACGCACTGAGCGTGCCGTGGTGTAGCAGGCATTGATCGCGTGCCGTGGAGTGCCAGGTATTGATACCGTGGCAGTGTGAGGCGTGGCGGAGCGAGGCGAGGCATGCCGTGGCAAAACCTCAGCATGACGCACTGAGCGTGCCGTGGTGTAGCAGGCATTGATCGCGTGCCGTGGAGTGCCAGGTATTGATACCGTGGCAGTGTGAGGCGTGGCGGAGCGAGGCGAGGCATGCCGTGGCAAAACCTCAGCCTGACGCACTGAGCGTGCCGTGTATCAGGCATTGATCGCGAGCCGTGGAGTGTCAGGTATTGATACCGTGGCAGTGTGAGGCGTGTCGGAGCGAGGCGAGGCATGCCGTGAAAACCTCAGCATGACGCACTGAGCGTGCCGTGGTGTAGCAGGCATTGATAGCGTGCCGTGGAGTGCCAGGTATTGATACCGTGGCAGTGTGAGGCGTGGCGGAGCGAGGCGAGGCATGCCGTGGAAAAACCTCAGCATGACGCACTGAGCACGCCGTGGAGTAGCAGGTATTGATCGCGTGCCGTGGAGTGTCAGGTATTGATACCGTGGCAGTGTGAGGCGTACCGGATCGGGGCGTGGCAAAAGGTGCTCACCTGCACGTCCACGAGGTCGGGGCCGCCGTCCGCCTCGAGCAGCAACTCGACGCAGCGCGTCTGCCCGCGCGCCGCCGCCCGGTGCAGCGCCGTGCGGCCCTGGGCGTCGCGCGCGCGCACGTCGGCGCCCCCCGAGTGCGCGTCGCCGGGCGCCACCGCCAGGAGCGCGCGCAACACCATCTCGTGCCCTGCGCGCGCAGACACCTTCTTCAACTCGGACAAAAGTCATTGAATGGCTACTGGTGATTCCGGCCGCGTCAACTGCCGTGCTCCTTGGGCCCATAAGTGTAGTGCGTTTTTTCTCTCCTCGGGAATGGTGGGGATTATCGCCCCCGCTGTATGGCGAGATCCGGCGCCCACCTACAGTCTGCTAGCGGGTTTTTCTCCAATCGGGCGTCTCCCACCAGAGAGCACCGCCCGCGACCAGCTCTAAACTCTCGACGTGTCTCCAGACAAGTGCGGTACTGTAGTACGTGTAAGTGTGTAAGGGGTGAGGATTGGTCAAGGAGTAGGGAAGATAGAAAGATAAGTAGAAAAGATCGCGCGCGGTCCGTGGCCTGTTTGGTAGGGTCTTGCTTCAGCATTTGCCTGGTATTGATCGGAGAAACCAATGAAAACTATACTCGAACTAGGCTCTAACCTAGGATCTCCCGGTCACAGAGACTACAGTGATAACGGACGCCCTGAGCCACCTCTCCCGGTAACACAGTCGGGATACCAAAGTCATTCAGGAAGTAATTCGGTCATAAAATGTGGTTTCAAATGCAAAGATGTGGCGAATATTGGCGGGATTTTCAAAACGAATATTAGGTATTGTCGGCACATAGCCGCATAATTGTCATAAATGTTTTGCAACTTGAATACTGCAAGTAAAAGTGTCATTTGACGCAGTTTGAGCCACCCTAAAGGCAATGTCAACAGTTCTGCATTCAATTCCAATTACATTTTAATATTCGTCACTATAATCCTTCGTATGACTTCTTTTTCCTGTTTTCAAATTTGCGGTAGTTTTAGTCATCTCACATAAACTACATAATTTCTTAATTCGTTTATTCTTATTCTGTCAGAAGACAAAACCATTCCACACCATTGTCAGAAAAACTGAGATCTACGCAATGATATCAGTTGAAATCCCATGGCAACGCTGTTCTCACTGTAGCTAAATGTGTACTAGTAGCTACGTCGAATTCATACGCTGTCTGTAGGAGAATTCTAGCGTCCGGCTGCTCTGATCGGTAGTTTTCCGTGGTTTCTCCGATAAATACAGATGAATGCCGGAGCAGTACCTTAATAAGCGGGCCACGGATCGCACGCGGCCTTACCTTCATCTTCCTTGCCCTCTCCTCATCCCTCAGACACACACACACACACTTCCATGCATTACACATGCCGAGAGACCAGTCAGGAGCTTAGACCCTGTCCTGAAAGGGGGTCTCCCCCGCTGTTGGGAGATACCTGGATAGGAAAAACTCGCAAGTCAAGTCGACATGTAGGTCTGCGCAGGATATCTCCATCTAACGGGGGAGGATCATTTCCTACTACCGTGATAAAACATGTACAACACTTTTGGGACTAATGGCCTTAGGAGTTGACGACCTCGGAATCACTAAACCATTAACCAATCTGGGGGGTAGGAAAACGATTTATTTTATGCGAAACATGCGAATGCATTGGTCAGACTTTTAGCCTCAGTTAGCAGTTGGATTTGGAAGGAAGAGCAGTTCCGTTGGCTCAACCTTGCCAGTTGACGCCTCCGGAATCACAGATCGATTAACCAATCGGTTTGGTAGGAATGCGGCAGCCGCCTAGTCCTTGGAGAGCAGAAAAAGAAGAAGAAGAAGAAGAAGAAGAAGAAGAAGAAGAAAGGAAAAAGAAGAAAAAGAAGACAAAGAAGAAGAAGAAGCAGAAAAAGAAGAAAGAAGAGTGTTCCGTTGGCATGCCTAACGCTAAACAATCCCTTAGCAGTCTTCCAATGCGCCCTGCACTCACCCCCGGTCGCGGCAGCGTGCAGAGGCGTCTCGCCGCGGCGGTCGGGCGCGTCCGCGTAGGCGCCGGCGTGCCACATGGCGAGGAGGCGGTCCGCGTCGCCGGCCCGCGCGGCCCCCAGCAGCTTGCGACCCAGCCTCAGCCTGCGCCGCTCCTCTGAACACGTCACAAGTCACGAGCCGCACCGGCCCATTACATACTCATTAATACAAGCAACTAACCCTCCTCCCCCCCGCAAAATAATAACACCACTGATATAAAAAATAAAACAACAAAAGATAATTTACAAGCAAAATTAAATATATATATATATATATATATATATATATATATATATATATATATAATTTATTATATACCTTTGATTCCACAAATAAACATTCTTATTGAAGTAATAAAGCTAAACACAACAAAAAATACCAATTGTAATTGAAAGAGTTAATTTCATAAACCTTTATTAATTGAATGAAAAATTATCACATGACTGAAAGTAAGTTTTGATCTCTTAAATCACATTACAATCACATTACAGAAATTAACGGCTACTTCTGATGAATGAAATTAGTTAATTATAACATTAATAAGGGATTTGTTTGCTCGCGAACGGGTCTACTTGGACCACGCGAGCATGCACTCTGTATTTACAGGGGCTCAGTAGGCATGTGACTCAGTGGGCAGGGGGCATGGAATTTTTATCAGGGGATCGGCATTTAGCTGAATCCGATTTTTATCCCCCCAGAGTTGTTAGCCCTGGAGGAATGGAAGATGAAATGACGATGATAGTGAGGGGTGAGAGGACGACTCACACATACGAACACAAATAAACGCGTGCACGATTCAGGACTCGAACTCACAATCTTCTGGTCCGAGACCGCTACGACACTACTGCATTAGCGACCTCGGTCTCGTGATCGGCCAATGGCGTAGCTTTTATTTTCAACTTTATTTATTTCACTTCAAAAACTGTTAAAAACTATGTGAGTGCTACGGGGAGAAGTGTATTTTGTGTCCTTTCCTGAATTCTGCGATCCCTACCCTAAACCATATGCAAGTAGAATTGTGAATGCAGAAAGAAATGAACGTTTTTGACAAGAATTGTTAACAGAACATTCGCTCCAATGAAATAAAATCAAAGGAATGTAATAAAATCAATTAAAATTCACATTTTCAAAGGCAATTCAGCTATAGATTTGAGTTCTCATGCCCTTTGTGGAGAAATATACTTTGATCGAGACAACATGGAGAATGATAATTGTAATAACTACGAGTATATTTCCCACTGAACTGTAGAAGTCGTGCATATATAATGAAGTTACATTTATGACCAGAAGCAAAACAAGGAGCCATCTCAGCATTTGCTCAAGGGGCACAATCATTTACAATGGTAAGCAAACACGCCTTTTTAATTGTGGCTAAATTTAATATACCTGTACATAACAATAACGACAATAATAATAAAATATTTATTGTTTCAGCGATAACTCCCCCAAAAAAACATTAAAGTTACCTTCTCGAAAGTGTCGAGTGGTCATAATCTGATTATTGATGTAATAGAAAGGAAAACTGTAAATATGAACAGCCTAGGATATTGTACTCGTACATTGTAGTACTCGTACAGTGGAGTATTACTGAGGATATTCATATGATTGGTGTTCGGAATTGCTGCACTTGTCAAAGTATCAGTGGACTGTATGAAGGATTGATAATTGAGTTGGGTTTAACAGTGCAGCAGATTCGAACCCTTTGTTAGCTCAAGGTGACTGGCTGGTAGGGGTTAGACCTCTCATCTCATAAAAACAAGCAGTTGGCACACAGTTCCCCTTTTGTTTATTCCAAAAGGCAAGTCACAGGAATACAGTTTAACAGTTCGATCGTTGTGATCTTGTTGCACCTTGCACACAACAGATGTAAGTCTTTTCGTGAATACCCACACGAGCGAGACACGTTTAGTTGCACAAGAGCTTAACGTTGGAGTACTAATTAAATAAGATTGTTAATCCGCTTTGCAGTCACCAGGCCGACCCGCGTATGCGTTTGAGTCACTGTCGCCGGTAGTTCTCAAGCGATTAGCACAATTAACTTCAAAAGATACAAAATGAAGCTACATGCTTCGTAAGGTTCGTTTAACGTGAATCTTCATCACGAAGTTCGAGTAACGTCTGGCTCGAATGGTGTTTACTCAGAGACTAGCGCGACCGTTTCTTGCAGGTAGCGACAAGATCTCGGGGCATGGAAGGGATGGCGATATGCCAATCCTGAATCAGAATACAACAAGTGTTCGCCCGTTGGCGTAGCAAGAGGCGGTGGCAAGGGGTGTACATACTCTCCCCGTGTGGGTTTCATTTCTGAGAATGTCTCAGTGCGCCGGCTGGCAGCTGGCGTGTTGCGCAATATTGTGCGCGTGGCAGTTGCTCCCTGCAAAGGCTTGTGACGGATTTACAGAATGGTTAGTGGAATACAGCCTACGCAACAATGATCGCTTGCCTTGCGTGGTGATTGATTCCTTATGCAATGTTTCTATGTGGGACCGAACAATTGGTGTTTACATATTGACCACATAATGTACATTTGTAGCACATTATATAGAAGAGAAAAGATAATTTCACATATAAATTGAACATTCAGAACTAAAGGCCATTCAATACATCGCATTATGAATGAATTCGAATCTTCGATATCATTTACTTAAATGAAGCATCTGAGTCCGCTACCCGTCTGTGAGGTTTGCGAGTTTTGGGAGAGGCTTTGCTACTTTCAAATGGATATTTTGATTTTTGAAGGTACTTTACATGAAACTTCAAAAAAAAAAATTTTTTCCCTCAATTTCCTCAAAAATGGCTTCAAATTTCCTGATTAAAATTTGTCCTCGGATTACATAAGAACGTTTGAGAGAATGGTGAAGGTCTCATTTTTGTTAAAATCTCTGATTTTTGAAAATTGCATTTTTTGGCATCTCCCCACAACTACAATATTGAGGTTATTTTTGTTCTTTAATGACTGATCTTGAAATAAGATCATGTACAATTTTACAAATGTGAGTACAATTTTGCGCGAAATATAGGCAATAATTTTTTTTAAATATATATTTTCCAAAAAACCGTTCCCAACATTTTCTTTAAAATTCCTGCTCGTATGTATCAAGGAATGCTAAAAAATGGAGCTAGACCCATTTTGGGGAACTCTCTGTAGTTTTTTGAAATTTCAAAAAGTTTACATTTCAAAACTACAAAATTGAACATAGAAATTTTTTCCCAAGACAAAGTCTGTTGTAAAAATTCAAATCTTTAAAAAAGGTCATGTACATTTTTTTGACGAAACGAGTAGATTTTCTGTAGTTTGTGCTTGATATGAATGCAATTTATAAAAAAAACTTTCTCAGAAACCGCCCCAAATTTTTTCCTCGGATAGAAGATGAGATACTTGAAAGACTGGCACAGGTGCCATATTGGTTGAACTCTGAATTTTTCGAAGAATTGCAAATTTAGAAATAATGCTAGAAAACATGTGCTGCTGTACCACAACTAGTTATCAAGTTTGTTTAAAAACAAATGACATTATACACTTAAATAAAAAGACAACTTCACCGACAACAAATAAGTAAAAATAGACTGACCTGCCTGTAAGGCGCGTTTTGCACCATCCTCGTCCGCTTTGTTCAAGCAGCGTTTCGATATCCTCTCAGCTTTTTTGATCTGCCCCATGCCGACGCGTTGCTGGTCGTTTCTATGACGCAGTAGAAGCTGCCGGTGGGGCAGAAAGCGAATCCTATCATCTTCCTCCGGATCATCCTGCTGCGAGAACCACAAACGAATGAAGAAGCATAGAGTGTCGGTTAAAATACACTTTTTTATCTGAAAGAAAAAAAATCGGCTACGGATTGCGAAAATAAGGCTGATGAATAGGGAATCTTTTACTTTAATAGTTGGACGTTTAATAAAAGTACCAAAAAAGCGCGGTTAGCGACATTTGAAAAATTACATTTTCTCTCATGAATTGTAGAACACAAATCGGTAAACAAACTATAGATTTGATTTCAAGTATTCCAAACAAAATAGAAACTGCCCCCGGCACTACTACTACCACCACCACCACCATCACGACCACCACCACGACCACCACAACGACATCACCACCACGACTACCTCCACGACCACCACCACCACCACTGCTACTGCCACTATTACTACCACTACTACTACTACTACTACTACTACTACTACTACTACTACTACTACTACTACTACTAATACGTACAAACGGAGAGCTCAACAAAATGTGCATATAGTGAAGCTACTTTTATGTTCAGATGCAAAATAACGGGCCATCTCATCATTTACTCAATGGATCTGGGGAACTGGACGAAAACTAATTGAGATGAGGGTCATTGATCCAGAAGCTTAAGTTAAGGCATATTTCTTCTTTTTAAAATTATACAGAGCAAATGGGAACTAATTGATTAAATATCTATGTTAAAATACACATTGTTTTTCTTGTTAATGATCAGTACTTACATCTTTCTTCTCTCCCGGCTCCTTTTCTTCCGCTACCAACTTCGTCGCAAATGTCACAGGGCGTTTCTGTTTAGTGTCTGCCTGTGTTGGACGTGATCTTCGGCGTGTCGTCGACTCTTCTTCTTCCACCGACTTGATAGATGTAGCAGACTGTTCAGAGATGGGTGGGGTCGGAGATTGGAGTTGGTTATTCAATGACTTTTCTCCCAAGAAGAAATTGCGCATCATTGTATCATAGTGTTCAAAGATATCCGATGTTGAAGATGTGTCGCTACCCTGAGACAACTCCCTATCTTCCATCAAGCACTTTCCGTGAGATGTGTCGGAGATGGTACTTTGGTTTTGTAGCGAGCACAGCTTCCCTGACTCATTTTCTATATTCTCTCTGTTTAGGAGTGAAGAATGTTTAGTAGTTTGTACTGTCAGAGGAAGACACTGTTCTTTCAACGCACATTCTCTCGCTAAATGCTCGTATACACTCTCGGTGTTCTGTATGACCTCTACATCGCTGGTTGAGCTTTTTCGTGAATTTGGTTCCGTTTCCTTACATGACGTATCTTCCTGAACACCTGTGTCATACTGTTTGTAATTCAGCATTTCTCCTTCTGATTCAAAGTTGTACTGCGATACTGATTCGACACTTGCTTGAACATTTGTATTATTCGTCAACATTGCAGCTTCATTTTTAATTTCGTTTCGTTGAAGAGTTAGAAAGAGGATTGGTATTTGTAAATCGTTTTCTACACCCCTTTGTCTTTTCCCTTTTTAATGTTCTCTCAGAACGTTGCTCTTCACCTCCAGTACTTCCTGATACCTCGTTTCCAAGATGTCCTATATTCTCTGTTATTTGTAGTTCTTGTCGCATCCCAGCTACGAGTGATGTACTCTTTCCTTCTACATAATCTTCGCTTTTCATATGTTTTTCCTGCCTATTTTCTTCCGTTCTAAGTTTGTTTTCTTTCCTTTCATTGTCTTGGGTAGGATCACCTTCACGGCAGCTATTATTCGACAAGGATATGCCTTTGAAGTCCCAATTCCTTTCCAAATTTTCTGTTAGATTTCTGCACTTCTCCTTCAAGGTTTCCCGAAGTATATTCTTCCATCGTATTTCCAATTTCTCCATTTTTCTTATCCAACCTTCCTGCAATTCAATCTGTTTTTCTCTCCACATTTCCTCAATCGCTGTGTGTACTTCTTTGCATTTTACCTTAGCATCTTGAAGTGCGTTTTCGGTTATGCCAATAAACTCTTCCTGGATGGTGTCACATTTGTTTTTCCATCTGCTTTGTATTTCGATCTGCTTCATACTAAATTCCTGCTCCATCTCCTCCTCCATCTCCTTGCTTTTGGCCTGGAGAGCCGCTTCTAGAATGTTTTTGCAGCGCTTCTCTATTGTTGCTTTCCTACTGACCCACCTCTCCTCCATTTTCTCCTCCATGTTTTTCCATTTCTCCTCCAGAATAAGCTCCATGAATTCGTTGCACTTCTGACTCAATCCACTGATCCAATTTATTCCTGAAGGTAATATAGAAAAGTGATTATTAGAAGGACAACAAATCGTAATTTTCCAATCACTTGATTCCAAATTCTCAATATATTACTTAGGAGAACAGTAAGGTAGATAAACAAAAAGGAAAATCACTGCAATAATGGAGCCTTTCATATGAATGCTAACTTAGTGTGGCGTCTCCGACGCTTTAAACGATTTTTAAAGTATTTTCACATTTCCTAATTAGATAAGAGAATACAACGAAAAATAGTGGTGCTAAAACACCATGTACTTTCTTACCTTTAGTAATAGTTATGTAATACTATTTATACCACAATTTTGCTCCGAATTAACACATCTCAGTCACCGTTCTTTGTAAAACACATTACAAGTTGTAGAACATTTGGTGCAAAAACTAAATATTTTAAAGGAAAAAATCAACATATTATTTGCGTTCGGCGATGGTGTAATGGTTAGCGTATCGGACTGTTATACCCAAGTTGGCGGGTTCAAATCCGATCGAAGCCATCAATTTTTAAGGGCGAAAAAATCCTTCGGAGGCGAAGTAAAGCCGGCTGTCCCATGTTAGTAGATTTACTTGCATGTAAAAGATCCTCAACCCTAAATGACGCCTCTGAGTTAAGTTCAAATCGCCTGTTTCTCGCCCATGAAATAATTACGCGGAAAATAACTTGCAGAACAAAGAACGACCAGTAACCTACTTCTTGTACGAGGATATGTGAAACTTCCGAACAAAGAATACAGCGTTTAACCAATCAAGACAAGCTTTGACCGCGTGACACCGACGTTAGCGAATGGGCGACTCAAAGGCCGTCGAGAGACTCGCGTTCCAAAGATATTGCATTGTAGTGTCGTGCCACGCTCAAAACAGACAACGACGTGGAAAGCGGCGAGCATCGCCGGATGTTAAACAAGGGGCGGAGTGATGACGCATTGGGACTTTCCGTGGACATAGCGGGCCCAGAGCGGCTTTGGGGAGGAGGCAATGGGGGCGGCGGGTAGGGCCAAAAGGGCCTATATAAGGCCAGGAGAACAATGCCCCAGTCTTCTTGTTCTAGCGGCGTCGGGGACAGGTGAAGCGCGTGTCTGTGCGTGTAGGTGCACTAGGGCGAGGGACCGGCAATTCATTGTCGTGACTTGCGAGACGCGTAGATGATCTCTAAGTAAAGCGGCTTCATACAGCGAACATCGGTGGTATGTTGCGGTGTGGTAGCCGTTCTTAAATTATCTCTCCTTGTAGTGTCTATTTATTTAGTTTATTGTGAGCAGGGTAGTTGTTAAATTGAGACTACGGTCTAGATTGTTAATAAATCTACTGTTTTACAAACCACTCTCGTCTGTGTTCGATTACACCCGTATGACGCCACAGCATTCTGATTGGGAAAAACAAGAGAAAAATGGTCGTGGCTCGCGAACACGCGCGGGAAGCACATGCTTCGAGGTAGGATCTATCGTCTCGTAGGGAGCGATAGATTAATTACTCGACGAGAACACACAGCTGTAGGTCTTGGGCGAGTAACATTCGTCAGATCAGTTTCGGATTTCAGAGCAGTGAGATGATTTGAAACTTCAGAGCAGTGAGATAGCCCCCAGAGATTCGTCGAGGTGCTGATATTCAAACAGTAACATCCGAGCGGAAACACTCGCTAAGCCACGTTCCATCTCTGAACTTATAAATCTGCTCACAGATAACAAACTTCACCGAACCCAGCTGCCATCTATCGCCTCCTAAAGTACACAAAATTTTCGTTTTTTTTAACAGTAAAACCGAATTATTACTTTAAGAATATTAAAGAATAGTAAAACCTCGTCATAAATAACAATTTTCATTGAACAATTTGCAGCAGTTTTTAAGAAAATAGTGTTTAAGCATGACTGTTTATGCGAAATTTGAAGCTCTTTTCACAGAAAACAATTGCGTTTTCGTAAACCTTCATATCTACTCATATCACGCATATCTAGTCACAAATGCAATAGTGTTTACAAATCGGTATATATGTTCATATTGAAGGTGTGACAGATATTTCAAAAAAATTACATATGAGTATAAAAAAACAACAAAAGAATGAACTTCAAAATAATATAAATTTTATGTCAATTTGAACAGTGCATTAGTACTATACACTGGAAAAGTTTGAAGAAAAAAATTGGAGCTGTTTTTGAGAAAATGGCGTTTGAGCGTTTCTGGAAATGCGTAAATTTGCGCTCATTGTAACAGAAAACTATTGAGTTTTCGAGAAACTGTATATGATATTATTTAAAGCAAATGTACTCCGAAATACACTAATGTAAACGAACCGTCGTTAATGTAGATATTCACGACGTAAGAGACAAGTAAAAAAATTACATTTTGTAGTTTTTGAAAAAAACAAAAGAATAGAGCGATATGTCGTTTATGTCATCTTATAGAGTGTATTTAACATTATTTCTACCAAACGTTTAAAGAAAAATTGAGATATTGTTTTTGTTATTTTTTTAATATTGCAGGCAATATTGTACGAAAACTACTAATGTCAAAACAATGCACATGACCATAATGAAAGAACCTATTAAGGAGATAAAAATTTACTTGAAGGAAAAATCTGTATCTTCAATTTTGTAGCTGTAGGAAGTCACCGGAAAAATTCCAACTTACGTAGTAAAGTTAGTTAGTTAAAGTTAGTTATTAAGTAAAAGCATTTTACATTTTTCTTACAAAAAATTTTAGGTAAAGAAATTTGGCACCAATTTTTAAAAATATTGAAAATGTCCGGGGGTTTCAAATAAAGTACCCCCCAAAATTAATGAATGTTTTTCAAAATCTCAGAGCTTCGACTCAGGCCATATTTCTTTAATTTGGAAAAAAAATCCTACGTATGGTTAACGCTAGTGATGTTCACTTACACCAGATAGACGGAGATTGACAGACAGACGGACTGATAGATGGAGAGACAGACGGATGGACGGAGGTGTTTTATTTTAAACAACAACACTGTATCAGGGCATCCCTAAACGTGTATTTCTGTTGAAATCTTGAAATCTATTTTCCGCCGCATTACATAACTTTCTCTACGTATATTAAACCGTACATACGTACGTATAAAGAAAGTAAAAAGTAATGCTACAGAATGGCTCAGACATAGTCGTATTACTTTTCTATTTCCATTGGTCTCGGCTAGCTATTCGGACTGCCACATATTCTTGCCTGCTGCTGTCTATCGCCGCCCACAGTATTTTTTTTTAATTCTTGAATGTTCGGCTTCCTAATAGAAGAACGAAAATATTATTTTAAGAACATTAAAGAACAGTAAAACCTCTTCCTAAATGGCCAATTTCATTTCCCGAAGGGCTGCAGCCTTCTCCCTTAAAACGGCACGTTCACTTGTCCAGGTCCGACGGGCGAGAACCACAGAAAGGCACAAACGCCACACCGCCGGCCCAGCGCCTTTTCGTTGACAGTCTCCGTGCTCATGATCAGAGTTCATAGTATAACTCAATGCGCTTCGCGCACGCGAAATCACTGCCTTCGGCACATACATTGGAGAATAAGTGCGCTACCTTGTCTTCGACGAGCAGCCACTAAACGGGTTGTCGCCGCATGTAGTCATAGTGAATCTGTCATCGGCTGATACTACAGTGCGGTACGAGTAGACCCTACTCACACACGGAGACCGTGTGTGCCGCACGCGCACTCCTGCTGCCAGGGCCCACCTAGGGCCAGGTCCGTGGAGACTCTCCGACCATCGACCTGTGTGGGACGCCTGCATTCCCGCTTCGCCGGGGAGAGGAGCAGCTCTGAGGTCCACGCATGCCGCAGCCACCCAGGTACCATGTATTCAGCAATGCCGTATACCCATTTAAGTGTGGTGCATAGCTCGACTAATGAACCTTCACGGTGACAAATTATATTCAATAATTGACGTTTATGTAAACTGCACCGTCAGTCATTTGTATCTCCCTTTGTATATCCATTGTATTTCATCTTGTTTCATTCACATTTCATCTCCTCATTTCACCTAGCATAGCATTTAGTATTAATAAATAGTAAGTGCAATGAAATTGTCGTAATTTTGTCATCCTCCGCCTCCTTAACCAGCGTCATACTCTCCCCCCCCCCCCCGGGCACCTCACGGCCCGGTGCGGTGTATAAAATACTTTGTATAGAGAAGGGCCTTTCAGTCCGCTAGCCCACCCCCTCCCCCGTTCTAGGGATTCTTCCCCTTCTCTGTACAACTATTCCTACGAAAAGTTTAAAGAAAAAAATTGGAGCTGTTTTTGAGAAAATCTTGTCTTGGTGATTTTTTTTAATTGCACATATTGCACGCAATATTTCGCGAAAACTACTAAAATTTTCAAAAACGTGTACATGACTTTAATGAAAGAACTCACTAAGTAGAACAAATTTTATTTGAAGCAAAAATCTCTATCTTCAATTTTGTAGTTGTAGGACACTGAAAAGAATTCACACTTTTGAAATTTTCGAAAATTCAGAGTTAACAGTAAAATTCAGACCTACGCCACCTTTATAGAGGTATGTTACTCTATTCTTACAAGAAATTTAAAGAAAAAATTGGAGCCGTTTTTGAGGACATTTTGAAAATGTCCGGAGGGCTTCATGTAAATTACCCCCAAAAATTAATGAATAACTTGCAAAATCGCAGAGCTTCGACTCGAGCATGATGGATAGGGGTTTCTTCAATTACGAAAAAATTCCACTCATGGATTTACGCTAGAAGTGTTCACAGACAGCAAACGAACAGATAGACGGACGGGCAGACGGACGGACGGACAGACTGGCGAACGGACAGACAGACGAACGTTTGGAAAAAAACACTTTTTCGGTATCTGGGTATCCCGAAACGTTTATTTCCTTTGAAATTTTGAAATCGATTTTCCGCAGCATTACATAACTTTCCCTATACTACATATATTACTCCATATATAGTACGTATACGGGAAAGTAAAAAGTACGAACATTTTTTTTATTATTATTTTATTTTCTTGGTGGAAGTGACATTCCTCGTGAAGTTCAACTCCGAATTAGAACGTCCTCAAATACATTTCGCAGAAGTGAGAAAGAATTTTCTGGATATTTTTCCTGAATCGGGCCTTTTTGAGCACCAGGATACTTCTGCAAATCTCGATTAGTAGCTCATTAAAAGGGCGTTTTCATGATAAGTGGGCTGCGGTAACCCATAAAAGTTACGAAAACATGATTAAAATAATGAATTAAAAGAAAGAAAAATGTATTCTAATACTACAATTAAAAGTTTAATGTTGGGGGACTGATGCCATTAGGACCAGAATATCCGTAAACGGCCTTATTAGAATCTTTTGACTTTTGAAAGTTAAGGAAATGGAAAATATTGGAATTTACAAGGGAAAAAAATATTTGAACTTTTTATTGAACAATTAATCCCAAAGTTTGATTTTAGTGTCTGTTTATTGTACTAATAATGTTCCGTTATCTGACACCTCGTTCATTGAACATTACTTATCAGATAGGTGAAGTAAAAGGGATATGAATAGCATACGTCTTCAGTAGTATTGAACAAATTAATTAAAAATATTATAAGTGATATTGTGAACAATAAATAAAACTCCACACTATTCATGTTTAAACAAAAAATATAATTCTTTTAAGGTAAATTTAAATTTTATTGAAATAATGCACTCTGAAATCTTAAAGTCTTCTCATGTGTTCATTGCATTTTAAACTTAATTACGTAGATCGGGTAAATAGCTGACCATCCTGTAAATATGTACAGGTCTCGGAAGTATTGTATACGCTATGGCACAGCAATGCCATGACGTCTTTTATATTATAAAGTACTACACATTTCTATACGCTATCATAATACTCTGTTTAAGTACCTTTTCAATATTTAACAAGTGTTTATTTTAAGAAGCTCACGTAGAAAGTTAACAAATGCAAAAATATACATAGAGAATTCACACAATGAAACAGTGAATTTGTGAAGAAAAAGGCGTTCGTGACAATTATGATATAATGACATAATGTGAATAAAGCGTATTGAAATTATCTTATGATCCCAAAAAATACATCATGCAAACGAAATAATGTACGTTACCACTAGGGTACGTTAAAACTAATATATAGAAAGTCGCTAACAATGAATTGCGCATTACTTGGACAGAAACGTAGAACTAGAACTGCACCATTTCAGCTCTCAACTGGGCTTCTGAAAGGCATTTCACGCACGGCTTGTGTTGTTCATTTGTAAGCGGATATGGCGTAGCAGCAATTGCACCGAGTACACCAAATGTCCGAGAGATCGCTCTTGCCTCGACTACGTGCTAGAACACAGAATGTCAAGCGTAAAGTGCAGCATGCGCAACAGGTCGCGAAAGGCGGCAGAGCATTGCGTCAGGAAGCATGTATAAGATATTGATATTATTGAGTAATATTAGTTTGAGTTTCGCTCCAGGTCACTACAACGCTATGAAATAACGGTCTCAAAACCTTTTTCTAAATGAATTAGTATTCATATTACCAGCTGAGATGGCTCCGATCAACAACTGTTGCAATTTCAGCGTCTCTGGGAGACTAGTGTTCGAGTCCCGGCAGTGTAAGGTTCTCTTTTCTTCAGACACGTCCTCTTTTTGATATATCTATATATCTATATATATATATATATATATATATATATATATATATATATATATATATATATATATATATATATACTAGCTGACCCGGCCACGCGTTGCTGTGGCTAAAGTTTTTGTTATATTACACCAACATTCACCAATAACAAACGTAAATAGAAGCACTCACGTTGCTTTGGATGTACCGTGTAAAGTCTCCCCAATGTCTTAGCTTTGAATATGCCTGTAATGGAAGGATGTGGTTTTCCTTGTTTCCGTGGCTCCCATTTTTTACTGGATTTGTTCCATGTGAAATAACGTGGAACATCACCAAACACCAATGTCTTCGCGAATTGGCCATAAACATCAGGTTTTTGACACAATGTAAAAAATTCAGTTAGAGTCGTTTTCGGAGCTTCGAACGCTCTTTGGAGAACATTTTTTTCAGTGAAGTATACACGTTGACCGTTTTCAAGATGTATTGCCAGATGTTGGACAGCAGGATCTCTTTCGTGGATGGGAAAGCTGAGAATATGCCAAATAGCTTCATTGCTGCTAATGTATCTGCCCATTTGGTATCGTGCTATTTCGTCATTTTTATTTATGTTTTGTACTTCAAATATGGCCAAATCACTGCCTTTGTTTACATATTTACAAATATACTTAATTGATTTAACAGAACTGCAAAGCTCAACATTGATATGAGCTTTGTAAGTTTTTGAAAGTAGTGGTGAGTATGGTACCACCCACTGATTATCAAACTCAACTTGATTTGGAAAGTTCGGCAGTCGCATTGTAAATGTGTGGCCACCATTCTCAGTACTTCTGCGGCGATACATTGGATAACCATCAATATCCGTGATCGTGTCATTCGTATACGGCTTTGGGAATTTTTTTTTACATTTTCCATTTTCCATGCACGGTGACGTCATGTTGAAAGCACCGCATGGCCCATGGATCATGTGTTTGGTGACAATATCAAATAATTCTTAATCAATTAATGGGTCTGGAATTTCGGCTGAAATTATTTGATCGATTTCTTCAGGACGGATTCTATCTTTAAGCCAAACCAAAATGTGGGCATGAGGCAAACCTCGCTTTTGCCACTCTATCGTATACAGCCAACAACGTGTGATACCAAAAATTGAATATTTAACAATAAAATCAATTAAGGATTTCAATTTTTGTTTAAACACACGTGCAGTTAAATCATGACGATGAATGGCTTGTTGTTCTGGCAATAGTAAAGTTTGTATCTCTTCCCAATTCGGATTACATGTGAATGTAATAAATAAATCCGGTCGGCCGTAATGACGTACGTAAGTCATCGCATCTTGTATGTATTCCTGCATGTTCCGTGGACTGCCGATGTAGCTTGAAGGTAAAATGAAAACATTACCGATGTCAATGGGATTTAAATTTCCATCGATGTTTCCAGCAACAGCATCTCGTAAGTGAATATATTCTTCCGATCGTAGTTTTGCCTGGTTGAATCGAAGGAATCGCAAGCGTTCGCTTTCGACCTTAGCATACATATCAACAATGTATTGATGGAACAGCTGACGATATCGAAGGATATAATTGTCTTGATGTTGTCTAACCATTATTCGGTGTGCGTAGTAGTAGTAGTTTATTATTTCTGTAATCACCTAAAAAAATAAAAAAATAAATGCAATACGAAATTAAAATCTATACATACAGTAAGAAAGTAAATAGATAATTGTAAAATTTACCGGTATTTGGAAAATACTGTTTGATATTAAGGTGATATTCATCTTGTCCTTGCCAAAATATCAATGGATACTGTAGTGCGTCATATGAACGGTGTAGATCCGAAATCGTACTGACAGTGTTGTCTCGCCGTGTAATTTTTATAGATCTTTTGTCAACTGGATCACCAACCATGATAACAGCAACCTCATCAACAGTTGGAGCGTTGAATCTACCAGCATGTTCACCTAATGGTACTTTGTCGGCTTTTATGACGATTTGATAATTGTCATTTTGCAGTCGTGGCGAAACTCTTTTGATCAATTGAATTAGTTGATTGTGATCTTCTAAAAAAATTTCCAATAATATCACAATTGCTCTTTCCTCTGCTTGTTCAATAAAATTATACAGGCACCGAGTCGTCACGCGCTCTTCACAATCGCCCATAAAATAAATTTGAAGAAATTTCGGATTGTTATCAGGCATTGGCATCAGTGATCCGATTTTATGGTACACCTGGCCTTGAATTTTGAATGTAGTTTCAAAATTACGTCCATCGGATGCACGATCGCAAATTTTAGTTGCCCCAAATGACGTCATTTGGAAGCAAGAATTAAATTTGCGTATCTTACGCAAAAATAATTTGGAATCATCTGAATTGCCAGTAAGAAGGGATAATAAAGGCTCCGGCGGAGCGGGTAGAGGTGACAGCACAACTTTTCCTGATGCGCAGCACATGCCGGCTGCTTCATTCCGAAATTTCAATGCCTGACAATATTGACATACTTTATCCATTCCACCGATAGCAATTTTTGAATGCGCCGAGTAGTTAATATCTGGTGCATATTCAAAGGCAAGCCGAACGAATGATGCACGTGTTAATGAGCGGCTGATCCGTTGCCTTTGTCGATCTAGTCCTCGTATTGTAGCTATGTTTCGTTCTCGTGCCGCTCTTGTTCTCGTAATATTCTGTTGCAGACGTTCGTCACGCTGTTCTTGAGATTCTTGTGTACGACTTTCTGCAGTCCTGATTCTTTGAGCTGCATTTCTTGTTTCGATTTGTTCTGGTAATTGCTGAGCTCTTTCAACACGTTTGCGTCGTGACCCTTTGCTGCTCGCGTTGTTGAGGTTAGATTTTTTCGGTGGCATTTGACTGAAAATAATAATAATCGTTTAAATATTAGAAAGAGGAACTGAAAAACATGTTATCATAGCACATTGAAATAATAAGTGCAAAATAATTTTAAATGGAGGTTAAATAATCTTAATATATATAAATCTCGTGTCACAATGTTCTTATGATATTCTCTTGAATACGTTCGTTACACTGTTCTTGAGATTCTTGTGCATGACCTTCTGCTGTCCTGATTCTTGGAGCTGATTTTTTACCATAGCAGCGCCATCTATTGATTACTTACTCAACCCAGTCGAAAGGTGTCGACATCTGTTAGAATCATTTGGAGTTAACAGATAATTGTGACTGTCAAATAATAACAGACAAATAATTGACGATGATACCATCAGATTCTCTGGGGTATCTTTCGCAGGGTCTCTTTCGTGGTGAAAGCCACAGCAACGCGTGGCCGGGTCAGCTAGCTGATTGTTGTAATCTTTCTTCTTAATATATATAAATCTCGTGTCAAAAGGTTTGTCCTCAATGGACTCCTAAACCACTTAACCGATTATAATAAAATTCGCACACCATGTGCAGTTCGATCCAACTTGAAAGATAGGATAGTTTAAATCTCAAATTATAGTCGCAATTTTAATTTATTGCTAATTATTTGTCTGTTATTATTTGACAGTCACAATTATCTACAATTATTACAACAATTAATTAGCAATTATTCAGACAAATAATTAGCAATAAATTAAAATTGCGACTATAATTTGAGATTTAAACTATCCTATCTTTCAAGTTGGATCGAACTGCACATTGTGTGCGAATTTTATTATAATCGGTTAAGTGGTTTAGGAGTCCATTGAGGACAAACATTGTGACACGAGATTTATATATATATATATATATATATATATATATATATATATATATATATATATATATATATATAACACACACACACAACACCTGTCAGGGTGGATTTAACAAGAAAGGATGAAATGATATACAAAGTGTATTTTTCTCAACTTTTTGGAGTTCCCAACATCATAACACGTCTTTATTGTATGACATTGAACTTCAACTGTATCAAGTAATAAACGCTAAAATCCATAGAAAACTATACTACATTTACAATCTTTACCCCAAGAACAGTGCTGACGTCAGCTGGTAGAACTTATTGTATGCTGGTTTTAGATTCTGTGTTCTGTAGTGTTTGTTTTGTTCTGCTGCCTCTGTGAAATTAATACAAACAGTTAATATCATCAATTTTTCAGTCGAAGTCTTTTATGCCATTCTGAACTTATAAAAATTTGCGAATTTCAATTTGCAATCATTAGTCACAATGCTAACACAGACCACATCTTCTCTCTTTTGGTAGTCCTTCTCTCACAGTTGTCCAAAGACAGGAGTAGATTTAACATACGAGTATAATTTGTGTTCAATACAACTTTAAGCATCTAACCTAGTACTTATTGGAAAATAAAAGTATATTGAGGGAGATTTCATCATTCACCAAATTCCTGTGGTATAAAAGTAGAAAAGAATTTGGTGAATGATGAAATCTCCCTCAACATATTTTTATTTCCCAATAAGTAGCCATAGTCACTCTACTGAGACAGGAGTTCTCTGACTCATTCAACACTCTGTCTTGTTTTATCTACAACTGCGCGGTAACTACTGAATGATAGTATTATTCGATTGTTGTAATGAGCTTCATAATGAAACAGGGAAACTAGAAACCACACGTAACCAACATACTTATTTACACATAAAAAGGTTATTTTTAATATACATTCAATTTATACGCTTCACATCAAAATTAATTAAAAGTAATTTTCTCATTAAATATTGATAGAAAATTTTTTCAATGCTCTTTTTCCAATTACAAAGAGCACATTTTTGAATGACTTTTCAATGCAAGAGGTCACAACAAACGTCCACATTGGTGAACATTTCAACTCTACACTGCTGATTGCAGTCTACCAGTTGATTAATATATTATAAATTGACATATAAAATTAAATAAAAAGCAATTCTGAGGGTGTTGTTGATAAAAAATTGAATAAAACATGTTTGGCATAACATAATAAAACTTGTATTAAACACACACATTTAGGCACTAAATACCTACCTACCTATATATATATATATATATATATATATATATATATATATATATATATATATATATATATATATATATATATATATAGACACACACACCTATTATTTTATGAGAAACATTTTCTCAATTCCTATTATAGGTGGTTTATTAAAGGAATTATAGGAGTGAATTTCAGAAGCATGATAGGCAATTTGAATTTGATTGATTGATCACGAGTGATTCCGGGCGAGTCAATTGCTAAGACTATTGCTCCCGTAAGTGTAGCGCATGTGCTTTGCTCGGGAGGTGGCTGAATAGCGAGATCCGATGCCGACCTACCGTCGGCTAGCGGGATTTTGTCCAACCATCTCCCATCAGCGGGGCTCCGCCCCCGCCGGGACAAGTTCTAAGCTTCTGACCGTCCTCGCGGCATGTGTGGTAGTGTAGTACATGTAAATATAAGTGTGTGAGGATAGGACAAGGAATGAGAAGTCCGTGACTCTTTTGGTTGGGTACTGTTTCGGCATTTGCCTGATATTGATAGGAGAAACCTCGAAAACTACTGATCAGATCAGCTAGAATTCTCTTCCAGGCAGCGACAGAACTCCAGCTAGCTATCTCGCTAGTGTAGAAAATTGTTACTATCGGGACTCGAATCCTAGGACCTCCCGGTCAGAGGCACTGCAATGACATCAGTTGATGCGTTGAGCCATGTCTCTGATAAAACATTGAAACGGAATCCCATCTGTAATTCGAGTTTGATTCACCCTCTTCGCATTACTAAGCTTTCTCTGTGGCAAAGTCGTTGTCCGTCGCAGCTGATTGGCTATGATGCTGCTGACGTTCCTGTTGTTTGTTGTTTGACTTCACAGTTTGAACTTGAACGGGACTTTCGTTGAAATGGGGAGGTAGGGTAACGTGGCTGAATGGTGTAAATGACCTGGAAGGGTTTCCTGTGTATTGCTTGGGCTGTATTGCTTGGCACCAGTTTACGTATTAGAAAGAAACAACGGAATTAATTCACTCATTTTCACGCTGTGGTGAGTAATTAAGCAAAGTGAAGAATTAGGTTCATTTGTACATTTGCATTGTGTTCTCATTGCACTCGGAAGATGTGTAATTTGAGGAATTTCGTAAGAGATAAAAATGGACGTGATTGTCATGTGAAGTTAGCTGTATGTTGAGACAAGCGAGTATTCATAGTCTTCTTTATTTCATTCCTGTATATTCAGTGTGTACCCTGAGTTTACGTTTTGTTTAAAATTTTACAAAGTACTAAGGAGATGTTGAATGTAATTTTCACTACGCTTTTTATCTTAGATCAGTGTTTTTATGAATTTCAAAATGTGTTTAGGAAGGTTGAATTGTGAAAGCATTGTATGCAGTTAGTTCCCCCTAAATATTGATGTATTATTTTCTATCTTACTGGAATAAAAGGCTGGAAATAATTCCAGAAATGTTCAACATTTGCAGACATTTGGTTCACCCTGAAGAGATGGCACTGAGTGGGTGACTGATTTGCGGTGTTCAGGCTTTGGAGCTGTTATGGATAATGAGGGAACCTTGTCCCTGAGGCAGCTGGTGGAAGCTGTAACAGCAGAGGCGATATGGAGGCAGGAGGAGCGCCTGAGAGCACTGGAAGCTCGTGTGGACTCCTTGGAAGAAGCAATTCATCGAGCACTGGAGACAGTATTTCCACGTGTGGATGCTCTTGTTTCCCAACTAGAAAAGCAAGGTTCCTGTCCTACTAGAGGTTAGTGGAATGCTACCTATCCTATGGCTAATGATTCTTTTAAAAATAATTGTATCTGTGTATTAAATTTAATTTTCTGACTTACATCATTAAGTTTGAGTTAAAGAAACCTAACATTGCTCAGGTATTTATTTATCACAATCGTGTAATTAGATAGCTGACATACATGGCATTACCTGGGTTTTGTATAAAGATCTAGCTCTATCTTAAAAAATCTATTTTTACCATGTAGCATCAGGTAAGCAAAAGCTTATTGTATAATCATTGTTTGGGAGGCAAATGAATTTGGCTGCAAGAATAGAACTCCCAAGCAATGCTTCTGAACAATATTCTGAAACTGTCCTTCAATCAATACTACTTAATTTTATTTATAGGTAATTACTTAGTAGGTTTGCTCACAGGGCATTGCCCTCATTTCTTACTTCATATGTATCTGCAGTATGAGGCTATTAAATCATTGTCTTATCCCTTATTAGTCTCCATTCAGGAATCTGCTGATGCTGTGAGATAAGAGAACAAAAGTGAAGAATGATTGGCTTACTTGCTCTATGGTTTGAATGGCATCGTTGAACTTTTTTATTTAATTTTGTGTGTTTGTGCAAAGTTAAAGAGACAGGTTTAAAATTTCTTCAAAAGCACAGCATTGTGCACGAAGAAAGAAAGTGTTAGAATGACCATGCAATGAATATTATTGTGTGAAAAATTTGTAGAGATGTTAGATTTGAAAGAACAAAGAATTGTTTTTTTTAGAAGCAATTGCTCTATTTATACTTTCTCAGCTACTTCATTGTGAGGAAATTTCGGCATTAAGATCTGTGTATTTGCTTTCTTTCGCTACAAATGATTCAGTAACAAAATATTTTGACTTAAAATGTGTTGGAAATTGAAATGTTGCACAAACTCAAGAAATTTCTGAACTCTGGTTTTAGTTTATTGGATATAAACTAAATGTTATCCACTTTCTCATTCAACTTTTATTGTTGTTTATCCATTCTGTGGTGAATTGATCCAAGATAGGATCATTTAGATTTTACTGGTAATGTAAAGGTTTTGTGATTCACCCATTCGAGAAGGGATAATTTTGTGTCAGAAAATATTGTGCATTATGTAATACTGAGTTCACAAAATGAATAATTGGGAGTGGGCAATTGTAATTTTGGAGCCATTGATATTTTGAATTTATGTTTTGGTTGCAGGTTGTTCGTCCAACTCTGATTCTGTGCTGTCGGAACAGTTGGCCCGAGTGTCCATATCTTCTGTACGCACCGAAGACAATACTGGGTCTGTGCCCATTCAGTCAACAGCCTCCATTGCCAATTCAAACATCCAGAATAACCATCCTCCTGCGTTTGACTCTCGCTTCAGCCCTTTTCCAACATGTGCTTCTGCCTGCTCACCAGTCTCCTTTTCTACATCTCCTGCTTGTGTTGGCACTTCCAGTTCTCCCGCTGTTCAGGTGCCTCTCAGCACACCTGAGAGTCCTTCGGGTTCCCGCTTCACTTTTGCTCCTTGCTCATCTGCTAACGTTGCCTTTCCTATGCCTTTTGTTCCAAACTCTTGTTTTCCTCCCTTTTCTCAGGTTCCAGCAAACACAATTTCTTCAACTACCGTTGCTAGTTCTACCAGGTTTTCATTTCCTTTAACTGCTTGTTCTCCAACATTTTCTCAGTCGTCTGTTAACTCCTCTTTTAACCCCATTTTGTGTTCTGCTCGACCTCCTTTGTCTTCCAGGGTTGTCAGTTCTGATCAGCCAGTTCAGTCGGCTTCCTTTGTAACTACAACCTCTGCCTCTTTGCCATGTAACACAAGTACTTCTTGGATGTGCTTTCATCCATCCCTGTCACAAGATCACTTTAGTGGAGGGGTCACATTCTCCACCAGTTCAGCATCAGACATTCGTTCACCTCTTCCTTGTGTTTCTACTGGTATTTCCTCTACTTTTACTACTGCGTCCTTGCCTTCTTCCTGTATTTCCTCAAATCAGCTCTCGCCAATTGGCAGTGGAGGATCAGGTCAACTCCATTCTGCCCCAGATGTCCCCAGTGCTGGTTCGTTCCAGAATGTCATCCAGATGATGCCTTCTTCAAATGTTCATGTGCCTTCGTCATCCCCCTCCACTTCCTCTCCTACTCAACAGATCATCTGTACACGTGCATCAACAAGAACTCCTATTGCTTCTCCACGCAGTGCAATGAGTTCCTTTGCCTCTACTCCTTCGTCTTTTCTTCCTTCTGTTTTACCAATCCACGCAAACTCATCCCCTTCTGATAGATCTGCACGTTCCTATCCCACTGTTTCTGTCAGTCGTTTTCCTTCAACCCCAACTTCTTCTGTCCCTTCTGTTTTTAGTGTGCCAAATGTGTTTGGCCTATCATGCGTACCATCTGCCTGGCGTTGAAGTTCCTAGAGTGGGTATTTAGCACATCCTTGTGGACTTTTGAATAAATATGGTTCACTATGAATATTTTCATGCTAAGTTCAAATCCAGTTAAAATCAGTCAGTATTAATGCATTAGGTTTTCAAAATGTGTTAATTTATTAAAATATTATTCAGACAATATTTCACTGGATGCACTTGTTAAAATCTTCTGTGTCTTCATTACCTCATAGGCTTCAATTTTCTGATAGCTTCACTGAATGTCTATCTTGTGCATCCTTGTGTTGAATTCACTGACTTTTACTTTTATCTCAGTGTTTGTAGTCTGTCTGCGAAGAGGTGGTGTTCCTAGTTCTCCTTAACGAAAGTTGAAGAAAGACACTACTGTTGTCTCATGGGCATTAAATTTAATTGTAAGAAATGTGTTATGAAAGATTTTTTTTTACTACATAGTGAGCCATTCATGTGGTGAGTGAGGCCAGTGTAAAAGAGATTCTTGAGCATTTTCGTTCTGTTGCATAATTTTCATATCTCATCCATTACCTTCTGCAATATATTAGCATACGTTTCAAGAAAATAATTTTAGAACTGAGCAAGAAAATTTAAATGAGATTTTAAATTTAAATATATCGTTTTATTTTAACAATTTTTTTATATGGTTCCTATGGACATTGGATGGCTTGTGTACATTTTAAAAGATATGTGAAACTGGTTGCTTTTATAAGACTGTGCTCTGCATGTTTTGTACTTTTTAAATTGTTAGATCAAAGATTTTATGTTAATCAACAGAATTTGGAAGATTTTATTTTTCTCAATTACCTTGTTTTTCCTAAAAATTTGACTTAAGAAGGTTTACAGGTCTACTCAGCGTATGTGAATGTGAAAAATTTACGTTGTCAAGTATGAACAGAAAAGAAATGTGGTTTCTGAATTGAATATTGTCGTAATGTAACCTACCTCAACCGGCAAATTACTCGGGCCTCTGAAGTTAAATGGCAGGCATTTTACACAGCATAAAATGGAATCTCTCCGATGCGGAAACAGAATGGTTTTTCATGACCTGAATGGAAAAAAATCTGTATAAAACTGAATTCATGTGAATTTAATGCAATTGGGAGAGAGACGCGATATGTTCTTAATGATATGAAGGCACTCTAGCTTGTTCTCAATTTTCTATCCCTATGATCACATTTAGTCATGTCAGCTGGACATTGGGGGAGAGAGGTTTCAGCTGTCAGCTTAGAATTCGACCTTGGGGGTCGCTTGTCCCTGCTGGGAAATTCCCTCTCTTCAAGTTCTCTGAGCGTTGGAAGATGTATGGACACGGCTTCTATTCGGGTGTCTCCGTGCCCTGCGATGAAAATCATTACCCCTCGACCAGATACACATTGCTCAAGGTCATGCGAAGGTATCAGAAAGTCATAGTACTGGGTTGTGACGCATTGTGCATTGAGGGTGGCATTAAGCAGTCTGAATACAGCCAGTAACGTATGTCATTTTGCAACTCAGGAGCTGTCAATGAAGAGTGATAAATAATAATTTATTGGTGATTTCTTCAATAAATTCATATTATATTAATAAATTTTGATAAGTATAGTAAAGTAATGTAATTTACTACTTTCTGGGCAGAAAAGTTATCACAAGTGTCATAAAATGGACAACCTTGCATAAAATAAACCTCCCTAAACCAGAATTTTTTTTTCTTGATAGATTCCGGCTTAGATTGGTTTTACTGTGCTTTAAGAAATTCACAAATTGGTAACTATCAACAATTAAGAATGTTCTGTCAATAATTTTACTCAATCATAGTATTTTGCTGGGAAAATGTTGACTTAAAATAATGAATATTTGGATATTAAAAAAAGGGAGGGGGAAAACATTTGGGCTATAGGTTGATGTGATGTGGTGAGAAGGGGCAAAGTGTGGTAGTTTTGCGTGGTCATTGCGAGACATGACTGGTGTCCTAAAGTGACTCATGCTATTTCCAATTTGCCAAAAACATGGCAAAAACAAAGATTTGTCTTGATTTACTTGAAAGTTTGTATGCAATGGCTCCAGAGGTTGCCAATTAAGATTATGAAACTACTTTTGCTAAAACAGTTTCTGCGAAATCATTTTTTTAAATTGCAAGAAATTTGAAATTGCAAATTTAAATTTTCCATGCTTTATTAACTATCTGCCAGTTCACAAAATTGGAGTGACATAGTGGTTTTAAATTCTTAGAATTCTTCTCATTGTTTGTAGTTGATGTGAATGAAATGATAAGGTGACTTTTCTATTTAACCTTAATATTACAAGGTCTCTATGTCCAATGAAATGATCCATTCAACTATATTATAGTCTGGAAGAATACAGTATGCACAGAAGAAGAAGGTGTAAAACAAGTTATGGTTTTTTAAGATGGACATGTGATGATGTAGATGATATTGTTATAAAATGAAATATATTTAACTTGGAACTCTTCTTTTACTCTAAAAAGTTGTGATCACTGTAGATGGTAGGTCTTCAAAAATTTGAAGCACACTAAGATGTAATGAAGGTTACCTTGATTCTGTATAATAGGCTGCGAATGCTGGAACAGTGTTTCATCTTTTATTCATGTTTCTGCCATTTGTAGAAACAAGAAATTACTACTGTTCCCGACCATTGAAATAAATGCAGATATGCTCCACACTTTGTTTGAATTGCTTTGGACTTCTTTCTAGTTGTAGCTGAAGTGTTAGTTGGGCAGAAATTGTGATATAATAATATTACATAACCATTTTTAATAATGCAAGAAAACGTGTGCTGTTCTAGCACATAGATTTCTTTTGACAGCCTATTTTTTTAATTAAAAATATATGCAAAAATCTATGACATAATCTATTTAAAGCTTTTTCCTTTCCTTTAACTGTTTTGAGCCATTGATGTGCTCTTCTCCAGGTATATGAAACCTTAAAACATTTAAATATAACAACATTGTGCATATGCATTGAGGGAATTACAATCATTGCACCAGAGGTACATTATAACATTGTTGAAATAAATTACTAGGGCAAGTATCAGAAACAAAATTGTAACTTTTGTAATGATATAAATTAATTTCTTGGAAAGATTTCATAAATGTAATGTAGCTCATAAGTTTGAACTATTTTAAATAGTACTTTAAAGTCAAGATGGTTCCAGATGCTACGTCTTTTTTTTCTTCATTATTGTCTTTAACTATAGAGTGAGCGTGCCTATGTACTCTCTCAAGTACGTATATGGAATAGTATACCTAGTATGGGGAAGTTATATAATGCTGCAGAAAATCGATTTCGACAGAAATACATTTTGGGGTCCTCCGATACTGTCCATCTGTCTGATGTCTGAACACTGTTAGTGCCTAAACCATGTGTAAGATTGTTTTCATATTGAGGAGGCCTGTGTCGATCTGGCTTGAGAGTCGAATCTTTGAGATTTTGAAAAAATTCTTTAAAATTTGGGGGTACTTCAGGAGAAGCGCCCTGGACATTTGCAAAATTTTCTTAAAAATACTCCAAATCTTGAATTTTTTTAAGAATATAGTAAAATAAGATGGCATAGGTCCGATTTTCAGGTTTAACACTGAATTTTCAAAAATTTCAAAATTTTTCGGGCGTCTTTCTACAACTATAAAATTGAAGATAAACATTTTCCCGTGAAATAAAATTTGTTCTCCATAGTGAATTCTTTCATTGAGGTTCGTGTACACTTTTTCAAAAATTGTAGTAGTTTTCTTGCCATATATTGGGTGAAATATGTTCAATAAAAAAAATACAAAAACAAGACTTTGTAAAGAAAGACTCCAAATATTTTCTTTAAAATTTTGGTGAGGATTGTGTAAAATGTTCTCTATAAGATGACTTCAACACCACATTGTTCTATTCTTTTGTTTCTTAAAAATTACAAAAATGTAATTTTTTTGACTTGTCTCTCATGTTGTGAAGATTTATATTACCAGCAATTTGTTCACTTTATTGTATTTGAGTACGTGTGACCCCAATGTGTGAATAGGCCTGGTCAAGCAAAGAAAATATTTATGTGCAACTTCTCTTTTCTACTGTATGGTGAGTGTATATTTAAGCCATTTTTAAAACATTTAGATTTGTGGAAACATAGAAGGCAAAAAATTGTCTGCAAAGAGTACGTGTTACATAACAACACACAAAGTATGAAAATGAAGTAAGCTTTAGAAAACATCAATGTTAGTGATTTCTCAGAGCTATTTCATGTACAGTTTTAATTCACAACTTCTTTCTTTGCTTTCAATATTATTATTGAATTTCATTTGTAAATTATTCATAAGTAATGATTTTGTATTCTTTCCATTACATATGAGAACCATACTGGTTACAATTGAATCAATGAAAACCTTCATCAAAGTCATTCATTTTTATCCGAAGGCAAAATTCAAAATCACAATGGTGAACAGAATTCACCATACACCCAGTAATATAAGTGAACTAGTGTATGTATTATTTCTGAATGGCACAGATTTTCCCGTATTAGTTTTCTATTTCCTTTGGTCTCGGTTAGCTATTCCAACTTGCCCCGTATTCTTGCCTGCTGCCACCAATCAGTGCCCAAAGTTGATATTTTCTTATTTTTTCGGTTTCCTACTTGTAGAGCAGAAATATTTAAAATTATTATTAAGATAATTGTTTTAAGATTAATAAAAAACGGGTCTTGTCTTAATTGGAAATTTTTAAAAAAAATTTGGAGCAGTGTTTAAAAGGCTAGCGTTTAAGCACTTCTGTAAATTCGAAATTTGAAGCTCTTTTTCACAGAAAGTTTTTGAGTTTTCAAAAAACTTAATTTGAAGTCATTTTAAATTCATTAACTCACAAATACAATAGTGTTTACAAATTACTGGAAATGTGCATATAAACAGTGCGAGAAATCATTCAAAAATGTTACATTTGGGTAATTTTTCAAAAAAAACAAACAAAAAAAAAAAAAAAAAAAAAAAAAACGCTGTAATTAACTTAACGTCATATTAGAGAGTGCAAATACCACTATCCATTGAGCTAGTTTTTACAGAAAATGGTAGTTTAAAAAAACTTTATATGACATTATTTACAGCAGCAAATGTTGATAGAAAGATACTAAGTGTTGTATGTTGAATTTTCCAGGAATGAGAAAGCAAAAGCTGGTGAATGAATATCTCCAGCACACCTGCTTAAGAGTTAAATCAAGTGAAAACCTAAAAAATAAAAGGGAGGAAAATTATAATTATGTAGTACTGGACAAGTCTGGGAAATTTATTTCAGAAACAAAGTGGCCAATGTATGTGAAGTACATGTTAATTAACTGATGTTAAGGAACTTATTGTTGCCACATGCTTACATTGAATGTAAAGCTTGGAGGCAAAAAAGTGAAAGAGAGAGAGAAAAGAAAGCTACAAATGAATTGCCTACAAATGAAGAACAAGGGTAGTAAAGTTCAATATCCTATTACAAGTACTTTTAACACTGCAATAATTGAGTGTTGCCACATCAGAACATTCTTTTTGTACTCGGTGGCAGGTAAAGACTTGACCGAGGACTTCCATGAACGAAGAATGCCTTACTGTCTTAATTTTTTGAATGTGAATTATGACATTAACGTACATGTGATATTGACAACATTTTTTAAAGACTTGCGATCTTCTTCTTTGTCTTATTATTATCAAAAAGTGGGAAGAATACATTTTATTATTTAACTGATTATATTATATATATAGTTAATTTTTATGAGATGTATGAGGTCTGGTATTTTTTTAAATGTTTGGGGATACTACAGTTGCTTTATTTCTTCAGATATTAGGTAATTATATGAATCAAGAAATTAAATCCACATGCTATTTACAATTGGAAATATGTTAAAAAAAAGAGTAATTTGTTGAGAACAATAAATTATAAACCATTGCTAATGACGAAGTTTGTCTGGTTTTAGACATATTCATTGAATAAAGGAAATTATAAAAAAAAAATAATTATTGAAAGTTTAAAATTTTATTTCATTTCAATTGTTTCAAAAATGACGTTGAGTGAGGAGGGCCCCCCTTTAAATTGGTTCCCTCCTGAACTAGATTCTTGGTTCGCTGTGGAAGTAGTTTCTATCCATAAAAACCTTACAAAAATCAACAATTTAGTATTAACTAGCTGGAACTCTTTCCAAATTTTAATAATGAATTTTAAAAATGTCTCACGGAGTTGTTTGAATTTAAACTTGGAGCTTATGTTAAAAATTCCATTCCATTAAGGTGTTTTTAATTTATTTTATTTGTCAATGTAATGAATTAATAAAATATACTGCTTTGGGGTGGATTTATAAAAATCTTAAATACTTGTAATCTTTATTTCTAATATAAACTATGCAGCCCTCAGCCTTTTGAGAGGAGTCTATGAGGGAAAAAGCCCAGGCAACACAAATGAGAGATTTGTTAATTTGTGTTGCTAATGGTTTCAGAACTTGGTTATTTTTAATGGTTACTGGTTACTTTTCCCGTTTAGCATAGTCCATCATGCTAGATCACAGTGTCAAAAAAATGATTTGGTCTTAACTTTTCGTCCGTGGTGTCAGGTTGCCTGAAAGAAAAGTTTAGAGAAAATAGTGAATAGGGAGGGGGGGGGATCTTTGAGTAATAATACATTCTCTTCAGTATTTAAAACAGCCAAATGTTAAGTTCAGCTTTGCGTTTGCATAAAATGGAATATATTTTTAAACAATAGTTCAAATCTTCCAATGACAACATCTATTGCTTTCTAATGAACTTGTCATAATAAACACTAAAAGCACTGCGAACGCTTGTTCACTCAGACAAGTTCCTCTGTATACCTATATATATGTAGAGAGAGAGGGACTTCACTCTGACATTTTTTTCCATTCGAGAAGATCTTTTTACATGATCACTATTTTCATTTTTAATTAGTGAATCAAAAATAGAAATAGTGAATATCTGGCGACCCTATGAAGGCGTGTCATTCGTTTCAGACTACTACGCAATATCTGTATCGTAAAAGCAGTCTTCATGATTTGTGTAGTTTTCGTGTGTAGGAAGTCATTGGTTGATATAAATCTTCCGGGGCGTTTTGTTCTCCATGACTTGGTTACCCCTCTTCATTTTCTTTCACCGGCCTGATTTGTAATGCAACCGCCAGAGTTCTCTTGTGGGGTGTCCAGTTGCAGGTGGTGAGTGCTGTATAGTAAACTGACACTTCAATATTTGTTGAATTCTGGAATATTATATAGCACTAGTTGAAGACGTTGATATGCAAGCTTACAGGTGATAGCTTTTCCCGGAAGCTGCTGTAATGATTTGCCGAAACTGACAATATTGACAACATTTAATATAGGTGAGTTCAGCTTGTTTACTTTCTAGGTTAATTGAGAGCTAATATGGGAAGCAAACAATATATAAATTATTTATACGAGGTAACTTGGGGAGAGGAAAGTTAACATTTGTGGTGTGTCGAAATTGCATGAAGTCTTAATTCTTTTTTCTATTCTATTCCCGCCCAAAAGCGTCTCAGATGAGTGCTATCAATGCTTTCTCAAACAAATGACATGCGTGCAAAGTGTGCGTATGCCACATTCTCAATCAAAGGCGTTTTGATCATATCTAGAATATTACCTGCAGGACTGCAGATTTGAAAATGCGCAAAGTAGTAAAACATAAACGTAAAATATAACGAACTTTTGTTGGCAAGTTAACTTTAGTGGGATTAAAAGTAAACGAGTGACTTACAGGATAACATTCAAAAAGCTGCGAGGAAAGAAGTGTTAGTATTTTCTATTGTTTACTTTATCTTTTAATTTTATTTCTGATTTGTAAATAGTGATTAGTGGATCTGCTATACAGAATAAATTTTTGAGTGAATTATGACATTGTTTGTTAAAAGGGGGAGAACATTATTGAGAGCTAGGCAATCACGTTTGTGAAGTGTTCATGATTAAATAAATTACATTATGCAATGGCTACAAATATTTTCTTTCTTTCTTGAATTCCGGTATTGTGGTTAATGTTGTGCAGAGTGAAATTAATGTAGAACGAGGAAAATTACTTTTAGAAAGTTTTGTTTACAATAATTTATATGGTATAACTCCATCTCCAATTTGTTTAGAATTATTTGATTGATTATTCTCAGCAGCTGAAATGTTACATGCACACACACACATCGTTTTAAATTTGATTAATAAATCATCACATTTGATGGGAACAGTTAAAATCTTTGTTTTATCTCCTTGTTATAAATGCTAATAGGTTTGACGTTATCAGTTATTAAACAATGTTCAAGAGGTTTCTTAAAGATGTTGACATTTCTGCGGTAAGTATTTGAGAGGTTCATACAAACTTGTTTGTTATGAAATGCGAGTGTTCTGGAATATTCTGACCAGAGGAAATTGATGTCCGTAATTCAAGACATCTTTGTGAGATCTTAATCTTCTAGCCATCTATTCTTTTTCTATTCTTGGCATGCTTGCAAGGTTAGTAATAGGTAGGTGTAAAGTTAATATCCATGTGAGATATGGAGTTCTTTTGGAATCTTTATAATTTGGTGGTGGAGTCTATTGAGGAATATTTTATTCCCTTGGAAGTCGAGACAAACATTGCCTGCATATGCCAGAATTGGTCAGTTGTAGATTTTATGGATTCAAGTAATTGGGGTAGTTCATAGGAGCTAAATATTTTTTATATTGGGTTCACGTTTTAGTAGCACAGTAAGATTTAATTAATGTATTTGCCCTTGCATAAAAACACACAAACATTACCTTTCTGTTGATATAATTATCAACTTGTATTTGATACATTTTGTATTGTTCAAATTTTTATATATTTTTATTGCAAACACTACTTGTAAAGTGTGCAAAATAATTATCAGATAGGAGGAGGAGGAAGAAGAAAATTAATGGCTCACTAGAAATAGTACCGCCACCAATATAGCTCATCATTAATTTACATTATGTCCTTATTCACTCTGACCTACAACATAAAATGTATACAAACATGCATGCATACAAACATGTATACAAACATTTAACAGTCACATCCATGCTCGTGCAAATTATTAACTTAAAAAAATAAAATAAAAATATTGACATGTTTTAATGAGGTAATACCAAAGATAAAACTAAGATGATGAATACTTTGAGTTCTTTTGAACACAAATCAGTTTTTTTAGTCCTTTTCATTCAGTTCAAAAACAGTGTTTCTGAGCCTAGTATGCTGTTAAGGAGTAAAGATTTCTTTTTTTCACTACAGCTGCTATGTTTTTTATTACAGGATTAGAATGGGGTGCAGGTTGTTCTTACTAGCTTTGACTTGGTGCGACGTTCGTATGATAGGTGGTTGTACATAGTTAGGTACAGGTAGAAAATGTAAGTTATTTTTATTGATATATATAGCACATATGTTCCCATTTAGTGAATGTAGCCATTCATCTGGCCATGCTAAGTTGGCTGGCGATAACTTTGTAGAACCATTTTCAGAATGTTCAAATAATTTTAGTGTCCATTAAGATTTTGACCTTCCAGGTCACTGTTGAAGAGAAGGAAGTGAATGGGCCTATAGACAAAAGCACAAGGAAGTTCAATGGTAACTTTGTGTTCGAATGACAGCTTATACCCTTTTTAACCAGAAAAGTTCCTCCTGAAATATACATGCCAATTCCAACTCTCATATGTTCAATAAACTGTATTGTTTCTAATGGTAGGTCTTCCTGGAGCAAAATGATTGTTATTGAAGTACAGTATTAATTTGAAGGACTCAACAATTTCCTTAATTTCATGTTTTTTTGTTATTTCTAGTTATTCAAAATAAAACATTTAACACTTTCAAGAGTTAAGAATTGTCATTACTCTCGATAATCTGTAGCAAGTGTTTGTTGATTCATGGTCTTGGTACCACTTTTAAATAACAATCGCAGTGCGCAGAAGGACAAAAGGGGGGGCAAGTGGGACAAAGTGGGGAAACGAGGATGAAGAGGGGAGGGGGGAACAAAACTGGAGCCTGGTGACAAAATGAACAGGATTGGAAAAGGAGAGAAAAGGGGCAAATTAGGCAACTGCACTATGGTGTCAGGGACCCGATTCTGTGTCGATTCTACCAACGCCACCTATATTGTAACCCATGGTGATGGTGGACAGCATTGTGACGTTACGCTTAGAAGGTTTAGATTCCTCTATCTTATACGATTTACGCTTTGTGTGTATACCGTGGCTTGCGCACTGGCTAGGTTTATTTGCATAATTATTAATTCAAGATTCGCTCGCGCAGCAACAGCTAAGAAGTACTGTTAGTTGCTTGATACCTATGAAGATTGTTTCTTATTCGTGTAGTGAAAACATTCACGTTTTGTGGAGGTCCAAAAGTGCTGTGTACCTAATTGTGGAGAGTGAAGGCGTGTCATGTTACATTTGGTTTGTTGTTTGACATGTACCAGTATTTTCGTTACCAGCAGTGATTTGGCGAAACTTTCGAGTCAGGGAGTTCAGTCACATAGCTTTCTCAAGAGTAAAAAGTTTTTTTCATATTTTTGTGACTATCACGAAAAGCGAAATGCTAACTGCCAAATAATATTGAATGATTCAACTATTTTTAAGAATGTGAATTGCTCCAAGAAATCTCTCGATAATACTGTAAATCTTTATTGAAAATTTATTTTCAACATCAATTGCATTGTTTTATTATTTTTTATATTGTTTGCACATTGGAAATTAACTTTATACATTTTTAAACAAATACGTTTCGTTAACAACTTTCCCTCCTAAAATAGGATGGGGAGAAGTGTGGGGTTTAAGGGAACACATCTGTACAATTGGACCAAAATTGGTCAAAAATGCGATTTTTTGTTTCTTTGTGCATAATTACCTTCAGACCTTGGAGACGTATGTGTGGGATTTTCATGTTTCTCCCAATCCCATTTAAATATCCCAAATGTAGGTTAAAAGGTCCGTGCGCGCTAAAAGCCACGCTCCTTTTCTGACACCTTGGTGGCTTTTGTCCAGAATATTTTTATACTGAAGAACAGTTTGAATTTTTCGGCATATTTTTACAGAAACAGTGTGGAGTCAGTTTTTGGACAGTCTTTGGAGAATACCTGAGCTACAAATCAGTCTGGGAAATTTAATTTAGGGCTGAAACTAAAACCAAATACTATAGAGACTTCTAGTATAGAGTCTTTATATTATTTGCCAAAACTTGTAAACATGTACCAAAATCGTATTTTCCCAGTTTTCTGTGTGCAGATGCTGTCATGTAAGGTGCTGAGGATTACGATATTTTTTTCTTTTTGCACTTATACATTGTATGCGAGTCTTTGACCAAAGTTGTTCTAGGAATATTCAGTATGATACAACTCCATTGATTTTTTGAGCGTTTTTGCTTTAGGCGGCAGATCTTTCCGATTCCTTCTCATTCTACCTTCCAAGCTTATTTTGTTCTTTTCTGCTTGTAACAAGGAAGGAATTTATTTATTGCAGGTCACGTTCAAGCCCTTTCCTAAAATAATTCTGAGAGATTTAATTCCACGTTTTCTGAAAGAAACTGAAATTAAGGTGTTGATTTATCTTTTCCAAGATATGGAAATCCATTTAGTTTCTGTATCAACCCGCATTCCAAACTATACCAAATTTGTTAGGTTTATTTGTCATGTAGTGCAGAAACCTTCATCCGCACTTTGTGGGATAATAATAATAAAAGGGTAGAGGGGTGTTAACACCACCAGTGAACCTGGGCAAGCCCTTTGTTCCCTCATCATTGATATGCCGACCCAGCCAACCCGGTACCACCTTTGGGCGGTCCCAAGAGCCCGGCGGTTCTGACACCCTAAGCAGAGGAGATCAATAGATCTCCACTTCGGCCGGGACTATGCCCTTCCACATTCTGATGATTTCCGACAGTTTCATTTTTCTCAGCTGAGAAGGGTCAAAGGTGGAGGCACCACAGACCCCACGCCTTCGTTCACTCAGACCAGAACAAAGGCATTGAACATGTAGCGCCTCCGGATGAGCATCGCACCATCGACACGAGGGCGATGCCACCAGGCCCATCTTAGACAGGTGAAAGTTCAGGCGCACATGGCCAGTCAGCAGACTCACGATCAGCCTTGCATCTCGCTTGGACATATGTTCGAATTCCTTCGCCCATTCAGGGTGTAGTTCGCTACTCAAGACCATTTTGGCCTGTCTATTTCCATCTTGTTCACGCCATCTCTTCAAGTGTTCTTTGTCCAACCAATCTCGAATCGTAATACCTTCGATAATCGTAATCGTAATCGATAACACCTTTAGAGGGTCCGGGGCTTTCGATCACATTGCGTGATCTAGTGAACATTTTAGCTAGCTTGTCAGCCATAATGTTACCCTTAACATTAGAATGGCCAGGGACCCACCATAAATGGAGATTACAATATCCTCCCTGATGGTTCAATGCCTCAATACATTCCTTAGCCACTCGTGATTTCGCTCTCATATTGTCAAGTACTAGTAGTGCGGCTTTGCTATCAGTGCATATGTACACATCTGAGCATCTGCCACAGTCCACTACCTCCTCCAAGGCCATCCTGGCGCACCTCAAGATGGCGGTCAGTTCGGCTTGGAAGATTGTGGTATATTCCTTCATAGCATAGAATTTCTTTGTACCTCCTCTCTTGCGATAAATTCCTATGCCAACTTTATCCTCCTTTTTTGATGCATCCATATACCATATGTCGCCGTTTGGCGGGAGTTCAGCCAGGTTCGCATCATAGCTTACCTGACCCGTAGACAAGCTAATCCTAAACCTCTTTTCAAAACAGGTGTCGGATAGTGTCTGCTGGACCAAGTGGTTTAAGACTACACATTGTCCTCAACCCTTTAGCATGATTGCCTTTATGAGATCAAGTGTCGTTGGAGAACAGCCTATGGGCTGTGACATAGGTCCTTCCCATAATCAGAAGATCGAAGGGGGCAACCCCGGTCAGTACTCCCATCGCCGCCGTGGGAGTAGTCCTCATAGCACTCGCAATGACCCTGAGGACATTACTACGTAGTCTCTCCAGTTTGGACTTAACATTGCCTTTCTTTATCGCGTTCCACCATACAACCGATCCATAAGTAAGTCTGGGGAGAAGGATCGCTTTCAGAATCCATAATATAGTCTTGGGGCTAAGCCCCCATGTGCAGCCGACCGCACGCCTGCAGAGCCAGAGTGCGGACCAAAAGTTGGTGCAAATTCTCTGCACCTGGCTATTCCAATTTAGTCTGCTATCCAATATGATACCAAGGTATTTTACTTCCTTGGATACAGTCAGTTCCACGCCAAACATACGTAAGGGCCTGATTTCCATTTTATATTTTCTGGTGAAAATAATGCATTCCGTTTTTGACGCATTCACGGACAAGTTTGTTTTGCCGCACCATTCTTCAACCACACTGATGACCTGTGCTCGGTCCCTCAATGTGTCCAAAAATGGTCCCCTGACCAAAATCAAGATGTCATCAGCGTAGCCAGTCACCGAAAACTTGAGACCTTTAAGCTTTACTAGTAGGCTGTCGACCACCAAAAGCCATAGGAGGGGTGACAACACTCCTCCTTGGGGACAGCCTCTGTCTTTCATTTCCACCTTAGTGAGGCCTTTTTCGACAAGTCGTCTGCCATGAAGCATACTTCTGATCCATTGTCTGCACAGCGGATGTATGCCACGTTTTTCCGCTTCCGCACATATTATATCCGTGCTTGTGTGATTGAACGCTCCGTCAATATCGAGCAGTAGTTCAATCACATATCCGCCTTGTTCGATCTGATCTTCTATCAGTGACACTGCACCGTGCAGTGCAGAGTCCGTAGATCGTTCTTGAATGTACGCGTGTTGATCTTTAGAGAGTGGGGAAGACCTCTCCAGGTTCTCTACTATGTGTCTTTGTATCAATCGTTCTAACGTTTTCAGCAAGAACGACGTAAGGCTGATTGGCCTGAAATCCTTAGCTGTAACGTAGCTGGGTTTGCCCGGTTTTGGGATAAAGGTGACTCTGGCCACCTTCCAGCATTCCGGAACGTGCCCTAGGGCTAGGCTAACTCTGTAGATAGCCAGTAAGGGTTTCATAAGTAGTGTTTTGCCTTTGGTCAGTAGTGCCGGAAATATCCCGTCTAGGCCCGGTGACTTGTAGGGTTCAAGACAATCCAGTGCCCATTCGAGCTTATTCCAATTTACTACCTCATTTGCGAATTTATAATCACTGTTTCTTACCATCTGAGGGTAGTTCCCCTTCTCCTCAGTTGTGGACTCCTCATTAGCACTTCTTCCGTCCGGGAAGTTGGCCTTAATAAGATGAGTCAATGTGTCTTCATCGTTTGTTGTATATGTGCCATCAGGTAGTTTAATAGCTCCAATCCACGCACTTGGGTTAGAGGCTAATACCTTGCCCAGTCTAGCCGCTTCTCTTCCCGTTTCGATTTTTTCACAATAGTTCTTCCAACTTGCCTTTTTGGCAGAGCGGATTTCCATTCTATAATCATTCCTTTCCTTCCTCCACTTGGAGAAGAGTTCCTCTTTTCGTTTACCTCGGGCGGATCTTGCCTTTTGGTAGGCTAATCTCACCTTGTTCTTCATTGTTTCGAGCCTTCCATTCCACCATGGAACCTTCGACTTTCGATCTACCACTCTTGCTTCGCTGCTCCTCAGATAGGCGCCAGTGACAATCCCCGACAGGAGCACCGTGGCGTCGTCTAACCCGGAAACCGTTCCGATTCTCTTGAGAAAAACCCTCAGATCACGTTCCAGCTCCTGCAGATATCCAACCCAGTCAGTGCTCCGCGGAATGTGGATGTCCCGCAACCCATTTTCCGTAGAACAGCGCAGCCAAAACACAATGGTGGCATGATCAGAAAGGGAAGGCTCGTCTGAGACATTCCATCCATGTATCATTTGACGTATGTTGAGACTGACTAGAGTCAGGTCCAGCACTTCGCCTCTATATATATTTCTGAATGTGGGTTCACTGCCCACGTTTGCCACGTCCATGTCAGAGCCCGCCAGATATGTAATCAAGTTCTCGCCTCGGACATTGGTGTCCGTGCTACCCCACACAGTGTTGTGAGCATTCGCGTCACAGCCTATGATGAGGGGTAGTCCTTCTAGTTTGCAGTGTTCAACTAGGCGTTGAACTCCTACTGGTGGAACCTCCGAGTCTTCGTGTGGAAAGTAGGCCGACGCAAAGACGATAGTGATCTCTCCTTGGTCCGAGTTTACCGTGCAGGATACAGCTGCCAGATCCCTGTAACAGAACTGTAAGAGGGTTACCCCACTGACGCCTTTCAGGGCTATGCACGCTCTCGGTCTCTCCCCAGAAGCATCCGCGATCATACAACAGCCGTGTCCGACCCCCTTTACAGACCCACGCACAGTCCAAGGTTCTTGGATCAAGGGGATCCATGTGTGCCCCGTAGCCATACGCTTGGCCAGAATGGCTGCCGCGTCTTTGCTACGGTGCAAGTTAATCTGTGATATTGGAATAATGGTGTTCGTCATAATGGCGGCACCATTAGCTTTCCTCCGTCGCATCAGGATGATGATCCTGTGCCGTAGTGTCCGGTGGGGGGGGACCGCCTTTCTGGTCACAGACCATCCACTCGCACGGTGACCCTGCCCATGTCGAGGTAGGGCTTGTTATCGATAGCCCTGAGAGACGACAGGTGAAACTCTGGTATCCCCAACACCAGAGTCCTCCCTTCCACCCCTTCCTCCCCCTCCTTGTTCCCATCCCGTTTGAGGGCCGCATAAATTCTCCATCCCCCCGTTTTAATGGTGGGGTTGAAGAGCCCCAAGCGCCTCAGGACAGCGACCGCCGGATCCTCGCTGTCAAGACTGAGGGATCCAAACGGTCGCCCTCCGATATCGCTGGAGCAATTCAACTCCACCGACCCTCACCTTGTCCGTAACCCGCTCCAAGAGGGACTTAGCGTGGTTGCCATTGGTGGGACCATTGCTTCGAACCCTCGTTAGCCGTTATGATGGCAATAGCGCCACCCCTGACAAACACATCATCGAATCTTGGCCACTGCTCAGGAGGAAGTTTTTCAACCTCCTCCCGTACAGCAACCCTCAATTTTCTGACGTGCGTCTGGGTGAGTCCCACTTGCGGGAACTCTTCGCTAGCCACAATGATAGTCAGAGGGTTTGTTCTCTGAGCAGCCGTCAGTCCGTCCTCAACCTCCTTGTGTCTCTTTTGAGGTCTGGAGTCCGTCGGCGAAGTCTCGCTCGAGTTTTGTTGCCGTTGTCGTTTCAGGGTTGACTGACCAGGAGTGGCTGGTTCGGGCCCCTTCGTGGGGTCCGACCAAGTACTCGTAGCCTTGGCTAAAGCACGTCTCTGTGCCTGCCCCATACGTTTAGATTTCGATTTTAGTTTAAGTCTCCGTGGAGTCCGTGACCGTATTGTCCGTTTCTTTTGTTTTTGTCGTTTCAGTGAGCTGTCCCGGTACTAACTTTTCACCTGACCCACTGACCCCACCGGTCTCTGGTTCGGTCAATGCGATCGACCCTAAAGCCCTGGTGAGGCCCGGTTCGAGATTCGAGCTCGTCCCACAGACAGCCGTTTCCGTCTTTTTCCGTCTTTTTTGTTGGTTTTGTTGTCATGTTCATCCATTTTTGGTCCCACGAGTAGCTAGGGAAAAAAGGTCAGCCTGTGCAGAGCCCCGCATGCCAGGTAAGGCTATATACATTGTAAGGTCGCCAGGTATTACAAAGGAACCGTTAGCGGCACGGCTCCCTCCGTACCACGCATCCCTCGGCACGGTATCTCACACCTTGGATTAGGGCGCAAGTGCCGTCCCAGAACGAGACCATGTGGGCTACCAGGTGCGACTGCTCGCGCCACAGTCACACCTGGGGACCGCTTGTTGGTCGTATCGAGAGGTCGGTGTTGCCCATTCGCGCCCCTTTCATACGCAGAGCTCGTCTATAGAGATGCCCCATTCATAAGCAGAGCTCGTTTATAGAGATGCCAGTCATACTCCCAATCATACTGCTCCACCTATTCTTTCAACTCAGCCCCCGTACCCGACACAAGGTCTTCGGCAAGGTCCTGCGATCCCTAACGGGGGACTTTGTGGGATAGTTTATCAAGAGTCCAATTCTCCCCCCGTCAAGATGGGTTCCACGTCCTAACGGGGGGATGCAGGGAGGGCTCTCAAGTATTCCTTTCACCAATAATCTTCAACTTCCCCATCGTTTTTTCTCGTGATTTGATAACATCCTGTCTTTTTGCTTCTACACCTTCTACTTCACTGCCCCCCCCCCCCGTATGCAGAACGCCCACCTATGTGTTAACCGTGCATGGCGACCCGTGTCGGAGGGAATGTGTCGTGGCAAGTGGCAGACCTGTTTGTTTCTCAACTTCTCCTTGTGCCACTTTCTGCTTTGCACCTAAGGATAAGTTGTTTTCGTATTTTGGGGAACATTCCTTGTAGGTTTCCAACACTTTGCTTTGGCCTCGGTTCTTCTAGACGGGGGATCGGGACCTAATCCATTCCCGATCGGCTCGGACTAGGTCTTGTACTGAACTCCAGGGTGAGCAGGGGGATCCACGGCGGGGCAGTGCTGTGACATCTCCCCACTAAATCTTCGTGTCAACCCTGGCACCCCAGTGGCGTATCCTCTAGTTAGACTCCGTGGTGGGGGGGGAGCACGGAGACGAATCCACTTCAATTCTGTGGAGAATAAAACAAACCCCGTGTCCTCTCCCGGAAAGAAGAGGCGATGTTTTGAGAGAACGGTGGATTTGAGTAGTTTCTTTGTTAGGAAAGAAAATAAACCAAAGAAGCCACGTTTCCTTTTGATGGCGTGCACGGAAGAAGGGAAAACATTCAAGAGTATTAGTGCGGTTCGTCTCGTGCGAGCTATTGAGGACAGTTTCGGTTAACTTCAAGCGGTGATGCGTCAGAGGAATGGTACCATTCTCTTTGAAGTACGCACCGATGAAAATCAAATCCATCGACCAAATCGAAAAAATCTCAAAAACAAAGCAGATTGCCGGCCTCTAGGGAGAAGTGACCACTCACCCTACCCTTAACCTATGTAAGGGTGTGGTGAATCACGATGACTTTGCGTCCAAAAGTGAGGAGGAACTTCTTTCTTTAAGAGTCAGGGCGTAACGGAGGTGTTTAGGACCAAGAGGAATCTCTGCGGCAGTATGTGCCAAATCCCCTGCATTGCTTCAAGTGTCAAAGGTCCGGCCATACCCAACAGCGGTGCATGACCGTAAGCCCTGCTTGGGCAAAGTGCGGCAAATCCGTACCCGATACGGATCCGTGTGCCTCCTCACTTCGCTGTGTTAACTGTGAAGGGGACCATGCGGCCAACTTGAACAGGTGCCCTACCTATCTGAGGGAGATCCAAAAGATCAGAGTGACGGAGAAAGATTTTTTCCCCTGAGGCGAAACGCCGAACGTGAAGAACCCTGTAGATTTCGGGCGTTCATTTTCTGGCCAAGATGGCAAAAAGCAACGAGTTGTCAGACTTTACCCGCTACTCCACCCATTTGCACATTTCTGTTGCCAGGAGTCTCCAGTAGACTTCCCTGAGCAGACATCGCCTCCGCAAGGTGGGAAGATAATAATTGCCTCCAAATACAAATTGTCCAAGAAATCCACACGTGAGAAGTCGGACCTAGAATCCACTTCTCAGCCCTGCACGAAGGCCGATGTTACTCGGCCTTCTGAGCCAGACAAACTTAAAAATGATCGTTCCTCCAAACTCCGACCACCTACCCCGACTCCTGATACTCGCTCTGAGCGATCTTAGCACGCCGAGCAGTACTCAAAAGCAATCTGCCTCGGAGGAAACTCCAGCCGGGGTGTACAGTCACCCCTTCAGGCAAGGGACATAAACAAAAAAAGGTGAAGAAAAACATCCCCTTAGAAGCAAAGCAACTTAACGTGTAAACGTTATGGCTCTCTCGCGGAACCTCAATGGTTTTCCACTAGTTTAGACGACTTAAAGCTGGTAATGTATCTGTATAGATCCGTTGGTATCTGCCTGCAGGATACACATCTTCCTGAGCATTCCCTCTGTCTTTGTGGCTTTTGTTGTTTGTCACAGACTCCCTGGTGTCCAAAGAAATAGACGTACGAACCACTCTTTAGACATCTTGCGTTCGTGTGAACGTCCGCACTAAGTCGATAACTATTTGGAACGTCTATATCCCGCCTGGACAAGTCGTGTCCTAAGAGGAACTTGATATGTTATCTCATTTGCCCGCCCCTTTTCTTATTGTGGGGGACTAATACCGACAGTCCCGCCCGGGGTGGCACTAGGATCTGCTCGAGAAGCAGTACTCTTGAAAGTATTATTGACAACCAGAACTTAATTATTCTGCATACTGGCGAAAGCACACATTTCTCCGTGGTTTCAAACACTTTCTCGTCCGTCGATCTCGCTCTCTGCAGTCCATCTCTATACCATCTTCGAGTGGACTGTCCTCGGTGACCTGCATGGCAGCGTCCACTTCGCCTTTCTGGCCAATTTCGATATTCCCGGCCCAAACGATACTCGTTCTCGTAGACTAGTCCACTGAGTTGAGTGGGAAACAGTCAAGAAATATTTAGATATCGGAAACCTGCCCAAACGATATCGATGCTATGGTTGCCCATTTTACTGATGCCGTTCTTCACGCGGCCTCAATTGCCATCTCGAAGTCTTCGGGTCACCCACGACATTCTCCCGTGCCATGGTGGAATGCCGACTGCTACCGTGGGGCGTGATCGGAAACGGGCATTGACAAAGCTCAGTGGGTTCCAAACCAAGGATAATCTGATCAATTATAAAATATCACGAGCTAGAGCTAGATTGACCATACGGGAAAGTAAGGCCGCGAGCTTATATTTCATCATTCTCTTGCCGTACGTAGTGGAGTAAAGGTTCTACATATCAGTGGAAGACTTTCTTCGCCGTCTGTCTCAGGGCTTCTGGTAAATGGAAATCTCACCTCACCTGAAGATATAGTTGAAGAATTGGCCTCTCACTACGAGCATATCTCCAGCTCTGTACACTACTCTCCTAGCTTTCTGAAGACCAAAAGAAGAATGAAGAACTGTAGACTAAATTTCCATTCTTTCTACAGACTAGATTACGGTAGTCTGACATTTACAGCATTATATGAGAGAAGAGGATTGTGCCAATTATTTGACTTTTAATTGGAGATTTTAAAGTGGTCATCAGGCTTTCTGCGAACTCCTTTTTTTAAAATAATTTAACACGTTTATATTGAGTATTACATTTTACCTGGCATTAAAATGTTTTAATCTGCCAGTGCTACAGTGCGTATTTTTCTTAAATAATTTGACACGGACGCCAATGACCTTAGCTGTTGAAGCGCCCTTAAACCTTGCTCATCGTCATTGATGGGGAGTCAGGTCAAGTACCCCCAAAATTAAAGATTTTTTTTTTCCAAAATAGCAAAGCTTGGACTCGAACCAGATCGATCGGGGAATATGCCATTTGGAAAAATTCCTACCTTTGGTTTAGGCGTTCTAGGTGTTCACAGACGGACGGGCGTTTTGAAGAAAAACACTTTTTCGTATCGGGGGACTCCAAAACGTGTATTCCCGATGAAATCTCGAAATCCATTTTTCGCAGCTTTACTTATCTTTCTCTATGCTATATTTATTACTCCGTATATACTTACGTATACGTGAAATAACTGGGGCGCGTGTTCGCACTTGCATGCCGGCGGTGCTGCTGCATGCACTCACTTATCCAAGCTCGTCTCCATGGTTGCGCTGTATCCAAGCGCTAAATGCTCCCCACACCCAAGATTTCTAATGTATTTTAATATTGCCTTACGAAGATTGATTTTTACAAAATTAAAAAAAAACAACCGAAAAATGGGCGTTGTTTCGAGTTGTGGAGTCATATCAGTCGTCTTGTGCAAACGTGACAAACTAATAGCCACGTGCATTTCATGCTCATTGAATGCACGAGGAAATAGTTGCGACAGCGCTGGCGGGAAGAGACGCCGGGCTGAACAATGGCGAACCTAGGGAGCGGAAGGGCAGGGGTGCCGTGTCGTGGGTAGCCCCTTGTGAACCCTGTAGACCACTTGGGGCAAACTTGTGATACCCGTAGTCAGGCTGATTGTGGAAACGCGTCGACGGAAACAGTGAGATGTCGCAGTTCCGTCAGCCGGCCCAGAAGGTAATATAAACGGACCCCGGACCTAAACTCCTTCTTCTGATTCTTGGGCGCGTCGGTAGGAAGTCGTGTGGGTTGTGCGCGGCGCTGCATTTCAATGCATAGGCTACTGAGGCAGAGAACTGAAACCGGCGTGCTACGTTGAGACGGGAGGTGCGGCATACTCGCTTGTATGCTCACCTAGGCAACTGGTGCATTACACCGTATTAGATATCAAATTATCAGGCCAGCGGTGATGGTGACCAGGAACATTCCTTGTAACAATTATTGTAAATAGTATTCAGGTGTTGGAGCATATTTCAAATAAATACTCAAATTACAAACTGTTCACGTCTGTGATTTATTGCCCCGGCAAGGACAGTGTGTTTGAAAAACGGAACACTCTAGTCTTGCGATTCCAACCCTGGCACTTCAGAAAGGTACTCCTCACACCGTAAATTAAAACATAATTGAATTGAATTCAATCGAATCGAAAAATTGGCCTGGATACTGGTCGACTCTAGCGATGGCCGCGTACGAGTGCAACGCTTCTCAACTTGCTGGTAGGTCTAGTTTTCAGGGTTTAATCTTTTGAGAAGATTAACCTCAATAAAAATAACAATGATGTAGTAATAATGAAAATAAGTATTAACGCATATACTAACAATAATAGTAAAATAATCTCATTTAGTGATGGTGAGCCTTAGGCTATGAGGCCTGTAAGTAGACATTTATACTTTTTACTTTTCCGTATACGTACGTCTGCCCGTATATACAGAGTAATATACGTTGTATGGGGAAAGTTATGTAGTGCTGCGGAAAATTGATTTTGAGATTTCGGCGGAAATACACGTTTTGAGGTCCCCTGATACTGAAAAAGTTTTGTCTTTCAAAAAGTCCGTCGGTCCGTCCGTCCGTGTCTGGTGTATGTGAACAACATGAGTTTGTAAACTATGGGTAGGAATTTTTCCAAATGAAGAAATCCCTGCCCATTTGGCCTGAGTCGAAGCTCTGCAATTTTGAAAATCATACATTAGTTTTTGGGGGTACTTAACATTGCCCCCGAGACATTTTCAAAATTTTCTCAAAAGCTGTTCTAAATTTTATCTTTAATTTTTTTGTAAGAATTGAGTAAAGTGCATGTTGTATAGGACCGTTTTTCACGGTTTACTCAGAATTTTCGACGATTTAAAAAGTTTGAATTTTTTCGGGCTCTTCCTAAAACTACAAAATTAAAGATAGAAATTTTTCCTTCAAATGAAAGTTGTTGTCCATAATTTGTGCTTTCATTAACGCTGTGTACATTTTTTGAAAATTTCAGTAGTTTTCACGCAATGCAATTTGTGCAATTTAAAAAAATTACAAAGGTAGGTAGGGATTTTCAGAGATGCTTAAATACTGTGTTCTCGAAAACGACTCCAATTTTTTTCTCCAAACTTTTCGTATGGATAGTGCTAATTGCACTCTTTAATATGACGTAAAGTTAATTTTGAAGTTTTTAAAACAAATTACACACTCACGCCGGTAATATACACATTTACAGCAATTTGTAATCACAATTGTATTTGTGAGTTAAAGTGCTCCAAATTATTTCAAATGAAATTTTTCTAACACTTAAAAGTTTTCTGTGAAAAAATGCTTAAAATTTCGAAATTATTGTAGCGCTTAAGCGTCATTTTCTTAAAAACCGCTCCAGGTTTTTTAAAAAGAAAATTGCCATGTAGGAAAATGTTTTACCATTCTTTAATATTTTTAAAATGTTTCCGGTCTGTTATTAGGAAACCGAAAAATTGGGGAAAATTTCAAAAAAAATTAAATGTGGTGTCTAGTTCGTTTAGCTAACCGGGACCAAAGGAAATAGAAAACTAATACGGGAAAGTCTGTGCCAGTCTGTGGCACCACTAGTTTTGATCAATTTTCCAGGTTTACCCAGTCTGAGGTCTTTGAAATACGAATTGCAAGTAATCTTTCACCACGTTGACTCCTTCAATAAAAAAGGATACGTCGTGTAAAACTAGCTACAAAAAGGCTCACATCTATTTGTATCGTATCTTTAATGTTAAAAAAAGGAAAATTATTATATTGCCAATGCATTTGTAATATTTCAGTAATTGCTACAAAACTTCTCTTCAAAATACTACTTGAAATAACAAGTCTGGTTATCTGCATTGTACTTAAAATACTGTTAAAGTAAGAGTTTTCTTTTAACATTCTCTTTTGTAAAATGCATAAGATTTTTTAAATCTATAGTACACCTTAGTTTTTGGATGTAACTTTTTTAATGGAATCAATATTTCCAAATTAGTTTTAAATGTTTCTGTTTCGTTTGAAATTTTGAAATGTTGGCATTTTGAATCACGTTTGTCCATTTTCGAAATATTTATTAAAGATTGTTCCAAAATCTCCTATCGTTTACTTTAAACATTTTCTACGGATTGAACTCAATGCACTGAATCACATGACATGATCATTTTGATAAAAAGATTTCATTTCTTAAAACATTCCTCATATATATTCATATACTGGAGTTATGTTGAGATTGTCACATACATTGAATACTAGTGGCCTGCAGCAAAAATGCTGATGAGTGTGGGGAAATTGGGGTCCCGTAACAAGCAGAAATTGACAATCTGAATTGGCGCGGTGAATATTGAAGCTTCATTCATCTTTTGCATTTTTTTTTTGTTATCCTAGGTATCTAATGAAACAATTCACAACTCACGACGCCATAGGCTGCTTCTAGTTCGTCAATGGCAGCTTATTAGAATTCCTTCAATTTAAGCGTATATGCGGATTTGATTTGTAGTAGAGGACTTAAATGATTTAAACAATTTTATATAGATTTTAGTTAGATACTGCGGAAAGGGCATATGGGGTGAGGAAAACGAGAGTATGGGAGAGGTGAACGAGGAGGGGTGAGGAAAAGAAATTGGCGAGGGTGGGGGGAAGGAAAACGAGGAGGGTGGGAAAGAGAAAAACGAGGAGGGTGGGGGAGTAAGTCATGTTTCAAAGGTTCATTGGTATTCATTTCTCCAGGCGGCCCGTGCGGTTGAAGACATGGACGACGCGCAGTTGGCAATCCGGCGTCGCTTGGCGGAGATCATATGTTCGCCGCGCAACTCCGAGGCGGGGCCGTCGGGGATGTGTGGCCGTGCGGCGAAGCGGCCCTGCGACTGGCCGGGCTCCTCTTCGTCGATGGCAGCGGGAGCGCCACCCGGAAGGGAGGCAGCAAAGATAGAGCCGAGTCGAAGGTCGCGGCGGATAGAGAGGTCTGTACGGGAAACAGCCTCTCCGCCGAAAAGGCAGCGACGTGATTCCGTTCAGCCATTAAGTGGGTTCCCCGATTCGGTGTGTACCCCGGAGTTAGATGTGAAAAAAACGCCGGCGTTGGATCAAAAGAGTGAGATCGCGAAGGAATGTGCCTCTGTCGACTCACGGAACGATTTCCAGGCGAAATCAAACGGTACTGCTGAGCTAGAGAACGTTTCCAAGATTCAGTTGAATCGGAAGTCGCCCGGGGATGAGGTGGCGGGGAAGGAATGTGCCTCTGTTGTGGAACCACTGAATGATCACGTGGGGTCATCGAATGGTACAGCGGAGTTAGAAGCTACCAAGACTGAATCGACTCGGAAGTCGCACCGAGATGAGAGGGTAGTGAAGGAAAGTACCGCAGTTGCGGAACGAAACGACCTCGAGGAACCATCAAATGGTACTGCGGAGTTGTATGAAGCTACAAAGACAGATTCAAATCGAAGGTCGCGCCGGGGTGAGAGATTACTGAGGGCAAGAACCTCCGTTGAATCACGAAGTAATCACGCGCGGCTATCGAATGATACTGCGAAGGTACAGGAGGCTGCCAAGTCTCAGTCGAAACGAATTTTTCGTCGAAGTGATAGGGTAGCGAAGGATTTGTTAAACTCTGTTGTTGATGCACAGAATAATCACACGGGGACTTCGAGTAATTCTGGGAAGTTAGAGGAGGCTACCAAGTCTGAATCGAATCGAATGTCGACCCAAAGTGATAGGATAGCGATGGAAAGTGTCTCGGCTGTTGTATTACAGAATACTCACGTGGGGACATCGAATGATCTTGCAAAGTTGGAGGAGGCTGCCAAGTCTCAGTCGAATCGAAACTTGCGCAGAAGTGATAGAGTAGCGAAGGAGAGTGCCTCTGGAATTGAATCACATAATAATCACATCGAGCCACCAAATGATACTGCGAACATGGAGGCTACCAAATCTCCATCTAATCGAAATTTGGGTCGAAGTGTTAGGGTAGCGAAGGAATTGTTGAACGCTGTTGTTGATACACAGAATAATCTCATGGGACCATCTAATGACACTGGGAAGTCAGAGGATACTACCACCAGGTCTCCATCGAATCCAAACTTGCGGCGAAGTGATAGGATAGCGAGGAATTTGTTAAACTCAGGTGTTCCTCGTAATAATCATATCGGGCTTTCGAATAACATTGGGAAGTTAGAGGAGGCTACCGAGTCCGAATCGAATCGAAAGTTGCCCCGAAGTGATAGGATAGCGATGGAAAGTGCCTCGGCTGTTGTGTTACAGAATACTCACCTGGGGACATCGAATGATCTTCCGAAGTTAGAGGAGGCGGCGAAGTCTCAGTCGAATCGAAACTTGCGCCGCAGTATTAGAGTAGCAAAGGAACGTGCCTCTGCGATTGAATCACGAGATCTCGTCGGCCCATCGATAGGTACTGCAGAGTTACAAGGTGCTAGAAAGGCCGGATCCAATCGAAAGTCGTTCCGGGGTGTTAGGGTAGTAAAGGAAAGTAAATATGTCGAACCACGGAATAACTTCGAGGAGTCATCGAATAGTTCTACAGTGTTAGAAGAGGCTGCAAAGACTATGTTGAATCGAAAGTCGCCTCGGGGTGATAAGGTAGTGAAGGGAAGTGCCGCTATTGCTGAACCACAGTATGACGTCAATGAGTCATTGAACTGTACTATGGAATTAGAAGAAGCTGCTAAGACTGATTCTACTCCAAATTTCCTCCGGAGTGACAGAGTAGTGAAGAAAAGTGCCGCTGTTACTGAATCGTTGAATGACCTCGAGGAGTCATGTAACGTTGCATCAGAGTTAGAAGAGGCTGCAGAGACTGCGTCGAATCGAAAGTCACCTCGGAGTGATAAGGTAGAGAAAGACAGTGCTGCTGTTCTTGAACCGCGAGATGAGTTCGAGGCGTCATCGAACGGTACTGCGAAATCAGAAGAATCGATTCCAACGTCGCCCGCGAGCGACGGTGTAGTGAAGGAAAGTGCAGCTGTGTTTGAACCACGGAATGAACTCGAGGGGTCATTGAATGATACTGCGGAGTTAGAAAATGCTGCAAATATTGAATTGAATCGAAAATCACCACGGTGTGATAAAGTAGCGATAGAAAGTGCCGCTGTTGTGGATCCATGGAAAGACTTCGAAGATACATCAAAGAGTGCTGCGGAGTTAGAGGAGGCTGCCAAGACTGAATTGATTCGAAAGTCGACCTGGAGTGACACGGTAGCGCAGGAAAACGCCGCTGTTGATGAACCTTGGAATGACCTCGAGGAGTCATCGAACGGTACAACCGAGTTAGAAGGTGCTGCAAAGTCCGAATGTAATCGAAAATTGCTTCGGGATGATAGGGCAGTGAAGGAAAAAGCCGCTGCTGTTGAACCGCGAACTGATCTCGAAGATTCATCGAGTGGTACTGCGGAGTTAGGCGAGACTTCGGAGAGCCAATCGCACGAAGAGCGTCCGATGACCAGCATTGTATCTGAAGAATCCACGGCAACGCGATCGCGATGTGTTAACTTGGGACCATCAAAGCGTACGCAAGAATCAGAAGAGTTCTCAAACTTAGAATCGGGTGATTTGGCGCTCGAGTTTGACGTCGATGTGGAGGCACTAGTTCACGCGGTGAGAGTGCCTCGTGGCAAAGCAGAGCTGTCAGTGTGTGCTCCGAAGGAAGCTCACGCGATGACGGATGCTGCCGGTTCCAACACGAGGTTGAATTCGAAATGTGGCGAGCAGGGTTCGAAGAATGATTCTGCAGTGAAACTACGTCAGTGTAGCTCAATACCGCCATCTGTGAATTCGTTGACATCTATGGTAAATGGGGCTAAGGACGTAGAAGTGGAGGAGGACGTAGAGGCAATGGTTCCTGCTGCGAGACTGCTTCGTAGAAACGCGGTGCCTTTAGGTATTTCGAAGGTTGTGTCTGAAAAGAGGGCAACAAAACCAACCAACCCGAGGTCCAAATTGAGAACGTTTGAAGCGAGGCCGGAGGAAGATGCCACTCTGAAACACCCTCGACGACGATGTAGAACACAGGAATCTGCGAGTCTTCGGGCGACAGATCTTCAGGTAAAAGAAGGTACAATTGCTCAAGCAAGGCTGGAGGCGCAGGAAGGGGATGTGGATGTGGAAGAAGTGGTTCGTGCCACGAGATTAGCAACAGGGCGAAACAACGCGTGGTCATCTGGATCTCGGGAAGAAGCGTCCTCGAAAACACGACAGCGGGGCACAACAGGGCCGTCTGGTAGTTCTGTGATTGCGCCTCAGTTAAAGGACGCTGCACATATTGACGCGAGGCTGACGCCAGACACGGAGCTGGACGTGGAAGCAGTGGTCCCTGCGGCGAGATTGCAGCGTAGCAGGGCGAGTCTATCGTTAGGCGTTTCGGAGAAAGTGTCTGAGAATAGAAAAAAAACTGACACCGGTGTGAGACGGACGTCGAAAAGTAGGGAGGTTGATGATTCGAATGAAAACGTCTCTACTACAAGACGTCTGCGGAACATAGCTGTGACATCTTGGAGCTCTGTGAGTGATCGTCAAGTAAAGGAGACTTCACGTACTGATGAGAGTCCGATGACGTCAGACGCGGATCTAGATGTGGAAGCAGTGGTCCCTGCAGTGAGACTGCGTCGTAGCAGTGCGAGTCAATCGGTAGATGTTTCGGAGAAAGTGTCTGAAAATAGAAGAAAACCTGACACCGAAGCGAGGTCGACGCCAAAAAGTAGCGAGGTGGATTCAGATGATCAAGTCTTTACGACGAGACGGCGACTGCGGAAAAAAGCTGCTCGTTCTTCAGCGGTCGATCCTCGTGTAAATAAACCTGCAGACACTGAAGCGATCCGAATGACGCAAGGAGAGGAGTTGGATGTGGAAGACCTAGTCCCTGCTACGAGATTGCGACGTGACGTCCCGTTGCGGACTGCGGGTACGTCGGAGGACCACGAAACGAAATCGCCGCGAGATCCTAGCGTGTGTAGGAAGACGCGAATATCGGAGACGGAAGTAGATCATTTATCGCCCGTAAACGGACTGCAAAGCGGCGCGTCCGGGCTACAATCCGACACTCCGGAAGACGCGCGGACGGCGCGGGACTCTGCAGATACGGGAGGGAAACGCAAGGCGGAGCTAGGGGCTACTTCCACAGCGATGAAACGACACCGTGCTGCGGAGGGGCCGTTGACGGATGCCTTGGAAACCACTTCCGATGATGAGATAGAAATGGAGGAAACGGTATCTGCTACGAGGCACGAGATTGGCCCAAAGGAACCATTAACGAATGCTTCGGAGCTCTTCCGTGACGTTCAAGATACTTCAAAGACTAAATCGAGTCACACGACGCGGGAATCGAATGAAGGCTTGGAAGGAACGTTATCTGCGTCTGAACAATACACAGAAGGTCCATTAATTGGTAGGTTAGACACTCCCGAGGCCAATGAAGGAGAAACAGATTCGACCAGGAATATGAGAGGGATGGAAGATGTAATAGAGGAGAGTTCACTAGAGAAGAGTCGTCTGCGAGACACATCGGGATCTGTAAATGACTCTCAAGAGGCAACTTGCGAGTTGCAACAATGGGCCGAACCCGAAACGCGTCTAGATACCCGCGATTTAGTGGATGTAGTGAAATCTGTAACTCCTGCCTCGCCGGAACCGTTGGTGGGCAAACCGGAGGCCGTGGATGGCGAATCGAAGCAAGGTGTCAAGCGAGGTGCTGAGGGACAAGTTGATCCAACCACCCGAACAAAGAGACAGCGATGTGGGTCGGTAGTAACTCCAACGGTCGCGACGACTGCAACGTCAGATACATTAGGGACTGAGTCGAATGTCTGTACGCAAGGCACAGACATTGAAGCGTACGAAGCCACTGGTGTTACGAGACAAGTGCTTAATACGACTTGCACGGGATCGGAAGTTTCTGATTCGGGTGCGAACTCCGCACCAATCCACGGTCCAAACGAACCTCGGGAGCGGCTTGAAAGTGTGGGGGCCATTACAGACACAGCGCGAGTGGACGTCGACGGAAACGAAGTGACCGCCAACAGCGACGCTGCGGATCAAGGCCTCGACGAATCGAATGCGACGAGAATAGAGGTTTCGGAGCGAAGAGAGATGGAGACGGAAAAGGAGGCACTGGAACGTATCAGAGCTTATTTCTTCCGGAAAGTTGGTTCCCGGACACTGACCCTTGTTCCGGTCGTTCGCAAGCTCGACGTGTCTGCAGCGGTGGGCGGCGCTGCGAATGACATGGCAACGGTAAAGGACGAACCAGGTAGGAGGAAGTAGCATTATATTAGCGGGTCCCGAAGCAACCTCGGTGTCCATGTCCCTCTCAAGTCCAATTTTCTTCGGTAATTTGACGCAATTTCTTGAAAACAAAAGTTCTGCGTTATCGTTCTCAGTGAATCGTTCGACTCGTTTACTGATTCTTAATTCTGTTAACTGATCATTCATTTAGCTTTCGTCTAAGTAATCGGGATTTGCTTGGAATCAGCAAGGAACATTAAATTAGTACAATACTTGTATTTGTCAAAACGTAGCGGTCCAATTTTTGTTTTCGGGACCCGCAACTGCTAGGGTCAATAGTCCCGTATGCTCAATGCATATGTGTGTGTGTGTGTATATAATCTCCCGGAATATGGAGTGTTCCTATCTTTGCTATAGAGTTCCTAGAATCTCTTAACCGCCGCGATTTAATATCTCACTCTATACCGCTATCTAGCAGAATTCAGAAGTTGAACAGAAGTTGTTACATTGTGAAGTTTTTCAAGGATATAAACATTGCTTTGGGATAGATGCACGGGTTTCAACTAACAATACCACAAACGTCTAATTTTCCTGACCACTGGATATAAAATGGCGAAATTGGTGAACTACTATAACACCTACAATTCAATAAGATGAACAATTATTATGTGAAATGCCTAACCTCTATTAATGTCTCGTAAGGTGGTAAAGTTTAGAATATATTTTGAAAACAAGTTCATGATTTGTATTTTTTTATTATAATACCAGAAGTAATCCATCAAAAATGAGACGAAATCAAACCTCCCATATTTATTGTTAGTTATACTGAAAAGTAAAACACAATTTATTGTCTTTAATAATAGACTTAAGTTTGTTTTTCATTTCATAATTCCCATTATTATCAGTTATATTTTCTCAAACTTGGTTCCGCGGTCCTCGAGGCGAAACAATTTTCGGAGTTCAGGTAAAATTTTAGGGTGTTTCCGATTGTTGCCACGTTCCATGGCGGAATCCAATGTAACTCTGTCGACATTTGTTATAGTTGGGTAGGCTCACGTTCTCGGAATCCAGCATTGTCTGTATCGAAGATAAGCACGGCGTTCCCGGATGTTTATTCATTTTGAGTCGACATGTTGTATTTCAGCAATGTTATTCAGTATTTATCTTTATAAAGTATATCTCTAGCCTTTTGTTATTATGTAGAGATTCCCGATCTCTAATAGTTTTTGACAAAAATATTTTAGTATGTATGCAATATACAGTACGTTGGGGTTTTTAGAATCCACAGTTTGTGAGTCCTTGATTCCCAAAAATGTTTTTCGGCAAAACTACGGTCTGCCAGTATCTCTGTGAACAACACGCGTGTAATCCGTTTACAGGATTTTCACTTAATTATAAATTCCTCAATCGAGCTGGCTGATATTGCGGCCCCTTGAATTTGAAAAGGTTATTTTAATTGAGGGAGGGTATTTTATATTTCGGCATTTTCATTTTTTCTCAAAAATGGCTCCAAGTTTTCATTTCTTTGTCAAAGAGTAAAGTAGGCTCACAAAAAATTGTAGAAGTTAAACATTTTTTTGCGCTTTGCTACTAGTATAGAAGGTGTTGTTAATGAAATCTGTTCTTCATAATTCGATCTTAGAGAATCATACAATTCAAGCGTTTGGAGTAACGGGTAATTGAAGTACGTGTGAAACAAAGAAACTTCAGTTCGAATCCCAGGACGGTAATCAAATGCTAGTGGATTGGAAACATTTTTGTGGGTTGAAGTAGATATATATTACGTAACTTACTGGCTGTATAATGTACGTGTTTTTGTAGCATCACTAGTTTATTCTTTCCAACTTTCTCTCCTCTTTCTCTTTTCTTCTCCGTAGTCTCTTGGTTCTTCGTTTTCTCGGTGCCCCAGCTTGTACGTATTGTATAATACACAGTTTATGGTGACATCAATTGCAAAGGTAGCTCGAAACGAGTCTATAAATATCTTAACATCGTGGCAGGGTTGGCATGTTTTAAAACATTTGTTTTAAAACATTGTTTTTAAACATGTTTTAAAACATGCTTTTTAAAAAAAACATTGTTTTAAAACAAACGCAAGGTAAAATCTCCCAAAATTTTTAATTTTCCTGGCAAAATTTCCGGTTTTTGTTAACATTTGATAGATTATAAAGATAATAAAAACAAAGGATATTTAAATCATTTATTTATAAACATTATACAATATATATTAACATATATTAACTTTGAAATAAACTTAATATATAATATATAACAGAAATCTGTTTAAACAAAAACAAAAAATCCAAATTCTCGATGGTGACAAACTTGCTGGACATGGAGTTATATTTTAAGAGTTTAGTTTGTTTATAAATCATAACTAATTTAGCTGCTTTCTCTGTTCCCAATCTGTTCCTGATATCTGAGTGGACCAATCCAAATATCGAAAATATTCGCTCCACGCTCGCCGATGATGCGCTGGCTGTAAGGTGTTGCATGATTATTCTCATTTCTTCTTCTGAACAGATGTTTTTTACGTCTTGAATACTCTTCCACCATTCTATAGCGGTCAAACTTGTCATCATTTGCACATCCATAAGTGCGCCTGTGAAAGGGGCAACTCGTAGTTTAAGCTTCAATAGTTTTGTTGTCAGGTCAATCCCAGCATCGCCGAAACTAGATTTTACATAATCAAATGTAGCTTCTTTTTCCTGCTCTGTCAACTCAATGGAATCGTCTAACATGTACTTCGGGGAAAGCATGTAAGCGAGGAAATGACTGCTTGACAATGCTTTTTCATATCGTTTGACAAATATTTTTTTGTGAGCTGAATTCAGGACTGCGTACAATTCAGTTTTCAAATTTTTCCAGATTTTCACAGCATCGGCAATATTGCAAGTATTAGATTGAATTTTGGCCGAAGCAATCGAGATTGGTTTCAAGATAGCAACTAGGTCTTGCGCGGTTCTTTTGATGGAGATGTCGCATACTATTTTTTTTATATCCTTGTCAATCTTGTCTGGGTATTCCTCACATATTTTCAACAATGTGAGCCAATTTTCCAGGAAAATTTCTAAACACGCACACATCGTGTTCCATCGAATTTCTAAGGGAAGTACAAGATTGTGACCGTCTTTGTGTTCATCAAATTTTGCTCTCGCAAAATGGTTATTACGAAAGTATTTAACAATTTTTTCAACGTGCTTCGTTGCAGTAGGCATGTCGAAATCTTTGGCCAATAAGTTCAAATTATGCGCTCCACATCCAATAGTGATAATGTTCGCATTGGGTCTCGATAAATTCTTATGCATCGCTAACATATTAGGTGCATTATCGGTTACTATACTACCGATGTCGCACTCGTACATGTCACATGTTTTAGTGATGGTACTTTCAACAAATGAAGTCATGTACTCTGCCGTGTGACTATGTCCTGATGTGTCCTCAGAATCTACCAAGTACGCATTGCCCATCTTGTCAACCACGCAAGAAGATATGATTGACTCGTTTCTTACATTAGACCAACCATCAAGTGAAAGACACACAATCTGGTTCTTTAGAGCAGTCGCCATGTTTGTTTTCTCCTTCTCATACACCTTATCCAATAGTTCACCTCCAACTTTCTTTCTGTTTGGTAGGTCATAGCCAGGCCTCAACATATAAACAAATTTTTTTAATTGTATGTGTTCTACCAATTGAAAAGGAGAATTTGTCCCGAAAATAAAACGAGCAACTTGTTCGTCCAAATCTTTTTTTTGTTTATCTGTGGTGGCGTGGATGAAATTATTCACGGTGTTTGATGTCTTCACTTTTTTGGTGGGTTGATTCGAATCAGACATTGATGGTCGCTTAGTCCCTGATTCTGAATTAAAAAAGAAAGAAAAAATTTAAGTTTTATCAAATTAAATCTTATAAAAAAATAAATAAGAATTAAATTAAATGTAATTAAATATGCGGTTCGACATCAATGCATACCTTTAGACGAGCTTTGTTGTGTTTCAGAAACAATAGGACATTCGTTCTGCAAATGTTTCTTCATGCGTGCTACCAATCCAGCCATTTTCTTTTTGCAATGATTACATTGCGCACGCGAGTATGATGTTCCTTCTTTAATTTCTTCATAATCCTCCCAAATGTCGTCTCTCTTTCGCCCAGACATTTGAAAATGTTTTTGTTTTCACACCTAGAGACATCAAAACAATAATAATCATAAGTATGTTAAAACAATAATAATTCGCACAGGTTACGATTTCGAGCAATGTAATATTTTCCTAACCACTCGTACATTCCTTTGTCCGAATACAGATTGTGTTTAATATTTACCTTTGTAAAATGAATATCACTACAAAATACTGTTTTGTTACTAAAACACAGCTCTTAAAGAAAACTCCAATGATTCGATGTGTTCTGAAATCACCGTACCGGGTAAATATCGAATTGTCTCAGTATCGAATCGAATTGTCGATTTTTTTCGCTTGGTTATTATGTTTTTTTATTTATAACAAAAAAAACTGTTTAAAAAAACTGTTTTAAAACAAAAAAAACCGTTTTAAAACAAAAACGTTTTTTTTGTTTTTTTTTTAAAAAAAACGTTTTTTTCCATCCCTGCATCGTGGGGTTGCCTAAGTGTAACGAACGGTAGCGGTTTGCGCTGGGTTACCGTCATGCATCTACTGATTGGTCGGTGCCATCTCCACAGACGTGCCGACCGCGTCTTCTTGGGCGGCGACCGAAGAAGCCGACGATGACGACATCGTGGAGGTGGCGAGGATCATCGCGCCGCCGAGGGGGGTTATCGTGCGGGGCCCGCTGTGCCCGCCCGGGCCCCTGCGGCCGAGCGCTAGCCCTCGTCCCGGGGTGATCGTGTACGGCCGCCACGTCGCAGCCGCCGCCGCCGCCCCAGTCGCAGACGAGAAGGCCAGCATGACCAGCGAGAGTGAGTTGTTCTACGCGACCGCTGCCGGCGGTGCTCCCGAACGCGAGAAGATTGCTTTGATTGGTGGAGGTTTCTGGACACGTCGACTGCTATGGTTATTTATTTCGTTAGTGTTGTGAATGATTTTTTTTGTCGCTGGATGAGGGCGGTGAAGTCGACTTACACGGCGGTTTTGCGGTGAATTTCCTCCTATATCCCAGCGGGGACCATCTCAGCCGAAACAAGCACCAAGCTCCCGACATGTGTGGTAGTATACTGGATGCATGTGTGTGTGTGTGTGCGCGCGCGCGCAGAGGCGAAGTCATGTTCTCGTGGCCCCCGTGTCGGGAGTCCAAATCGGACACCCCACCTCCCGGATTGGGAACTTAGAGCTTGTCCCGGCTGGGGCGATGCTCCGCTGGTGGGAGATACCCTCGCCAGCTGACGCGACGGTAGGTCGTCGCCGGATCTCACCATCCAGCTGGGGAAGATCACCGCCACCTCCCGAGAAAAGAAAACGTGCACTCCACTTATGGAACTAATGACTTTAGCAGTTGACGTGCCCGGAATCAATGCTCAATCAATACAGCGCTGCGTTGTCTCTGTCCGTAGGTCCTAGCAGGGACGAGCCGTCCCGTTTCAGTGAGCTTCCTGACGCGTGTATCGGAGGCCGCGTGGCCGAGGAAGCCCCGTCGACGAGGGAGAGCCCTTGCGCGGGCAACGATACCCCGCACGCGACGGCGGTCCCTCGGGCGGAGCCGGGGATGGGAGCAAGGACCGGTGTCGGGAGTGAAACCAAATCTGTGGTCGCAGGTGGAAGTGGGATTGAGGTCAGGCAAACGGCCGGGGATGACGGTTCTGATTCAGAGTCCGATTCGGCGTCTGGGGTCGGGTCGGCGCCTGGAATCGGATCTAGGGCGTCTGAGACCGAGTCCGAATCCGCGTCCGTGTCTGGGGTCGCGTCCGAGTCTGGGGGTGAGGTCGGGGCTGCGGCACGCGTGGAGTCCCCATCGGGAGTCGAGTCCCTCTCAGGGTTAGGTGTTGGGTCTGTGTTGGGATCTGGTGTCGTGCTCGAGTCGGGGATTGACGTCGGGTCTGGGTCCGCCTCAAGGGTCACCTCGGGGTCCGCCTCAGGGTCCGCGACAGGTCCTGGGTTGGTGCCTAGGGCCACGACCGCGGAGGCGGCTGCTCGCACAGGCCAGTGGGTGCGGCTGGTACAGCTGCTGGTGTCGGGCGCCGACCCCGACGCCCCGGGCCCCACCGGCGCGCGCGCGCTGCACCATGCCGCTGTGGCGGGCCACGTGGCCTCCGTGCGCACGCTGCTATCCCACGGCGCCGACGTCCGCTCGCGAGGTGAGTTGCCCCCTTCTCTTTTATAAAATTAGTTGTACTCGTAAATCCCTGAACTTCCTGTGTTATGAACTTGTTGGGCATTTGGCGAGGTCGAAGATGTTCACGTTTTGCCTATGAACATGTGGTGGGAGCAATGTTCAACACTCGAACTTTGGCAATCGATTTCCTGGTAGGAAGGCTACTCGTTCTGCACTGGTTTGTGACAGATATACGAAATCTGCGTGAGAACGTGTTCGTGCCGAACACCAGTGCATGATGAGTAGCCTACTCATCTGGGGCGCTATGTCCAAAATAGCGCGTGCATGTCATACCTTGTCGAACACTTGTGGCATTCTTAAATATAGGCATCTCGGAATAAAGGTTACCATCTTCTAGGACAGAAACGTCAAGCAGCGCCCGCACGAGTTACGTCTCCGCCTGGGAAACCCAGCGCTCCCCAGGCATGGACAACTTCTCCCGACTTCGCACTTATTTCGTATTGAAATCTAGAAAGGGGTGTACAAGCGCAAGCTAAAGCTGCGCGAGGCGGTGAATAGTGGCTTCATAGGAAAATATGTTTACCAGATTTTTCTATCTAATAACCCGGAACTGTATTATGTTTATATTCTTCGCTAATTACTATTTGATATTTATTTTCTAACTAAATTCTCCCTTATATAAATATATTTGCCAAGTGGCAGGAATATTGTTTGAATGGTTAGTTCTTTCCTTGTTTTCGTTTTGTGTTGTTATTAAATCATTTAATAATTTATTATATTTAGAGTAATGTAAAATAAATTAACAAGTCCATAAGTTAACTATTCTGGCTTATGGGACGGACAGCACTTTTAAAAGACAAGAATTTTTGTCTGTTAAACCTTCTGAACTGAACGTAGAGAGTTCTTACTTTTATGTCTCGTAAGTAAATAGGATTGCAAAATCAAGATACTTTTGATTCAATTTTTTTTAAAAACTTTTAGTTGAGAATTTGAAATCTGACTGATGTATTCTTTCATTTTAATAGATATATTTCCTTGCCTTAAATAAAAAGAAAATAGGAATTAATGAAGCTAAATTTGGGCAGTTACTTTCAACTGACTTCTCGAAAAGATTGACATGGGCCAGATATCCAGTGACATACCGCCACTCCGGAGAATTTGTACAACCCGTTGTTTTCAATCTCGCGCCAATTTCACGGGACGCAATGCCCACGAGCTCTAGTAAGCTTGGTACCTTGCCTGCAACTTTGACATGCCTGTTCTAGGGTGTCTAATATATACACATTTAGCGGTGAATATGTGGTGGGAAATTTCGTATCAGGGAACATTTGCCCATGAATGTTAGGTAACCCCGGACGGAGAGGTTTCCCGCAGCTATATGGAATCTCCTTGACTGTGATATGACCTGCCAAACAACTGTACATAAGAGGTTGCCTAACAATTAGTGGCAAGTTTCACATGTGTAACTCTGAAATATGAAATATCCCACTTCATATTAATCGGATAAAGTTGATCATTTTCGAACCCTCTTCATGCCCTAGAAGTTAGTAACATTTATTCTGAGACACTAATATATGTGTGTATGATATATAAGCACACATGCAGGTTTATGCACACAATTTTTTAAGGTGAACGCTTTCTGAAAACATGTAAAACCGAAAAAAATATGAAACTTGAGGGTGGTAGAGCAAGATGTTGCGTGGAAGTGTGGCGCGGCTTGCCACGTCGAGGCAAGATCTGTCTGTGTCTTCTTAGCTGCCCTGCTGACGCCGCGACGTTGGCTTAGAGACAAACATCGCTCTAGAAGAGACTAGAAGAAATCGGAGAAAATTTTGAAGAAATTAAGAAACCGAGGAGTTTTTAAACGGTTAAATAAGAAGTTATTATCCCTTAACAGTAGTGTCTTAATTTTTATTTGATGAGATATTTTTAAAATTTGTACTTTATAACGAAATGCTTGTAAATTAACATCAGGCATACTTCGATATTTTGTAAAAAATAGTGTGAGATAGTTAAGACAAAAATAAAATAAAAAAATAGTTCCAAAACCGGTGAAAGTGAGAAAACTTTATTCCAGGATTATGTGGCCACCATGTTATTCCTTCAATCATTTTGCATTTTTTCCCCTGGAGGCGTTCATTCTCCCCATTGGGGGTCGTCCATAAATTACGTAACGCTAAAAGGGGGACAGAGTCTGAGGCAGCGTTACGTTGCGTTTTAGAGGGGTATGGGGTATTAGTTATGTGTTCCATAACATTGACATTTATTTTTTTACATTTTTCAACATTTGCTGAAATAATTTTTTTTTGAGTCGTATACTAAAACATTAAAATATTCACCAATTTCGTTTTAAAACATAATTAAATTAGTTCTTAGTTGTAAATTATTACAAAAGATGGGAAATATTTTTTCAATTTTTTTCGAATCTTTAAGATTACGAATAAATTATTCAAAACTGTTGTGATGTATATTCTAGAATCCATTTAAATTGGCGCTGAATACTTGCTCTTCCATCATCCACAGCGGCATGTGAATACCATAGATTGTGATCAACCATTTCTCGTCCAAGCATTCTTCCTTCACTCACAACTTGCCCCAATCTTGTTAGGTGCAGCCAGCATCGCCAACTAATTTCAACTTTAATTATCATGAATTACTTTAATATACAACACAAGTAAAACAAATACAAATTGCTTTTACTGTGCTATAATTTCTTATTACTTCTTGCATTTACAAGGGGGATGCTATCACAAGTGTCACATAATTATTTACGGCAAGGAACCAAGCGCGTGTTACGGGTGCGTTACAAGAGCGGAAGGGGGTATTGAAAATACTCCTAATTTGCGTTACGTAATTTACGGACGGCCCCATTGATGCATGTGCGTGAGGTGCTTGGACGTGCGTGTGGTGTGTGTGCGCCAGGCGCGGACGACCAGGAGGCGCTGCACTGCGCGGCGGCCGGCGGGAGCGCGGCGTGCGTGGCGCTGCTGGTGGCGGCCGGCGCCGACGTGGACGCCGGCGACTCGTCGGGCTGGACGGCGCTGCACTGGGCGGCGGCCACCGGCAGAGAGGCCTCCGCCGAGGCGCTGCTGCGCGCCGGCGCGTCGCTCCACGTGGGCGACAGGCGCGGCCGCAAGCCCGTTTTCCTCGCCCAGGGCGCCTCCCAGCGCGCCGTCGCCGCGCTGCTCCGCAGCCGCGACATAAGCGGCCCCAAGGCTGGCAGCCGGTCGGAGACCCAGGCCCCGGCCAGGCGAGTATTTCTTTGACAAGCAGCTAAAGCATATTTTGATTTCATCCGATGATAAGTCCTTGTATAAGATATTTATCCCACTTCAGATCTGATTTAAATATAAGAAATTGTTATCCCACATCCCACTTCAAATCCGCTTCCGGTAGTAGTACAGTAGTGACGTTTTAAGGTTCCGATTGGATGACACCATTACTGCAGATTAAACGTCAACAGACTCTGTATGTACTAAATCGAAGTATAGCGGCCGGCATCTGTGATCGGTAGTTGTCTGTGGGTTCTCCTATCAGTAGTAGGTGAATGCCGCAGCCCTAACAGACAGCCCTCGCGCGATCTTTCCTTCCTCTTCCTTGATCTATCCTCAGCCCTCGCTTACATGCTCACATGCCCCTCACTACCACACGTGCCGGGAGACCGGTCGGGAGCTCAGAGCTTGGCCCGGCTGGGGCGGTGCCCCGCTGGTGGGAGATATCGGTTTGGCGAAAACCCCGCTAGCCGCGACGTTAAGTCGGCGGGGGAAGATCACCGCCACAAATAAACAATCAATCTGGCGTTACGTCTTTTGCGTCGGTGCTTTCTTTCGCTACTTACACGCGGTGACTGCGTTGCAGTCGCTGCAAGCGAAGTGCTCCGCGGAGGCCACACCTACCGCGTAAAAACGACGTTAAGTGTACCCTTTTATTTTAACGTTTACGCTAATATCCCAATAAGGATCCTGTAAACATGTACAATACAGAACACAATGTAAATTAATCAACCCGTTTAGCGCAATCAGAGATAAGCGTCTCTATGTAAGAGGGACAATGCCATACGACAAACAAGCGATGGAAATCTCGGTAATAATTAATGTTGATATTAATTAATTAGAATCCGAATTCTAGAAATTGAATACAGGTATTGGAACAGAATAAAATTAGAAGCCCTACACATACACAATGCTCTCAAAAAACAGAACATGACATGTCTTAACCAACAAATCCCTGAACTCTCTTCACCTCTGCTAAAATTAGCACAAAGTGTACACCCCTAATCCCCCGCCCTCCCTACTCCACTGACCTTCGTTCACCCGACCACTTCTCAAGCCTCCACCGGCACCCCCGCGTTTTATAACTCTTCACCCGCACCCCACCCCTCTTTCCGCCCCCACCCGCTGCGGACTGGCAGTGTTCTTTAACAAGACACACATTCAAAAATCCGCAGAACTTTGTTTTTGGCCCGGAAGCTGCAAGGTATGTACGATCCAGTTTGCTTACGCATCTTGCATACAATGCATACATCCTGTAAATAATATTTGTATTTCGAATTTTAGCTCTGAGGATGATCGCTATGCGATCGAAACGATCATAAGCTTAATAAAAAAGTTATTGATACCAGACTACATCCTTTATTTATCATAAAGTTGATATTGTTCCAATATTCCAAAATTCTGTGATGGCATCGTTCTGCACTTGCGCCGGCACTCTGGTTCACCGTTTTTCCGGTGGATTACTTTGTCAGTTTTTTTTATGACTGCTTCGGTTATCATTGAGCCTCCGCCGGAACCCCTATAATCGCGCACATATAATCTACTGTACATAGCGAGCGGAAATGACATTAAAAAAAAAGAGAAGTTAAAGTAGAAAAGGTGGAGTACAATACGGGAAAGAAACGAGAAGGGGAGAACGAAGCAACAGTTTCGTCAGCATCGAACTGAGTAATAATTTACTTCCGAACAATCAATTGTAATTAAAATTTCGTGCCGCTTTCATTTTCCTGTCGTTGATTCCCTGCCAATATTTGAAGTTGGATTTGAATAGCGTTGCTTAAGGTTTCCTAGTTGGGTTTTTAATTAAATGAAATAAAATGTTCATAGTTCTTGTCTTGTGTACAACAAATAACATTGTTGCTTTAGGAAAAAAGAATTCAGTCTGGAAAACTGACCCGGCAAATCATCATTTTAGTTTCAATTGGAAAACTTCGAAAAGACGAGAAATTTTGATATTTCAAATGTGCCACTGCTCTTTATATATGATAATTGCCTTTGAAATTCATACCCACTTTTTTTACATATAATGCTTATTGGTAGTTAGAACCTGTACAAAATAGTTTTGTCAACCAATTAGGGCTTGTATTGAATTTCTCTAATCTCAGTAATATGAATTTTAATGTGTGTCAGTGTTTGATATATAGATTTTCCTGGTTTTCCTTGAGATACTACTAGGAATAGTTGATGTTCCATTGTAGTGCCATTGTTGGTACTTGAGATTGCTTCACATTCTGACCATGATCAAAGAATTCGTTGTTGAATTACTAGCAAGGTTAATATGGAAATGTTAGAACAAAAAAGCTAGCTTGGTGTAGCATTTATAGAACAGCAGAAATGAATGATCACTCTAGAATATTTCTTGTTTATACAGGTGACAGAGGTATTCAGCTGCTGTACAGAAGACCTCAATAGCTGACTGGATGGGTCTGCTTGTAATGAATTACTGCATTATCCTGATTTGGTAACAAGTTTATATCAGTTGAAGAGTTAGGGGCAACACAATGATCGTCCACATTTCACACATCCAAATTCCTATTCCTCATTTCTCCCATCTTACAATTCCTCCCTCTTCTCCCCCCCCCCCCCCCCAAAACGATACAAACTGTACCAAAGTATTAATAGAACTTCGAGATGTGAATAGAAAGTGACAGGAAATATATGTATAAACTGAGAAATACCTGGACTTCCACATACTTGGTTTCTTCTTTGGCTTACAAAAATTATAGAATTGATAGTTATTATCATGTTGCCCTGAAACTCTTGTGAAGTTAATTATTCAATTATGTTCATTCAGTCATCCAACTCCTTGAACCAAACCTCATACCAATAATCAGTTGCTGAACTATGTGTGCTAAAAACAGATCTGTTTATGTTTGTATTCTCCACTATTGAGAAAACCGTTTTGTTCATCTTGAGAATTCTTGTATTCTCTAGTGAAATAAGTTTTTGTGACTGATGGTGCCAGGTATCACATGCACCATCTGTTCTATAAGAAACTAAGATTTGAAAGTAAAAATGTAAAGGCTGATGCATGTATATTCATTTTGAAAGAATTGAAAAACAAATTTATTGCAACAATTTTAATACATGTTTGTAGATGGGGAAGGCAAAGTGATTGGGAGGGGAACTTGATTGATTATTTTGCGTTTTTAAGCAGGATGGAACTATCAGGACTGTTTAATAAATAATTGCTCCTGAGCAGCGTCAGGTAACCAGCTAATACCAATATAGAACAACACAGTAAACATACGACCATATTTTCTTTTCTAAATGGACAAAAAAAAATAATTTGACCATTTTAATAAACCAACATATTCATTGTCTTTCTAATCTTTATTTTTTTGTATTTAGGATCATAACAGGCAAAAACTGTTTGTAAAATATGTAGATAATTTATTTGAGCTTTAATGCTTGCATTTACATTGTGGCAATGAATAAAATAATGCAAGGCAATTGAGAGTATTAAAGTGATTTTATTCATGCTTTAAAATTGAGCTACCTGCCTCCTGTGGTCACCTTTGGTGGTATCGTTTTGCATTTATGAATAAAATCGTTAAGTCTTCTGAACTTAAATTGTATATTAGAGTTTAGAAATACATATATTTTCGAAGACTAAACGATCAAACCAGAACTAAAAAAAAAAAAACTGTAAACACTGAATGTACAATGAAAGACATGAAATTCACAAATGGTAGTGTTCATGTACATCGTCAAACATAAATGAACAAAACAGGGAGATATGGCTTGGGGCATCTGATGCCATTGCAGTACCTTTGACTGGGAGGTCCTAGGTTCGAGTCCCAGTGGTGGCAGTATTTTCAACACTAGCTTGTCAGCTAAATCGGATTCAATTGCTGTCTGGTGGAGAATTCTAGAGGTTGGCTGCTCTGATTGGAAGTTTTCCGTAGTTTCTCTGATCAACACCAGGTGAATGCCGGAGCAGTACTGTACCAAACGGGCCGCATGCGATCTTTCCTACGTCTTCGTTGTCCTAACCTCACCCCCCTACTTACACACACTTGTTACACTAACATGCACTACGCTACCACACATGTCGAAAGCTTAGAGCTTGCTTAAAGTTTATGGGTTGGTGTCCTGCTAGTGGGGGATAAGAGGTTGATGAGAACCCCGCTAGGCGACCGTGGGTCGGCTCCAGATTTCACCATCCAGTGGAAGAAGACAACTGCCACCTTCCGAGGGATGCATCCACTACACTTACGAAACTAATGACCTTAGTAGTTGACACACCCAGAATCACTATCGATCATTCATCACGAATAATACTCAATAGAAAGTTGCGGCCATCCATTAAATTACGTAATGTGAATTTGGAGTATTGTGTATACCCCTCCCCCCGCTTACACACCTGTAGCACGCAAATGAACCTCTCATTAATAAGTACGGTTTACGTAACGCTTGCAAAAACAAACACAAACACACACACATTTACAAGAAGTAAAAAATAATTATATCCCAGAAGCAACAATTTGTATTGATTTTATTTGTGTTATATTTTAAAATTTATGCTAATTTAAGTTAGAATGAATTGGTGATGCTGACTAAACCTTGGGAGCAAGATTGTGAGCAAGTGTAATTTGAAGGCAGGACTTGTGAAAATTTCTTACATACACGTCATTGTGAATGATGCATGAGCAACTCCAGCAATCTACTGATCCAATTCAGTTGGGTTCTAGAATATACAATAGATCATTTTTGTATATTTTCTTCATAATCTAACACATTTAATTAGAAAAATATGAAAAAAGGCTCTCAGTTATCATAACAAATAACACATAATAACTTCAATTATTTTTTGAAATTAATTGACTAATGTTTTGTTATAGGACGGAAGAAATTAATTTTTTCATCAAATTCAAAAAATTAAAAATAAATCAAAGTTACTTAACACTACAATAACACTCCCCCTACCACCAAGCAATGCAGCATATCGCTGCCTAAATCCCCCTCTCTCTTTAGCATTAGGTAATTTATTGACAACTCCTAACGGATATTTCATGTCGTACAATTCAAATACTTGTGCCTTTATGACTGCTCACATTTAAAGGAAAACAAGGAATTATACTAAAGTTGTGGTCTGCTGCAGCAAAAATTCTGCTAAGCAAAATCACACAAAATAGTTTTCCTAAAAAGTAGCACCCACACAGCTCAAGAACAACAAATAATATACTTTCATGTACCACTACAGTCAATGAAATATTTTAATACAAAATTTTTTTCATGAATGCTGCAATATGGTACTGTAGGATATGCAGATTTACAGTACAACTGTACAACTGTACTCTTCATGCCAAAATTTAAAAATATTGCTCTTCTGTAACACAATACATGAATAGAAAATATGAAATAGTAGGCAGTCTCTTGGAGACTTGCTGTCACACACTTTTCTAATTTGCTTTCTACTCCTATTGTATAGGTTGTATCTTGATTTTTTCAAGTAATTTGTAATTTTTATTATAGATTTTGCTAATAAATATTTTCTCATGCTAATAATATATTCAGTATTCAATGTTTCAGATGGATAATTGAAAGATATCCATTTAATTTTATACTTGTAAACTGCAAATTTTTTTCATCAGCTTCTCCCCAAACAATTATATTATGGGTGACTACTAACCAAAACAATGCATAATAAACAGACGTTAAAGGCTGGCTAGAGCATAAAAATTATCTACTTTCATAAAATACTGTACATAATTCAACTTGTTTTTTAACAGCATTTTTCACATGCTCATTCTGTTTTAAAATGTGTTAATGTCCTTACCCAAACATTTAAAACTCTTATTGAATGGTAAAAAATTATTAATGCAAGTTATCAGTTGTTTTTTTTAGTATTACTAAGATGTGGAATGCTATCTTTGTAGCTTCCCTATGTTATTTGTTTCTTTTCTGATCTTTTCTCTGTGATGTGATCTACAGTTATCAGCCAAGGTCTTGTGGCAAAGAATCAATGATATTAATGTATATTAGTACCTTATGGAACCCTGCATGCAACAGTTCTTCATTGTAAACGTTAATTAGTTTTACAGATTAACTTCTAATGATCAAATTACCGATTTATTAACATTTATTTATAATTTACATTTTATTAGCAGCACTATGTAAAACTCAAGCAATCACCAATCAACCAACCAAATCTTTGGTGCTTATATTTGTGGGGTAAGTGAATCAGGATTGCGTATTGCAGATTGTCATGGTTGAAATGTCTTCATCCTACTTACCTTATACTTTCTTATATGGGAGGTCCAAGCATAGAATTTTCATGGCCGCAAATTTGCCAATCACATAGTCTTTAAAAGTCTGATCATCCGCCAACTGTTTAACTACATTTTTACTTTATCGCCTTTAGCAGCCATTTCTTAAGAAGAAAAAGTTATGTAATGCTGCAGAGAAAAGCAGTGAATTTTCAGAAAAAGAACTTCTATTGCTGGACCCTGGTAAGGAATAAGTGTATAAATTCAGTTGCATGGCAAAACGTCTGTCTGTCCGTCTGTGAACAATGCTAGCGGCTAAACCGTTCAGCTGATTTTCTCCAGAATTAATATTCCCCAATCGATCTGGCTGATGTCAGAGCCCCTTCAATTTGAAACCGATATTTTAGTTGTGGGGGTACTTTACATGGAGTCGCTGGGACCTTATGAAAATAAATATAAATAAGTAAAAAATCAACAAAAAAAAAAACCCATCCATTTGATTAAATTTTGTTGTTGGATAGTGTGTAGGACGTTTAAGAGAATAGTGCTGGGTCAATGTTCGTCGGTAACCTTGATAAATCGATTTTTCGAAAACAGTATTTTGTGCAAAATTATGTGTCAAACATAGGCAATTTTTATTGTCTTTAACAATTTTTTTTCTTAAAAATGGCAGACAATTTTTTGATTAAATTGCAACTTTAGATAGCGTAATGTACGCTTTCAAGAAGGGTATAGGTCTCATTGTCGTTACAATGCCTAATTTTTCGAAAGTTTTAAAGAATTAAAATTTTTTCGACATCTTCCTAAAACTATTAATTGTGAAGATACAACTTGTTTCTCTTAATGACATGTGTTCATCAAAAGCATATCTTCAAATAAAGTCATGTTGAATTTGTCCGAAATAGAGTATTTCTTTTCGTGAATTGGTGACATAGTCGCCTGTTCCGAATTTACTACGCTTTGTCAATGTGATATGAGATGTTTCCGGCCAGTTCGATGCTACGTAAATTAGAATTTGTATATTATTTCATATTTCTTTGTTCGTTTCTTACATTTTGCTATACTTTGCAAATCAGTAATCATTTAGAAATTATTTAAAACCTATTTTAAATTCTGTCCTTTATAGTAGTTAATGAAACGAGTGTATAAATAGGCGTATAATTGCACGATGTGGTATGATTAAAGAAACGAGTGACGATAGGAGCGAGTTTCTTTATTTACCACAAGTGCAATTATACGCATTTATACACGTGTTACGGTCAATATTTTTTCGTTTCCATTCAAAAATATTTTTATTTTGAATAATAAAAATATATCTTTAGCATTCCATATTTACTTTGATGATGTCATTTTTATTCCGAAGAAGAACAATTGTAATAGGCCTTGCCTGTGTATTTACGATCACCATAGTGACTTAATGAATTTAGAAAGCATGGAGGATTAAAATAATATTCCTGACGAAATATTAGAAGAAGCTGAAATCGCAATGAATGCATTACTCCCTACAAAAAGTAAAGATGTCTATGAAAAAGAATATAATCTATACCAGTCATGGAAAATCGCTAAGGGAGTCACACAGTAGTGAACAAGTGTTATTAGCTTATTTTTCAGAACGGATAAATAAAATTGACTGTTGGTCAACTACTGTGAAACCAAGTTGTTTGTGGCTTTATTTGTCAATGCTAAAAGGATGTTACGTCTGAAAGAAAAGATTGATATTTCAAATTATGCCAACTTAATTGATTTTGTGAAAACAAAAAATGAAGAAATGACTCCCAAAACGTCACATGTCCTTGACAGATACGATTTAAATAGATTTTTGACAGAGGTACCAGACGATAAATGAAGGTGTGTTAATAAATGGAAGAATGTCTTTATATTTTAATATTGATAAATAATAAAATACAGTCAATGTCTGTTATAGGTTGTTGCGATATTCTTAAAATAATATTTCCACTCTTCTATTAAGAAACAGAAAGATTAAGAAAATATTTTAAAAAATGTACTTTGGCCTGCGATTGATGGCAGCTGGCAAGAGTATGTGGCAAGTCCGAGTAGCTAACCGAGACCAAAGGAAATAGAAAACTAATACGGATAAGTCTGTGCCATTCTGTAACACTTTCTGTTATTTTCTTTTATTTTACTCTTTGTCAATTTTTTTTACATTTTTGCTTCATTCCTATGTTACTTTAGTGAGAATTCTGGATCAAGACGAGTGTAAGAGAGGAATCTTAGAGGGTTCTTTATCTGGATCGTGGTGGAAATAATGTTATGTAATGTGTTCTTTCCACCATGGTCTGGATGTGACATTGAATTCCACTATAATAAGAAGCTGTACATTTATATTATACTTAAGATTCTATTTTTGGGCGCGTGAGGCCTTGTCTTCACCAAAGAGTACTATACGTACAGTCGCTCCTACGTCTCTCTTCCTGCAGAAGCCAAATAAGCCGCCACATTTGCGCACCGTCGTATTGGTACCTCCTGGCGAACAGTGTTGCCAGGTCCGATGGACATTCGGCCGCTAGATGGCACGCGTAATTCCGCTAAATTTAAAACTTCTTGCCGCTAACCCGCTAAATCAAGATATTTAATTTTACATATAATAACAGTTGTTTTTAATAAATAATATTTATAATATCGAGTAATTGTTTATATAAATAATTTATAAATATTAAATGAATATGTGATACAAAAGTATTAAAAATGAAAATATTTGAAATTTATGAATCAGAACTAGGGTGATAAATATGCCATGTAAAAAATAATATTAATTACGCGTGTAGAATAAATAATTTATAATTTTTTATTTTATTGCATGATAATAAAAATACAAATTCGATATTTACAACTTATTTTAAATATATATAAAATATACAAATATAAGCAATGATTAAATATTGCACATGTTTGTGTAATTATATTTATAATTTATAACATAAATCTAACTATATAATAGTTTACACAGACGAATCGCAGTAATAATTGAATAATAATATTGATTTATTATTTTACATTACTATTCACTACTATTAAGTTCTGAAACAAGCTCGTCTATTATTTGGACTTCATTATTGTCCTCATTTATTTGCTTATTATATTTCGCATTTGAACCTATAAGCCTAAGAACTTCATCTGGAAATCGAAAATTATTACATTTTCCATGCCGTTTTAAACTAAATCGAATGTTTAAAACAGCATTCACCATTTCGGTTTCCATACGATTTCTTAGCTTACTTTTCACGATGTTCTTATGTCTACTAAAATAATACTTTTTAAATATTAGTTTCATAATTTAATATGATAGAATATTAACGCGGATGTAGAAAAAATATTAAAGTATATTACTGCAATATTATTAAAATATTGTTCTTATAGAGACTTGAATTTGCAGGCTGAATATTTATTTATTTATTTATTCACAAACTATTACCCTTAGCATTTCAAAAACTGTACGAAGAGATATTGCATATTTAAAGAGAACGCGGATAATATTTTCTCCACGTTTGATTGGATATTTGGTGGAGAATCTCCGGCAGCTAGCCAATGAGAAAGGCACTACGCGCCTAGTTGCGGGTTAAGGTAATATGACTCAGATATCAGATTTATGGTTTCAGCGGTATTTGTTTACTTTGGATAATAAGGGACGGAATACTTTACATGTCCCCATTAGTTTTTGGTCATCGAAACAAAAGTTTATAAATGGAAACATGTTTCAACCTTGTCGCTAGAAATTCCGCCAATTTGCTTTCATTCCGCTAGCCGCTAAATCATTATTTCTCGCCGCTAGAACGGTTGAAATTCCGCTAGATCTAGCGGCCAATCCGCTAAACTGGCAACACTGCTGGCGAAAGTTCCATTATAAGCAAGCAAAATGTAATATTTTTTATTTCGTAAGGCAGCGAATATTTCATTCTTTGAAGTAGTTCATTGCAAAGTGCACGATGAATAATGGTTATTACGATAGCAGTGCAAGCAAGATTCTACTAGTAAGTGTATAATTCTATCACAAAAGAATCATTTTGACAGCTAGTGTCTTGTAAGAAAATACTGAATGTCTTGCTAGCTAAAATCCATCTATGCCACTACTTAAAATCAGTACAAAAGTTTGCAATTAGCTTTACAGTACACAGGTTATCCTAGTTTTCTTTCTTGGATGAAGGAAGTTACATTCATTTTTCCAGTTATTCTAATATATTTATATGCACCTTGACCTTAACAGCAAATTTCAAGAATATTATAATGAAATAAATAAAATACGGAACTTACCATGTTAGTCAGGTTATTAAATAATTCTCCTTGTCCATGTCTGACCATTACTTCAATTCTGTCAGATGACACCAATTGTAGGGCAATATAAATAACAAGCCATAAAATTGCGCCATTTATTTGAACTAAAATGTATTGACAATATTTCAGATATGACGCAGTCATAAATTTATAAAGTGCTCTCAATGCAAGTTAAAAGGCTTATGAAAGCTACATTTCGCCCACATTGGTATTAAGGCTTTCCAGACTAATCTTTCAGTCCCAATTTATATTGTTTCATTTCAAACAGAAATACTCTCTAATTGTCTTATGTTCGATTCATTTAATGCCTTCTTTCCCATACAAACTTCTTGATTTCAGAAGGTCAAATAAATGGTTGTAACATTAAAACAAATTCTGCTGTACACCCACTTTTGCTGAATCATCTATATTTCTTTCTTTACAGTATTCTACATCACCGACAGATCTGCTCAGTACTTGAGCAGCTAAGGTCACTTTTATTTTTTAGCGAAAAAAAAACAAAAAAACATGAACCTAAGTCAGTTTGATTCCCAATCGCTTGCCTGCCTCTTCCTGGAGATCTACAAGTGCTTTTTTGGATAAAAATCTAAGTATACATATATTTCTCAATGTTCATAGCGGGGAAATTTCTGTCCAGCTAGCTTTTGTTCTAAGAGTCGATTTTTGTTGCCGAGGTTGGTACGTTGTTTTTTTTAAGCCCACTTGGGCCTCAGCAAGGTCATGCATAATATTATTACTAGAGCCCGATAGTTCAGGCATTTACTTTATCTAAAATAGGCAGGCAGAAAAGCATTTATTTTTACTAAAATAGGCACTCAAAAAAGGCATTTATTCTGGCTAGGGGTGTAAAGCACTGGAAACCTGGAAAAATCATTATTTAAAAGTAATTATTGTAAAAATGTTAATAGTTAAAATGATTCACATTTTTTATTCTAACAAAGATTTACATTACCACTTCCATGGAAATATCTTGGCAATCTTGACTGCACGTGACCATCCGGTATGTCGACTACGAATGTATTGTACTCGTGACGCTGTCTCTAGGAAATGCTATTCTGGATTTCTTTTTGAATCTTGAAATGCTTTAATTGAAAACTAAATTATAATTTTCGTTCTTCACAATAGTGTAGTCGCCACAAGGGAAGAGAGAACAAGTACTAAAACGGATATATCGTGTACAGAGCTCTGACCATACTCAAACATACGAGTTCCTCGTGAGGGAAAAGTGTGTTAACACTAATGAAAAATACTATCGAAACTCTTCACTGGTATCATTTTTCTTTCATTTATAGATTTATAACACAACCTGACACAGAAAGACAATACTCGACCGTTCCTCAATGTTGCCCAGGCTTGCAGGTACGATTCCAGCTTGATGGAGATTTTTGCCAGGAGGAGAAAAGGGGAAAGTAATGATGAAAAAGGTAAAATGCCAAAACTTGGTATCTGTAGCTAAAAAAAAGGTAAAATGAACATCTACTTAAACAACTCCAGAAGTACAATTAAGTGATTTCTATTGCCAAAAGCCATAAAATATTAACAATAATAAAAAAGGCGTTTTGCTAAACTTGCAGGCTCTAATAATTACATTGGGAGCAAGACAAGTGATGAACATTTTAGATTTTTTCTGAACGATTATTAAAGTTTAATGGAAGTAATTTTTCAGTCAAGGATAATGAATACAATATAATTTAAAATAAATATTTAAAAAGCCAACAGTTTATTAAAATATACAAGTGTCACTTCTATCCGAAAAGTAGCACGTTGGCGCTCTTCATATACAATGAAAGGGCACAGATCTAAATGTTTTATACATTTCATTTTATTATAAAGTAACAACTTAGCATCATCGCTAAGATCACTAACAATCACAGTAATATTTACTTCGAACCATTTTCCAAGAAACAGTATTCTATTATTACTCGCGCAACTTTTCTTGAACGATGATCTTGATCCCCCTCCCTTGTGCAATAAACAGTTGAAGGCAAAAGCTCGCAGCGGGCACTGATGACAACCTTCCAAGCATTAAAACTTCGTTGGCGCGAAACAGAAGCTAGTCAAAGCCAGTTGCTTTCATAGTGCAGAACCCCTGTTCAGATTTATTGTCAATATCGAAAGAAATGACTGAGTCAGGTCCAGGTCCTTCAAGGGAGTCACCTAAAACTCCCGAAAAAGTTAAGCACAAGATGCAGTTTTGACTTTCATTTCACACACGTTGGCATTACTTAAAATACTCTAGTGGCCGACTTTGTAAGTAATACGCCCACTCCACCCGAAATCGTCAATCCATCGTTCAAGATAAGTTGCCCGAGTAATAGACATACCCACAGACCCGGTAGGTATGTCAGGTATAGTACAGTGCTTCTTTGAATTATATTTTTGAACGATATGAGCGGACAGAAACTAAACAAACCGAAAGATTATAATACAATTCAACCGCATAATCCACCCAAAAACTTACGGAAACGCAAATGCGCACACCAGAGCTCGCCACCCGGCATTCAATACTTTCCCGCCAAAAGTGGTCATTCTTGACATCCCTATAGACTTCATGATTGGCGCATCTCCAAGCAGAATCATTGTTAATGCTCCTTGCACACATCGAGGCACACATTTTGTGCAGAAAGTTGGCGATTCGTGTTCAAGAGTACAATTCGATTTAAATAGAACGACTTCTGACAGATTTCAGCTGTTCACAGTTATCCAATCGGAAGTTTTGTTACTAATGTAAATGGTTTTGTGTTGTTGCTACCGATTGGATAACGGTGTCCAGCTGATGATCAGTCGGAAGTCACTATTCGAATTAATTTGTTCCTGTTTTCAAATTCAAACTACGAAACCGGCGTCAGTGAAAATGAGTGAATCAAGTGCGAAGGGGTGTGGTTTCAAAGTGAAAGAAAAGTGATATCATGTGACTAATGTATTAATATTAATAACTAATATTCACTGTGCCCGACGTTTCTAAAGTTGCGTGAAAGTCGTGTATCTTTTGCCAAGACAGATACACTTGTAGCTGAAATCCTATTACAATGGTTGAGCGTTTCCGTTCTGAAGTTGATAAGTTTAAGGACGCACTTAGCGAATTTGAAACTGACATTGTAAGGCATAGATTGTTATATGAATCGCAAGATTTCGAAGAGTCGATGTTGAGGGTAGTGGAATTAAAAAGATTTTCTGTACAAGCTCTTCGAAATTACGAAGAAACTTCCAAAGAAGCTTCCAAAGAAACTTCCAAAGCAGATAAAAGGTTTGTGGAGTTACAAACAGCAATTTCAAAAATTATCGCAATTCAGAATGCTCGAAATTTGGCATTTAGTACAAATTATTTGCAACGTTTAATTTTACGTGAACCTACTGACAGAATAAAGGAATCAAAGATGTTGAACAAGCTAATTCTTTTACAACAGCATCAAACCCAGATAATTGAATTGGCAAAGCAAGAAAGGAATACACACTTAGAAGTTTGTGAAGCAAGATCTTGTTTGCAAAAAGAACTTGTGCTTTGTAAAAAAACTATGGAGAAGAAAACTCAGGATTCAAAGTCGAAAATAGCTTCAGAAATAGAGGCAAAAATTTCCAGGAAATTAGAAAAAATGAACATAATGAGGAAATTGATGATCGGAATTTTATTGTGTAAACATGCCCCATTAACTGATCAATGGCTCGACTTTTTTCCAACCTTGCGAGATAAGATTACAATTGACTCGTTTCGTAATTGACAGGATATGTTTATTTTATAAGGATTAAAAGAATTAGACATATATATTGAAAAACTAAAATAACTTTTAGAGAAAATACTCTTAAACTTCGCTTCTTTTAATTTCTGTAATTTCTTTTTTAATTGTGAAAACTTGTGGCCCCTTTAGTTAAACTCAGTAGAAAACACCAATAGAAATTTTTATTTTAATAATATTTTATTACAATCATATTATTTAGTTAAATATTCCAGAAATGTTGATGGATCTTTGTTCAAATAAATTTTGTATTAATCATGTTTTGTTTCAAGACATAAGTGATGAATGTTCTTTCTTTTTTTTGGCTGTAACTTTCTGATCCGTTAAATCTGAATATAGCTTGAAAATAGTAATGTTTAAATAGCATGGCTGGATGTTCTTTATGGTCTTGACACTTATGAGGATATAAAACCAGTTTTGTTTGTCTCATTTGTGTTTCATCAAGCATGTTAATAGAGAAGTTGAAATGTGAACTAAAGAATTATCGAGATACAATAGAATAAGTCATAAGTTCATCAATAGTTCAGTACACTGAGTGAATGCTTGATTTCATTTCAACAGTGTTTTCAGGAATTATTGAGTTAAAATGTTACATTGAGTGAATGGAGACACTTTATTGAATTGTTTAAAGTATAACATAATAACGTGTTTGTCATATTTCACAAACACAACAAAAATGTGTATGTTAATTTTGAAATGCATGCATTTGTAAAGTCATTAATGGCCTTTTATTTATGGAACCTCAAAGTCTGTGTAGATATAGATTTAGATTTATGTAGTCAAAAAACAGTAAAAACTGTATGTGATGTGTGGGGGAGAAGATCATCTGTTTGGCTACATTAAGGCTGACATTGCACATCTGATTGTTTTTGTGGTTATATTATTATTGAAATTCAGTGTATGGGATTCAATAGTGTGAAAAAAGTGCTAAAGTATTTTTTCTTCAAGCTGGAAAAAATTCACAATAATATTATGCTGAGTACTAGTCCTTTTTTTTGGCTTTGCTGCTATGTGTAATTGGCTGGTGTAGGTTAGTGTCAGACCTTAGTCAATAGCCAAATCGGCTTTTGTGATGCATTATGCCCTCAGAATATTAGAGGGGAGTGCTTGTCTTCTTTGCTCTATAGTGAGGACATGTTGAGCTAATTGTTTTAGCATTGCAGGGTTTTCGTTGGTTTGAAAGGCTTTGTAAATGAAAGCAGTCTCAAGCATTGAGTGAAGGACTCGATATCAAGTTCCTTCCTCAGTACTTTCAACCATTTCCGAAACGGAGGGTGTGCTATGAGCTGTAGAACCTGTTTCTCAGTAGATCTGGTGGGATTTTAGTCCCTTGAAGTGTTCCTGATCTAGCCGTGTGTTTTGCAGTCTTCACATGTCTCTTCACCCTCATGATTTATGATTCAACGCTGATTTTGAGAATCATTTCTTGCATCATTCTGTTCATGTGAGAAAACCGTTTATTCAGACATTCCTTTTTGTCTTCTACTATGATCCTTGTTTTAAGCCATATTCTTTGCTGATCTCTTAATGTGTTTTCTGTTAAGATGATGTAGAAATCTCATCTGCATGGCCCAGTCAGTACTTTTCATTGTCCAAACCTCTGATCCACTTCCACACATGTGTATTGGTTTTGAATTCCTATTATGTATTATTAATTTAGGGTAATATTCATAGTTTGCCGTTATAAGTAAAGACCTACATAATAAGGATTTACTTAAAATAAATGGATATGACAGTTTCCGACTTACAGACACTACTTGTTTAAGAGGTGCACTTGGTCAATATTTCGCTGTGTATTATTTGGCAATGTTGCGTTATTGGTTACTGGGTACAATTCAGAAGGCCATGTCAGTCTTGTTTACAATTTTGGTGGTTCTTTAAAGTGTATGAATAGCATCTGTTGTATTCGATAGACGTGTCAACAGAAAGGACATAGTATACATTTTGTTTTATTTGGTGTGTTAAGTCATATGAAAATAATTGCTTTTGGCAGAATTGTTCCGATTTTGTGTAATTAGAATGTATGGTGTGTGATATTTAGTTTTCAAATGTGATTTATTTATTAAATGCAAATGTTTACTTTATTGCACAGGTTATTTAAAAAATGTGGTTCTGGTGTATAAATATAATTTCTCTGTGGTTATCTGCTGACCCTTAGTAAATGTCCAGGTAATTTTCCTTCACTTAACTTCACTCGAATATCACTATTTTCAAAGTTTCTTATGTCATGAGCTGAACCTGGCCATCTCACATCTATATCCAAGATTTCTTTTTTGGGACCATCGACAATTTGCACATTTGTGGAGAAGCAAGTTTTTCTCTTCCAAAGTATTTCTGCATTATTTCCTCCCAGGACTTTGAATTGGAACATGTGTCCCATCAACAACTCCAGGGAAACAGGCTTTATTAGAAAGATCTATTTGCAGCTGGTTCAATGCCACAACAGGTGAAGGGAATTTTATGAACCTTTTAATATTTTTTGATTCTACTTCAGGTATTTCTGTAATGATTCTACCGATGGAGAGCTGATGTATTTTATAGAGATCTGCACATACCAACTAAAAAAAATAATAATAAAGTAAAATAAAAATAATTTTTCGCATGGTGTATTGAGATCATTGTTGAATAACCTTTAAAACATGGTCCTCGTAGGATAACCTACAAAATACATCTGAATGTATTGCAATTGAAATCAATAAATTACATACCTGAAATGTTGGTATTGCATTCAATCTTAATGCTATTAACATTTATAGGAGTGGAAGTAATGATAATCTTCTATTACTCAAGTCCATGTGAGTCTCCAACAGAGGCACTAATATGTTTACAACCGTATCCTTTTCAAAAAGATAACTCTTCTTAAATTCTTGTTGACTATGCGTTTGTAAAGAATTTTCCAGATCTCTCAAATATTGTTTTTATATATGATCTTCCATATTGATTTCAATATATTCCAAAAACGTTTCAAAATCATTAATGGTACAGATAAGCTAACTTGTAAGAAAAAGTGAATGCTTAAGCAAACACGTGATGAGGAATGGAAAATACGAATAAGTAAACATTTAAGTTTTCCTAAAAAATAAGTGTCGACTGTGGATATGGTCCTTAATCTCAAGTCACATACCTTCTGATATGTCCTTCGATTAGTGCATTTGTTTAGTTTTATTTCTGAATTTTGTTTGTTTTTTCTGTCCTCTGATATTGCCTAAATAATAAAATAATATAAAAAAAGGCATAATACCTATTTTTATTAATGATTTGACTCTACACAAACATTCCAAAGTAAAGGCTGAGGAAGTGTTTTCCGTCATTAGCAAAGGGTACCCCTGGATAAGATTTAAAATGTTTCCTAAAACAAAATGATGCAAGAGTAGTTAAACTATGACTTTAAAATAAAATTAAGATTTTTGAAGAATTTCTTTGCCTTCCAACACCCCAACCATCTACAGCCAAAAATGTGTTTATAATTTTTTCTGCAACTATCCATTTACTTTTCTAATTATTAAAAAAAAGAAGAAACTAATGTGTGCTTCAAAAAAATTAACGAACATTTATTTTGACTGTGTTTACATGGGATGCGGCCCAAAAAATCTCAAAACACCAGTGTTTATTTTTTCAGGTTTGAGGAAAAGTGAAAAAAATTAAAACCATTAATACCCTTTCCAGTGTTGAAAACAAATTATGACTTTAAACATATGTTTGGAAGTGACTGCAACAGTTTCGAAATTAATTTTGGTCTTTAAAATAAATGTGTATAATTTGTTGTGGCTCCCAGTAATTTTTTGATTTAGGAATTTAGTTACAAATTATCATATGCTTCATGATTTATAATCTTTTGTGATGTATTGTATGATAGAAAAGATGGCAGTTTTTAAAAAAACGTGCCAGAACACTCTGTAAATGTGCTACAAGTGTATGGAGAATTGCATGCCAAAGTGGATTTTATATGAAATAATAGGAGTTTGCAGATTATTGCAATATTCAAAATCACCCATAACTGGGAAATTGTGTCCCCTAAGTCTTTTTAACCCAGTTGCTTGTTTAGTTGGGACCCAACTGTTTTGGAGGCAGGTGAGATTTGGCAGCTCAAGATTTTTGGGGGAGATGGGGGAATGAGAGAGAGGCGAAGGATAGGTGGGAAATGAAGGGGGCTTATATTATGTTTGGAGGCAGTATTTTACATGTCTTTTTGAACGTCTTGGTAGATTGAGCTCTTTTGAGTCCCTCTACTCCATGGGCAATCTGAAAAGTCCAGAAGCAGAAATGTATATCAAATTAAATTGACTTTTTTCCACCACTTATATTAGATAATGATTTACATTTTGAGAGAGCTCTCCAAATTAGAATCACAAAATGTCCAACTGAAATCTGAATAATTTTTTCCAGATCAATAATCAAAACTCTCCATTGTGATGTAAAAATAAGTGCAACATCTAAATCCTTCAATAAACTTCAAGGTTCTCTTCATTCTTCAAGGTTTAAATCCTTCAATAAACTCCAATCAGCAAACCCTACATGGCTAGTATTATTAATTTAGAACCATCTGTAAAAATGTGTACCACGTTACCAATTTCAGGAAAACATTCATGACCTTCTCTACCAGGAAGGATATCTTGTCTATCAGTTCTCTAATTGTAAGGTCTATGTTAGGTTTACAGAAAGAGTATAAAAAAATTCCCTGATATTTATAATGCTTAACTAAAACGAATCACATAACTATGAATCTTCAAAACATTCAATAAATAAAGATTTTCCAAAATTATTTTCATTTACAAAACTTTCTTCTTATTTATAAGAATTTCTGCAATTTCTCCAGTTAATTAAAATATTTATCAATTTATTATCATTCTGTGAAAAACATTTCTAAAGATCATTAAATTTCTTTAAAGCTATATGTAAGATTACAAATTTTTGTATGTTCTAATTTCACATTAATTGGAGTGTTATTCCTAATACCCAATATTTTGTGATTTCTCAAACCAGTTATCTGCATGTGAGGATATAACAAAATAATTTTGACCTATTTAAAAATTTATACAACAATAATAGACATTCGAACAAGCACTCCAGCATGTTCTTTCAAACTAAGAATTTTTATTGCTTATTTACTTGTAACTTCCTTGTTATAGTGCATGTCTGCCAATTTAATTGATAATTGAACAAAATTCCTAAAAACTTTGGATAATTTGAGGCTTTTACATTGAAATTGTTTATTTTCAGTTTAATATCATTTTTCACTTCTTTACGAGAATTAACAAACACTTTTCAGGAGCTTCTGCCAGTCCTCTGGCAGCTGGAGAAGTTGTAATCTTACTGAGTTCAAATTCTAGTTTTGTTACTTGGTAATGTACACTACGACATCCACAAACTGAAATATTTTTGTTGAATTATCTGACACCTCTAAATTTCTTGTATAAATGATGTATAAAAAATGTATAAAAGAGAACTTAAAAGACTGTGTGGTGAATCTTTCTTAATTAAAGCTGAGTTTGTACAGAAAGTTACATTACGTACATGGATAAAATGCTTAATGAAAACAACAATTTTTGTGGGCACTTTTAACTCAAAGTTTATACAAAAAAATTTCTGAGAAAAGTTAAAATTTCTTATGAAATTTTTGTTATATTTATGTTAAAATTTCTTATGAAATTTTATTTTAAAATTTAATAATCTTTCTTTGATTCTTTTTCTTCATAATTTTCAGTAAACAGAAAGCGAAAGAATAGGCCTAACTTCATCTGTTTTAGCATTAGGTATAAATATAACAAAATAATGTTCCCATTGTTCTGGAAATACATTGCGATATGAAATATAATTGTATAAATGTAAGAGGACCCTTTTTTAAAAATTCAGATAACACTGAAATCACTTGGTAACTCATTTGGTCCAGTCCTGGGGATGAATTTAAATTAACAATGGATAGCATATTTCAATTCCTAAAAAAAAGGAATCTTCTTGAAATAGATTTTTGTTATCATTATGAACTGTACCATCAATATCTTTCTCATTGCCACTTGTATTTGTTTTTCGGAGAGCATGAGTAATCAATTGTATTCCTGATTTTGTGTTCTTGTTTTCTGTTGAGCTCATTTGTTATTTTATCATTTTTCTTGAACATTTTAATTAATTTCCAAAATTCAGATATCTTTGTTTTTGGAGTGAGTAATTCACATTTCTTCCCAAAACACTGGGTTGTCTTTAAAGTTTTTTTTAAAGTAATGCTTGGTATTTTTTTCTTCAAACCTGCCTCTAGCATATCTGTATCTGATAGACTTTAGAGCTACATTTTGCAAAGGTAGAGCTCTTTCATATTTATTATTCCTCCAATTACAGTTCATATAATTTTTCCTTCCTTTTTTTTTTCTTCTCTTTTTTTAAGTTTATTTATTAATAATGATATCATTGTTTCCTAAATGATTTTATAATTGTATCATCTAAAAACGTGTGTGCAAGGTATATTTGCTAAGTACATCCATAGTATTGAATTCTAAAGTATTGAAGTCATGTTTTTGTAGATCTCAAATCTCCCTCAATTTGTCCAAATTAATATCATTCATAATGTACCTTAATACTGGCCTTTTCTGTATGGACTGACACTGACTAGAATATCAATTGGAAAATCGTCATTTCCCCATTTATCATTTAATACATTCTAATTGTTACCAAAGCTAAGTTAGTAGGTGTAAAGTTCAAATCTATGTTTGAAGAAATTTATTGTGGGAATGCAAAATACCTTACAGGATTTTTGTATTCAAAAAGCAAAAACATTAATGCCAAATAACATGTGAGAAATGAGGACTCATGTAAAGGTACACATTAAAATAAATCATCGGGAATGCAAGGCAGAAAATGAAAATATTATATTAACTAAATAAATTTTGGACAATTTTTTAAAAACATTTGGAAACGAAACATATTAAAAACATGGGACATTGTTGATGTAAGACAAGAGAGGTTGCAGGAGCGACAAGAGCGCATTGATTCGAAGTATAAAAATCAAACAAGTGAACTTGTTAACACAGATTGTAAGTGAAAATGAACAGTTTAAGTCGGAACTATATTGGATTTTGTAGCATGAGGATCTATGGTTGGCAGGGCGATAAGTAAAAATATTTTGTTGTTAGTTCATGAGAGAGAGAAAATGGACGTATGGTCTACGATTATTAGAGAATAGGGAAATAAGTGAGCTAATATAGATTAGTGAGAAACTAGTAATATTCGTTAAAAAAATTTAGATTGCGAATTTTACCATAAATTGTAAATGCAGTGTGGTGATACAAAGAGTTCTAGCATGGATGTATGGAAATAGTCGCTGATCTCATGACAATCCCAAGATTGCTGAAATACCTTCGCAAAGGAAAGATTAGACGATAAGTTGCAAAAAGACTTGAAAAACAATTAAGCAAGGCCAAGACATGTTTAATTATAAGATATAAAATTAAGTGAGAAAAATAATTATCATTTTTTAAATAGATAGTCGATGGCCATTAAAATAGGTAACAGTAGAGAAAATATAATGAAATATAGTCAAATTTTAAAAACAAATAGAATATTGAAATAATTTAATTTTGCAGCCAAACTTCATGTTGCTGATAATTTCATAACAAATTATGAGGTGTTTGATTTATGATTAAGATTAATTAAAGGAATAAATAACAGAATATTTCCTAACAAATTTAAATTATCACCATCCGAATACTCATGTTTTCTAGCGCACGAAAAGACAGATTAGTATACCGTGAGATAATGTAACTATGCAAACGCCCAAAGCCTTGATAAAAATGAGAGCTAGCCTCTCCATTAAATTGAAATAAAAAATAAGGATAATAATTAGGCAACGTAGGCAGACATATAATGGGATCATAATTATATTAGGTAGCTGAATATTGAACTGTTTCAATGGCATGCCCAACACAGGCAAAATATAGTTGATTTAATTATAGAGAGATGATAAAACTTTTACAATATCCAGAATATGTCATGGATATACACTATACATTGGGCTCTTTATCATTTAATAAAATGAAATAATAGAAACTGAAAAAGAAGAATATGTGTATTAGAATTTTGAGATTTCAATAATTAAAATTATGCTGTATTTGCCTGCATTAACCTGCAAGTCAAGTTTATTTTTAAGCTTAGACAATTCCACTGTAATGTTTAAAGTTTTGAAGCCATCATAATTAATAAAAAGAATTAAATGTGCCTGAAGTGTAGACCTTGTCTCTCATCAGATTTTGATTCCAATTTGCTGAAAATTATTATTTGCGATATAACAACCATCAACCATAATTTCATCTGTGTGATTGACGTTGGTCCAACCTCAAATGATTTAACTGAAAAGTTCAACTTCATTTTAATATAAATAATTCATTTTTAACAAAAATTACTAAACTGCTTCATCTAATAGCTAGTTAATCTTATCAAATCTTACTATTTTATTTAAAACTTTTAATAAAAACTTAGGCTTTAGAAAGATTTTGAAGTTAGATTTAGCAGGTTCACGAAGGCAAGGAAAGGCTTTCTGAAAGGCACCCTACTCCATGTTCCGACAGATGATATTGTGAAAGATTCACCAAAATTCATATGGTACTGTGCCTTAACAAGAAGTAGTCCAGTTAAATTAGACAAAAATGAGAAAAAAATCCCAGAAATTGAAATTTGTCATGATTGTTGATACCTACCGCAAATTACATTAAAAATCCTGCAGTGAGTATGTGTGTGCAGGGAGGGGGTTAAGTTTTTAGATATATCTTTAGTTATTAATTCTAACGATAATTATGTTCTATATTGGATCAAATTTCCTATAAATAAGTTCCTATAACAATTTTTTATAGAATTGACCATTTTAAAATTCCAAGCTTGAAGAGGTCTTGTTTTTTTTTACGAGGCCTTAGTTTTGTTATCTTCCTTGTAATAATGATATATTCTTTGCACCGAAGTAAATTTAATTTTTGTTCAACATTTATCAATATGTTTTTGTATATTTTACCCAAGAACAAGAGCAGTAAACAGCTCACCTTCCCCCGTAACAATCATGCCAAATTTCAAAATTGCAAGATTATTTTTTCACTCGATTTGTCTAATTTCACGAAGCCACTTCTTGTTGAGCCTTGTTACTATATGAATTTTGCCAAACTTTTTGCAATATCGTTTAGCGACACATCTAGCGGATGCCTTGTCTGGACATCTTTCTTCGCCTTCCTGAAAGCAGGGATGAAAATTAGTAACTCATTGTTCGTAAAATTTGATTATTCCAACGATTACTTAGCTTTAATTCTATCATGGATGATCAGGATACATTTGAATTGCCCATATGGATAATTTTAGTAGTTTTCGCACAATATTGTGATCAATATGTGCAACAAGATTTCCTCAAAAACGTCTTCAAACGGAGTATATACCTAGTGTAGAGAAAGTTATGTAATGTTGCGGAAAATTGATTTCCAGATTTTCACAGAAACACACGATTTGGGATTCTCTGATACCGAAAAAGAGTTTTTCAAAACGTCCGTCCGTCCATCTGTCTGTGTACACCACTAGCGCGTAAACCATACGCAATATTTTCCCCCAATTGATATTTCCCGGTCGATCTTGCTCGAATCAAGGCGCTCAAATTTGATGATACTTTCCATGAAGCTCCTGGGAAATTTTCAAAATTTTCTCAAAAACTGCTTAAAATTTTATCTTTACAATTCTTGTAAGAATAGAGTAAAATACGCTTATAAAGGTGCCATAGATCTGATTTTCACGGTTAATTCTGTATTTTCGAAAAATGCAAAAATTTGAATTTTCTTCGGCGTCTTCCTACAACTACAGAATTGAAGATAGAGATTTTTCCTTCAAAATCTTTTTTTCTGTTGTCAATAATTAGTTTTTTCATTAAAGTCATGTACATTTTTTTGAAACTTTTAGTAGGTTTCACGCAATATTTCATGCAATATTTGCGTAATTATTTCTTGTTTTAAAAAATTACAAAAACAAGATTCGCCAATCTCTATAATTCTTATTTCCCCAAAATTTACAAAAATATAGTTTTCTTTCCTTCCTTTCACGTCGTTTAATACTTAATTAGCGGCAATTAGATTACATTATTGTATTTGAGTACTTGTGTTTTAATTGGTGTCCTATAAAGTTTCTCGAAAACTCAAGTTTTCTGTGAAAAAAAGCTCAAAATTCCTCATTTTCAGAAACGCTCAAACGACATTTTCTTCATATACTGCATATATGCGTATGTATACAAGGAAGTAAAAATATAGTAGTGAGTGTTTTTATCAAAATCGGATCACCAGAAATTTTCTCTCCAATATCACAAAAATTATTTTGCATTGAATAGTAAGCTATAGATTTGATATGACAGTCGTGTAGTCGAAGGAACCAAACACCTTCTCACTTCTAGCAAAACGAGGGGTCAAGAAAACGAGCGCGGATAGCAAAATTTGGAACTACCTAGGTTTCATCTGAAGTTGATGTACTGGCTACATTATTGCTGCCAATATCTTTGATAGATCGCTTCAAACTTGTAGGCATAGTCCATTCCGTATAATTTACTTCGTCTTTATCAGTAATCTTTTCCGACCTGGTATGAAACCGGGGAATTTGGCTCCGGGTGACATAGGTTGTTAATTTAAAATTAAAATTAAAATTAAAAATAAAATCACTTAACCGAGATTGTTTTACGTCCAGTCGAGTGTAACTATCTGCCGATCGCCACAGAAACACACTTAATCGGCTTGAATTTGAAAAAAAAAAAAAAAATCGGTCGCCATCAATTGAGCATTCAAATTTCTCACTGCCTGTCTTGAAGGGAGGAGCCAATAGTTCGTGAAAAAAATGGAGGGTTGCTATTTATTGGGGGGAGGCTGCGTTGCAATTTCAGCAAGCAGGGTATTTCTAATATTTACTTTCTTTTACCATAATGAAATTTGAAATTCACTTTTACTACGTGTGCTAGTTTCAAGTTGGGGAATGAAAACAAAGTACAGAAACAATTTTAAAAGGGGCTAGTTGTCTCTTTGCAACCTGAAACTAAACCCAAATACAAGAATCCAATTACAGCAAGGGCTCGAAATCAGGAGTCCGCCCGGAGCTTGCTTCATTTATATTTCACAGTCGGCCCGTCGTCTTGTCTTTTCTTGTCGCTTAACCTTCGGCTCGCCGCCGCCCGGTAGATTGATTGAATCCTGGATTGAATGAGAAAGGTCCTCGCAACCCCGGTGACTCAATTGTGTTTTGGGCTTCGTTCATTCATTCATTTAGTGATTTAGTGACCTCTCTCTACTTTTTCTTTATACTTTCCTTATATACTGTCCTTATATTTCTTACGACTGCTACATTTTCATTTTGCTACATGCTTTTGAGAGTGATGGACCTAAAATGCTAAAACCGCTGAGAGTCGCCAATATTCATCTCTGGCTCACTACTCTCTTTAACATAAAAATCCGGTAGCTTATTTGACTTCGCTAGTAGGTACATCAAAAGAGAAATACAAAATGACAATTCCAATGTATAACCCATTTATTTTTCGGAAGTATTAGTTTTTTTGTAACCACAAACATGTAGACAATATGGAAAATATAAATTTTCGTGATTTGATGAAAAAATAGAAAATAAGCATTTATTTAAAAATATTTTATTAAAAGGAATTAGCTTTAAAGATGATATGCATAGGGTTGCCCTTTAGTCGTATAATTTTCTTTACAGCTTTGTCTGAAATGAAAAAAATAAACAACCATGAGATAGAATGTACAATAGCATGTTAAATGAAAAAGTTACACTACTTCACTACAATTTTATCTATTATTCAGCGATATTAAAACATTTTAAACATATTAAAGCATTCTGTATAGTTATACATTAAGTTGTTTTCAGGAATACAATTAGAGTATCTTTTGTAATACCCCCGGTCGTCTCGTTAGAGAACGCCCGGTTAGCGGCCCGGTTATAGCTCAGTCGGTGATGGAAGGAATCGTTAAACAGATACAAAGGCAGTGCGAAGCAAACACTTTGATCACTGGTAAAAATTACTTTTATTCCTGGGCAATCAAATCTAATGCCCCAGGGAAGTTACATTTGTGAATTGAATAAGAAAATGAGAAAATTAGGTGAAAAGAAAAGAAGATGAAAAGTTAGTATTCAGATTAAAGCTTAAAACTAGAAAGAATTCATAACTAACATTACAATGGTAAAAACAAAAGTTACAGGTCAATGTGCCATAGCGCGGCACCGCATTACAAGTTTACACAGGGACGAATGCCCTTGAATGATACTGCCTGGAGAAAGGTCTTTGCGCGCCCGGGGAGGGCGGGCGCGGTCGAGAGGGGCGTCTGGCGGCCTTCAAAAGAATGCATCGGAGGCCGATGGCCTCCCGTGCCAACAGCTGGGCGGTCGGGTCGTTGACGTCACCAAGGGGCGGTGGCGTCCGGCAGCGTTGTAACGGCGTCTGGTAGTGTCTGGTTGAACTCGGAGCAGCCGGGATTCTCTCGATCTCAGGAGCGTAGCAGTCAACTATGCGTACCTCTGCTTTCCGTGATAATTGTCGAACACAACTTCGGAAAGTCAAGAACTCCTACAGAGAAACATTCGCCTCTCTTCACAACTAATTCCCACTTCAGAGAAGTTTCTCTGTCTACTGCAGTCGGCCCAATGCTCAAGCTCGCAGTAAAATTATATAAGTCCTTCATAGGCGCACTTGCCCGAATAGCTTCCCCCCGTAGAAGTTTCTCTCCCAACTGCCCTCAGCCTAATGCTCCGGCCCCGTCTGATGCTCTGGCCCTTCTGATATTCTATCAGTCGAAATCGTATCAAGTCAACTTTTACCCCCACCCTCTTTCTCGTGTGCACCAGCTCCTTATAATAGTCGCGTCGCTATTGGCCAAAGGTAATGGCGCATTGCACTATTTTCAACCAATCATGACGGGAGTAGTGAAGGAAGTTTCCGCTCTCTGCGCCAGCTGTGAGTGCACAGTGTTATTCTTATTCCTTCTAGAACATCGGCCATGCCTGCGCAAGGGGTGGTGTCTGATGAAAGAATTACCGTTCTAGAGATTTCGCAGATGTTCCGGCGCCCGCAGGCCTCTCTCCGTCAATGTGTTGACGCCGACCCTCATAACGACTTTCTTAATGGGCCGGGGGCGCAAATGGCTGTCACGATAAGCGGGGTTGCGCGCGTGTCGCCATCTGTTTATTCTCCCAGTAGAACTCGGGGCGATCGAGTTTGTTTTATATTCCTGGTATGAGGAAGTCGGTATCGCTACACTTTATTGCGAAATGTTATTGTATACTGTGAACATAGTTTAACTCCATGTTGTCTCGTTTTTTAATGCAATATCATTTAGAAATATGGATATTTTTGCAGAAAAAGGCAGTTTTATTTCTGACTAAACACTACAAAACTCAACTGACATAAGAAAATTTAAAAAAATGTAATTTTTTAAAATTTGCGTATATGTGAATCGACATGAATGCGAACGAGACTGTTATAAACCGTTTGAGATTACCAGTCGATGTAAAATTGTTGGTCACTGAAATGATCTGTAACTTACATCACGTGTGATTGCCAACACCCCATCATCTTCTGAAGAGAGAATCTGGACATTAGCGGTGCCATCACTAGAAACGATTACAGATTTCCCTGTACACATTCCATTGCTCTTCGAACCAGATATTAGATCGCAATAAGTCCCCTGGGGTAAACATGTCTGCAAAAAATAGACCAGTAATCATTTAGTTACAAACATATAAAGGAGTAAATATACCGCATTTGGAAGTGAGTTAAATCTCATAGTAGCTTTTCTTAGAAGTATATTCGAGAATTACTGTCACATTACTACTAAACTTCAAATTAATATTTCAAATGAATCTATAGTAATACTCCCACTGAAAATTAATAGAATCTCCTCTCCCCCCTCTCTCTCTCTCTCTCTCTCTCTCGTGTTGTACTCTTTTTTCTCTCCCATGATGACATTCTCCTGCTGGAAGGAAACGTCTGATGGGTAAGACATTCAAAGTGTGTTTGTAACAGCCGAGAGAGATTTTAACTGTTCCAGTATTAGGTGCTTTCTACACCGTTGGTAACGTGTGGGGAATTTTTTGTGGGGCTGGTGAGTGAAATTATTAATAATAATAACAATAAACGTAGTAATAATTATTAATAATTTGTTTAACGTCCAAAACGGGAAGCAGTAAAAACTGTGTGTGTCGAATGGGGGAGAAGTATACTACGCGCACGTTTCCTTACTTACAGAATATCTTATTCGCTCTTTTACTATACATAGTTGAATTTGGAATAAAGGTACGAACAAAAGGGGTTGGCAACTTTCGAAAACTAGAAATTTTTGCTCTCGAGTAATAGAAAACGTATTGGCGTCGGCAAACGAACTATAATATTGCTGGCAAATTATTTTTCCCTCTCTTCACTTCCCACAACTAGCCAAAACTTGTGCATATAGAAGCTAGATGTCATATGTACACCTACCATGCACTCTTTACAGCTATAAAGTTTAACAACAGTAATGAGAGTTCCTACCAGAAGTGTAACCTGACGATGACATATTCTAAATAGCTATGCACTGGCCGGTCTGGGGTACGTAGTATTAAGGTGACTTGGAGAAATGCGAGTAGTGTGGGGGTATTATGTAGGACATCGCCCACTAGATTTCATGATGCGATGACAATCTTTGGAATACCAGTCATGCCTTCGGAACTTTCTCAATAATTCGAGTTCTCTCTCAGGAGTTATCTCAGGAGGTATCTCCTGTATTACAGGAGGTATCTCCTGTAATGAATCTGGATCTGGTTTCGCCATTTCTTTAGATTTGGTTTAAAACAATACGACCAGGAATTCTCGATTTCAACAGTAAATAGATTTTATTACGCGCCAATGAATATGTGTTTGGAATGTTGTCGTCGCTGCTCGCTTTTGTCTTCAACTATTTATTACTCAAGGAAGGGGGAAACAAGGTCATCGGAGTTTTTTTAATATGTTGCGTCTGAATTGATGCAACGCGTCTCTAAGCCCCGGGGGGCGTTGAGCGCTTTGCACTTGGAAATTATCCTCCATTAATCATCGCGCTATAATTAATTGTGAGTAATACACCATTAACATTATCTGTTATTTAATGTCACTTCTCGTCGCAGGCAGTTGTCGAGAGGACCGCCAGGTAGCATCTCCGCGTTCGCGCCTCCTACTACGCACCCTTGCGTCAGTACCCAGCGGCTAGAATTGGGGAGAAATTAGGATAGAGGTAGGGTTTAGGACACTTCACAGGGGGTTAGTCTAGCCTTTGAAGCATGCAAACTAGTTTTGTCGTAACAAATTTCACATGAGGGTCTACGGGGATTCTATGAGAATCGAACCCGGAACCTCAGAGGTGAAAAAGGCAAGCGAATTTACCACTGATTCATGAGAGCATATTTAATTTTTTTTTTACAGTTTTCAGGATGCGCAGGTTGTACATACCTGTAAGGTTTGATTCAAGTTCACACTTTCTTTGTTGAAAGCTATGAATCCAGCATTTCCTCTGCAGAAGGCGATCTGGTTCTTTCCGTTGTCCCACCAGTTCGTCACTTCAGTACCTTAAATGATGAAAAATAATTTGTTTTTACAAATACTTTCTGTGTTGGTAATGTCCCCAAAATAGATAATGCCGCGTGTAATACGTTTGCAAATGGCGACGGAAAGTGCTAAAACGAAACACCGAAAAACATGGAATTCAGCAAACGTCACCGAACTGACAGCTAGTGAGAATCTACAGCCTTTTGTTCTGTTGGTGCGGTCTACCGTCACCGTCGATCGCCTCAGCAGAACGAACTATTTCTAGAAAGATGGCCAATGATTCTCAATGTGTATTGATACATGAGTATGAAGTATATTACGTCACGAGCGAGTATCGTAAACTTCGTGTGAGTTAAATGCCCATTTTATCGAGTTTTATACAGTTCATTTCTAAGACTAATGATAACCGATAAACGTTGAACCTAGTTATCATTTCAGCATATTCTAGTACTTATGGCGACGTTAGTTTCATGTCTTAATTACATCCTTTCACAATTTTAGAATATTGCTCTGAGGCGGTTTACCGTCATCCATTCATTGGACATCTATATAGAACGAAATATTTAGTGGAACAATGACAAAAAATTAATCAACTGTAAATGTTTGATTTGTTAACTTCTTTGTGATTGTTGATATTTGTACTAATGGAGCTAATAATGACTATCATTGAGCAATGATCTGCAGCCATCTAATACGACAAGAAAATTGTACAATGGGTACAAGAAAAAAAGCCTAATTCGGCATATTTATTCTGAGTTCATTTTTAGGTCTTATGGGGATGAAACGTAACAATATTTAATAGATGTTTTCCCTCACTTCACAACTAATACATAGCGTTTTGGAGTGTGATGTGCGTTACGTCTTACCAAGTACAAGGCGATTGCGTGATACATAGCATGTATGTACTGACAATACTAGAAAACAATTAAAATTTGTTCATTTAGTATTTATATATTGATGACCCAAATATCTGTACAAAAAATGTCACAAAACATACCACGATAAATTGCTAAAATATCTAGTTAAAGGAATATGGCGACGGAAACAAACCACATATAGAACTGACTAGAAAACTAAGAAGGGAATTTAAATAGGAACGTGGCAAGAAGTTGTGAAGTTCTTAGAATTATCCAACATTATGCAAAATGTTTTTTAGGTTAATTAAGACTTTCATTAAGACTTTTATTTAAATTATTTTATAATTTTTATTGCACACGTGATGCAGCGTTAATAACAGCCCGCGAAAAATTGTGTTAAATAATTTATAAACAAATATATGCATACTAATTAGGAAATACCACGTTTTTTTCTTTGAAAAAACAGGATACAGAAAATAATGAGCGCTCTCATAGCCGCTGTCGGTTGCCGGCGATTACGACGCATTACGCCCTGAGGAAGGTCGCAGAATGGCGACCGAAACGTCGGCACCTTTGCCATGGACGCGGCGTCACCCGGACAGCCAAGTAAATACTGACTCAGGTTGCGGAAGCCTACGCTCCCATTTCGTGAAGTCGCGGAGGCTAAGCAGCTCGCGACACCGAAAGTCCCTGGATGAGTGACCGTCTGGGAATCTCGGATATTAACGCCTTCGAACTCCTGTTAATGGGGATAAAAGGCAAAGACATTATGCCAAAAGACTACACATTCAAAGAGAATTTCTTCGGGTCCAATCCTGAATAAAGGCTTGGAACGTTGTTATCACTCAAAATACCACGAATGCTTTGGAAATTGACGATAAATTCCAGACTCGCGAAGCAAGAAGAGGATTTATCTGAAAATTTCCACAGCACGAGTGGTTTTCAAAAGGATTATTTCACGAATGAAATTAGGTTCAACAGAGTTCCGAAATTATTGAAAAGTATTGAAAATAACTGAAAGCTATGTTAAAATCAAAGAGTACATAGACTGTTGATTGGACAACGACATATCGATGTATTTCGCCTCCTAAGATTGATGAGTCACAGTTTATGATTAGACAGAAGGGAGAAGCGGTAAGAAAATTTGATAAACGTTTTGAGATACACCCCCCTGATCGGGGCATTTTGTGGGAATACTTGAAGACTTTAGATTTTTAATTTCACGAATGGGAAAGTCATGATAACAGTGCCGGACTGGATGGCCGAGATTGCTAAGGCAGTAGTGCCGTAGCGATCTCGGAACAAACGATCGCAGGTTCGAGTCCCGCCTCAGGCATGGTTGAATTGTGTTCGTCCTTTCACCCCCTATCATCATATCGTGTCATACTCACAGTTAACATGCCGTTACACCAATAGTGGTCGCTAATGACCTACAAGTTGATGCGGCCTTAAAAATAGCAAAAAAACAAAAAAATCGTATTACCTTCCGTGCTCGTTTTGAAGAGCACCATGTTGGCAATCTGTCTCCAGCGGTGCTCGCACACCCAGCCGCCGCCACAGCCGCCGTCGCCGTTGATAGTGACGTCGAGGATGTTGCCTTCGCCGTCGGCCGGGGGGCCGGCGTCGGCGTTTGTGAACTCGTAGCTGGACATGACGCGCGTCACCCCGTATGGCCACGCCTGCATGAACGCCACCGCCATCTGCAAGAGAAAAAGGCGAGAATAAGATAAATAAGTAAGATAAATTTTATTTGAACCTTATTTGAATTTTATTTGATATGGGCATAACCCGGTGGCAGCTAATGACATAGGAAATAACTAATTACATAGGAATAATAGAATAGGAATTAACACTTAACTCGGGTGTGCTCGCAATAGGTAGACTCACGTCTGTGCCTGCAATGTATCTCTCAGATATAGCTGTTTCCTTTTTGTGAATGGGAATGATCTAAAGCTCTATTTACTAAAATATTTGTTTTATTTAGTTTGTACAGGTCTCTCAATGTACTTGTTAATGAATACTACTGTCAGAGCAAGCTGTTTTATTTCATAATTATATTTTTATTTTATTCAGAGACGCACATCTTTGAGGCTCCTGCACGCCCATAGCGGCCCACTTCTCAGAATTACATTTCCAAACAAGCTTTCAGATACGCCACGTGCGGCAACGCTTCGCTTCTTGGAAATCCGCTCACGCAACAACGATGCCAACCGACTCTTGCAGCAACCGCCTCGCGCAGCTGCGGTCTTGGCATTCCCAGAAATTTCCAGTTGCACCATATGGCGCAACAACGACATCCGTTGGAAACGCCGCGCTCGCGTCGCAACGACCAGTCAGTACTCGTCTGAGCTCGCAGCTGTGCGGACGGGTCTCCGAGCCGCCTCCCGACGTGTCTGGGCAATCTTCGCCTGAAGTCTGAGCCGAGCAGACGCGTTACACTGCTCCTTACATGACTTCACTACCGGAGTCGTCACCTGGCCTCCACGCTACGCATGGTGCTGCCTCTAATAATTGCTCCTTGTGCTGAGCATTCTCTTCATCTTAACATGGCTCGTGGACATGTTGTCTCGCCGTTCAAGTCTGCGGCTGTTCCTGCTATCTGCATTCAATGCTGCTACTGGTGACTATTGCGCCTGTATTACTCGCCACGTGTTCAACTAATTTTATGTTCACGCTTTATGTGGCGCCTGTGATTAATTATTCTACAAACTGTATTACTCGCCACGTGTTCAACTAATTTTATGTTCACGCTTTATGTGGCGCCTGTAATTAATTATTCTACAAACTCTATTGCTTGCCACGTGTTCAATTGCATTTTATGTTCACGTTTGTGTGGCATCTGTAATTAATCATTCTACAAACTGTACTACTCGCCACGTGTTCAACTACATTTTGTGTTCACGTTTATGTGGCATGTGTAATTAATTATTTTACAAGCTGCATCGCCGACATCATGTGTCTAACTGGTGCTTCGTGTTCTCGCTGGTGCTCACTTACGGCACAAACAATCTCCTGAACTACATCTGCCTTTAACGGGCCTGGGTTAGCTGCCCGCCCGCAATCACACCAACCTCAGCAAGATGCAAGAGAAACAAGTTCTGTGCTACCGCACCAAATACGATCCCATGTCATGGGCATAATCGTATCTTTACATTGTGATTTTATGTGCTGCAACCCCTTTTGTTCCTTCTCCCCCTCATAGCTTAAGATGTACTTTGTTTTGTTTTGAATAGAATATATGTTTTACATGATCTGATTCACAGCTCCTTTTTTATGGTAACAAGTACTCTCCATCCAACCTCCATCCTTGCAGCCCCAGACCTGCAATGATGGTCATAATCTGTTGTTTTTCTCATTACAGGCGTCTGGGTGGTCCTTCGAATTCAATCAATCAATTAATTAATTTGGGCTATGGTAGGAATGTTTGGGAGGAGTCGAAGCCTCATTATTTCACAACTAGTCCACTCGCTCGACTCACCCCATCCATTTTGATCCTTCGACCCGTGATTTTGAACCAGAAAACCTATGTATATTTTCATATTGTTTTATGTATGCTGTTCATGCTCTTCGGACCATTTTGATCCTTCGAGCCTTGGATTTTGAACTAGCAAATTTATCTATGCCTATATGTTATTTTATGTATACTGTTCATGCTCTTCGGACCATTTTGATCCTTCGACCCGTGATTTTGAACCAGAAAATTTATGTATACTTATATATATATAAGCTTAATTTCTATTTTTAATGCCCTCCAGGTATTAATGCTGATATTTACATCAGCACTCATTCTGTACTTCCATCGTCATTGCCTTCCAGGTATTAAAGCTGATACTTACATCAGCAATACACCTTTGTATGTGCTTTTCGAGCCATCATCTTTTGTCTTTTGAGTGTACTTGTTACCATATATGCAAATCAAGTGTTAATTGTATTCACTTTATCGCAAATCAAGTGTTAATTGTATTCACTTTGTCAATGTACTTTTTTTTTCTTTTCTTTTTATGTAACATGCTTATGCCTGACTTAAAATGTTACATGTACCATACTGTCCTGTATCGTGTATCGAGGCTGTATGCTGTACTAATTACTGACGCTGTGTCTGCTGTTCCACTCAGCTGTTTTTCAACTAACTGTAAGTGTAGTAACCTCATAAGATGTGCGTCTACTCAGGGTACTAGCTTGCTTGCTTGTAAAGATATTACAATCACTGATTTTATTATCAGTTCCAGTCGATTAGCTGTTTATCAATCTTATTTGTTACAGCACATAAATTTTATGCATGTGCTTCCTTAACTTCATATGTACACAGTGTTTTATTCACATTTCCAAGTGTCATATGCATGTACACACATCTGTGTATTTACTTGCATTCTCTTTTAAGTGTCACGTATGTGCATTTGTGTTATTCACATCTCATGTATGTGCTTCCTTAATTTCACATATACACAGTACTTATTCACACTTCCAAGTGTTACATGTATACATTTGTGTATTTACATTTTATGTGCTTCCTTAATTTCATGTCTACTCAAGTGTTTATTGTGTCACATGTATACACACATCTGTGTCTTTATTGCAATTTTAAGTGTCTCATGTATACACATGTGTTATTATTTGCATATCCAAATGTCACATACACACATCTGTGTTATTAATTGCATTTTTTATGTGTCACATGTACATACAGTGTGCTTTGTTTAGTGTTTATGTATTTTGGGGAAAGGTTTAGTGTTAATTAATATTAGGTTAGGGCTCCCTTCTGATCCCTCAACATTCCTGTTCTATCCCGTGTCCATCAATTGCCGATTGAGCATCCAAGATGGCAACACAAACGCTCCCCAAAAAGGTTCTTAATTTAATGACCAAGTTGAAAGATGGTTGTACCGCCATTTCAAATTTTCTCACAGAAAATGAGCCACTCACCGTGCTCACGTGTGAACAATTAACTTTAAGAAAGGAATCGCACATTAAAATTTTTGATAAACTTAACGATCTCACTGACAATGTTGATCCATCTGATGAGACTTCTTCTCAATTAGATGATATCTTCAATGGATATTATGATGTTCTCGCTGCAGTTAATGTGGCAGTATCTAATTACAATTCAGCTCTCGCTGACAATGATTCTGTTTCCAACAGATCAAGCCCTTCTGACTGTACCTCTAGAAGTTCTAAATGCAACATTAAATTACCTGAGATTAAATTGCCCACTTTTGATGGCAATCAAACTAACTGGCTTACATTTAAAAACATTTTCGAAGGCCTTATATGTCAAGATGACATGCCTAACTCTAATAAATTTTATTACTTATCAGGCTCACTTGTGGGACAAGCCAAGGATTTGTTGCACAACTTGCCTATTACCGATGACAACTTTACAGTTGCATGGGAACTATTGAAGCAACGATATGACTCTCCCAGGGCTATCGTTAGCATTCACTTAAATTCGATTTTAAATCCTCCTGCACTTGCAAAGGGCTCCGCTTCTTCTTTGCAAAATTTAATCGACTACTTTAGATTACATGTGAATGCAATTAAGAGCATCAAGGTTGTTACTGACTTGTCAGATTTGTTGCTCGTTGCACTAATTTCCAAAAGTCTTCCCACTGACATTCTCAAGCAATGGGAACTGTCCTTGAATAGCAGTGAGCTCCCCACTTTCGATTCTTTACTCCAGTATCTAGAACTGCATCAACGAAGTTTAAGAGTTTTTGACAATCCTACTGTATACGCTTCAAATTCTCACGTTAATGACAAGCCTCACACCGCCAGGGCAGGCAACGTCAACAACACGGGAAGAAACAAGTCACTAATTTGTCCAAAATGCAACTCTGAACATTTGATTAAGGACTGTCCTTCATTTTTACAATTGTTACCTAAGGCTCGCTACGACTTCATTGTTAAGCAAGGTAGATGTTCTAGATGTTTTCACCCGAAGACCCATGGTCATTCTTGTACTACAAAATGTGCTATTTGTAATAAAAATCACCACAAACTTTTGCACTTTGGTGATAAACCTTCTACTAACCAACAAGCTGCATCAGCTGTTGCAACCAGTGCTGCCAAGGCAACCACTTCAACTCTCATTCCAACAGCTTTAGTAAGCTGTTCTTCTAACAATGGCAGATCTAAACCTTTTGTTGCTCTTCTTGATACTGGAAGTGGTATTAATTTAATTACTTGGAGCACGGTAAATTCTCTTAAGTTACCCACAACGAAGGCGCCTGTGACAATTTCTGGCATTGGTTCGGAAGCTTTAACAAGCACTCACAGCACCAGTTTAGTAATTAGACCTTCTAATATTCCTGATGGTTGGTCTTGTAAGATAAATTGTTCAATCGTGCATAGCATTCCTAGCACTCTTTCACATAGTTTTAATTGCGACAATTGGAATTTGCCTACAAATCTAGTCTATGCAGATCCAAACTTTGATAATATTAAACCCATCGATCTCTTGCTTGGTGCGGATATTTTCTTTGACATTTTACTGCCAGATAAGCTAACCAGATCCGATGGTGTTTACCCTGTGCTACAGCACACTAAATTAGGTTGGATTGTTGCGGGTCGTACCCCACTCTCCACTTCTCCCTCGCAAGCCCTTTGTAATCTGATTCAGACGCCCTTTGAGTTACCTGATCAGATCAAACACTTTTGGGAGGTAGAGGAAGTTTCCCCCCTCCACCCAATTTTACATGAGGAAGAAATAGCAGAGTCTCACTTTGTCGCTACTCACTCGAGAAACGCCTCTGGCAGATACTCGGTCAAGCTCCCTGTTAATTCTAAATTAAACTCATTAGGCGACTCCAAACCTCAGGCAATTAAACGCTTCCTGGCAATTGAAAAAAGGCTTGAAAAGGATCCCGAATTGAAACGGGATTACCATGAGTTTATTAACGAGTATATTCAATTAGGACATATGCAACCAGCGCCCAGCTGTGGCAGTCTTATTAATTATTACATTCCTCATCATCCAGTGTTCAAACCTTCCAGCTCTACTACTAAAACTAGAGTTGTGTTTGACGCTTCAGCTAAAACCACTACTGGTATTTCCCTTAATGATGCACTATTAAATGGTAGCAAAATTCAAGACGACCTCTTTGATCTTTTACTTAAATTTAGAATTCATAAGATTGGCATTGCCGCTGATCTCAAAATGATGTTTCGCCAAGTTAATGTAGACCCATCTGACTGGAACCTACAACGTGTTTTATGGAGGGATTCTCCTTCTCAACCTATTCAGGATTTTGCCTTAACTACGGTGACGTATGGTTTAAAACCAGCCACCTTTCTTGCTGTTCGCACCTTGCATCAGCTGGCTACCGACGAAGGCACTGACTTCCCTATGGGCTCACATGTGCTAACGTCCAATTTTTATGTTGATGATTTTTTACATTCATCTCCCAACCTGCATGCTGCCAAGCAGACTATTTCTGAATTAAATAGTCTGTTGGCAAAGGGTGGTTTTCTTTTACGTAAATGGGCTTCGAATGACAAATCTGTTTTGTCAGATCTTTCAGATCACTTGCTGGCCAAGTCAGGTCACAAAATTTTCAAGTCCAAAGCCCCCGAAGCAGTATCCACTTTAGGTATTTCTTGGAATACTGTGACTGACATGTTCACCCTAGTGCTGTCAGATAAAATTAATTTTAATGTTACAAGGTTTACCAAAAGAACCATGCTGTCCGTAATATGTTCTTTATTCGATCCACTAGGCCTATTGGCCCCCTGTATAATTGTTTGCAAACTATTGTTTCAAAGACTCTGGGATTATTCCCTCAATTGGGACCAATCACTCCCACCTGATATCGCCCTTAAATGGCAAGAAGTCTTTACGTCACTAATTGACATTCCCACAATTAATGTGCCACGTTGCATCCTGCCGTCTGATTACTCTTCCGTCGAATTGCATGGCTTTTCCGACAGCAGCCTGACAGCCTACGGAGCAGTCATTTACGTACGCTCTGTAAATGAACACGGTACACATACTGTGAAATTACTCTGTGCCAAATCTAAAGTAGTGCCCTCTAATATGAAGTGCAAGAGTGACACTGCGTTAACCATTCCTCGCTTAGAGCTCTGTGCTGCCGTCCTTCTGACCAAGCTTATGATTAAAGTTATTAGAATTCTTTCTCATGAACTTTCTCCCAACGCTGTCCTATTATGGACTGACTCCAGGATAGTGTTGGACTGGATTCACTCACCACCTCTCAAGGGCAATGTGTTTGCGCGTAATCGTGCCCAGTTCATTAGAGAAAATGCAAACGGCTTCACTTGGCGTCACATTCAATCTTCACTTAATCCTGCGGATTTACTCTCGCGTGGCGTCAAACCTAAGGACTTGTTAAATTCGGATATTTGGTGGCACGGTCCACAATTCTTAACTCTTGAATCAACCTTATGGCCAGATGGCATTATTGTAACTGTTAACAACGCACCTGTGCTAGCCTGCAAACCCTGCAGCTCGTACCTGAACGAAAGAGTATGCTCTTACTACAGCTCTTTTCTAAAACTACTTCGCGTTATGGCATATGTTCTTCACTTTATCACATGTCTTAAATCCGCCAAGTCAAAACTAGCTTCGGATTCCACTAAACTCACTAAATCTCTTTCTGCTCACCAGCTTTATGCAAAATTAACATGCATCAAAATTGTTCAACATCATGCTTTTCTCCCTGTGTTTAAGGCGCTCAACGATGGAGCCACATGTCCCTCTAGCAGTGGCCTCGTTTCGCTCAATCCCTTTATTGACAACGATGGCTGCCTGCGTGTAGGTGGCAGAATTTCAGAGGCCGAGCTGTCTTTCGACACTCTCCACCCTCTAATTTTACCTTCTCAACATCACCTTACTAGGGCACTTATTTATGACGCCCACTTAAAACTGGCCCATGCCAATGTTCAGCTTCTAACGGTCCATTTACGACAATCTTATTGGATAATTTCCATTCGGAAAACAATCAAATCTGTGATACGTAAGTGTATCACATGTTTTCGCCATGCTCCTACATCAGCACAACAGCTCATGGGAAACCTCCCAGCTATACGTGTGACCCCGTCTCCCACCTTTGGCATTGTGGGGGTGGACTACACAGGACATTTTTGGCTTAAACATGGCATTCGCGGCAAATCCCGCACCAAGGTGTATCTTGCCCTTTTCGTGTGCATGGTCACCAAAGCCGTACACATCGAAATAGTCTCTTCTTTAACTTCAGAAGCCTTTTTAATGGCCCTTAAGCGATTTGTATCACGACGTGGCATTCCCACTAAGATTTTTTCGGACAACGCTACCACCTTCGTGGGAGCCAATACACGGCTGCATGCCCTTTACAACCTTTTCAAATCTCTAGCTTTCCAAAAACAAGTAATTGATTTTTGCTCTAATTCCTCCATTGATTGGACATTTATTCCACCCAGGTCCCCTCATGTTGGTGGCATCTGGGAAGCCGGCATCAAAATCTTGAAGCGTCACTTATTACGTGAAATAGGCGAAGCCGTGCTCTCTTACGAAGAATTGCTAACTACTATAACGCATGTTGAGGCAATCTTAAATTCCAGACCTCTCATACGTCCAACGGATGACGCAGCTGAGTTCAATTATCTCACGCCTGCTCATTTCTTAATTGGCAGACCTCTCATAGCCCTGCCCGATCCCAATGCACTACAGCAGCAATCTGTACGCTGTCATTGGAATCGAACTCAAAATGCACTTGCCAATATTTGGACGCGCTGGACGAAGGAGTATCTGTTATCCCTTCAACAACGCTCCAAATGGACAGCTGTCTCTCCCAACATCAAAACGGGCACGCCCGTTTTGTTAATTGATGACAACCTCCCTCCTCTTGAGTGGAGGTTAGGGGTAATCACCCAAACCTTTCCCGGTCGTGATGGTCGCATTCGAACTGTTCAGGTTCAAACCAAGGCAGGCTCCTTTGTGAGGCACGTGAAGCGCTTGTGTCCTCTACCTATTCACGATTAAGTACATGTCATTCATAGTTATTAGTGCTAGTTATTTAGGGTTATTTTGTTTATCATTTGTTAGTTGTAAGATTCACTGTGTTGTATTGTAAATTTGTTAGTAGTTAGGATTCTGTATTATATTAAGATTTTTTACATTGTTACACTTGCGCCTCTCCGAGGTCTTACTATGTCACTTACGATGTCTTACTATGGCAACATCTTGCATTATCGCACCTGCCATCTCTACGAGGTACACCATCTCATACGAGATCTGTCCCATGTTAAGGGTGTTTGCCTTAATTCAACCATAGGTGATTTATGGTTATTTAGTGTTTATTTGATTTATTGTGTCTATCTGTTCATCATTTGTTAGCTGTAAGATTCATTGTATTATATTGTAAATATGTTAGTAACTAAGATTATGTTAAGGTTAGTAATTAAGATTCTGCATTATGTTAAGGTTTTTTTGCATTACTGCATTTGCAACCTCTCAGAGGTGCACCCTCTAATATCTCATCCGAGACCAGTCTTATTACCACAAGACTTCTGCATTATTGCACTTGCCACCTCTCCAAGGTGCACCATCTCACTCGAACATCTCATTAGTCTTGTTATGTCAAGATTTTTGTTGCATCGCTTTGCTACCTCTCCGAGGCGCCCCATCTCATTCGAGATATCTTATCAACTTTAACATGTCAAGACTCTGCATTGTTGCATTTGCTACCTAATCGAGATGCTCCCTCTAAAAGCTCACTCAAGGACAGTCTCCTCATTTGCGTCTACTGAGTCATAGTTACTGACGTCTACTGAGTCATAGTTACTGAGTCATAGTTACTCACGTCTACTGAATCATAGTTACTGAGTCATAGTTACTCACGTCTACTGAGTCATAGTTACTGACGTCTACTGAGTCATAGTTACTGAGTCATAGTTACTCACGTCTACTGAATCATAGTTACTGAGTCATAGTTACTCACATCTACTGAGTCATAGTTACTGAGTCATAGTTACGACGTTTACTGAATCACGATTATTTAGTGCTGACCCAGAACTATTGTATTATTTGCTTATTATTGTATTAGATTAATTATTAGATTGTATAAGATTGATTTTACTATTATATTGTGTGCTTGTTAGTCGTCAAGACTGCATTTCCGTGTTTACCACCTGCGTCTGCCACCTTGGTAGGCGCTCGTTGTCATTTTATTTTCATTCCTGCCACCCTTTCGAGGTGCTCGATCTTCGTTATTCATTTTATTTTCATTTCCGCCACCCTTTCGAGGTGCTCGATCTCATTTGAGATCACCTTATTATGTTAAGATTTCCAATCTTATCATCACGTCAGCTCACTTACTGCATTTCCGCGCTTTCCACGTGCGTTTGCTTGTAATTTTATTTTTCGATGACATTTTTTCCACCTTTACGGGGTGTCCAATCTCATTCGAGATTACTTTATTATGTCATTGTATTATTATGTATTATGTCGGATTACTTTACTACATCTTGTGCTATCGCACTTGCCACCTTTTCGAGGTGCTTATTTGTCTAAGGTCAATTATGCCCTTCTAATGCTACATTCACTATTACGGCTACATTCACTATCCTTGCCACATATCTCCATACACCCTACCACTCCCATCTTATGCCTAACTACCTAGCTTGCCCTAACATCTTTTTTGTCGGACAACCTAGTCGTCCTGTGGGGGTGTATGTCAGAGCAAGCTGTTTTATTTCATAATTATATTTTTATTTTATTCAAAGACGCACATCTTTGAGGCTCCTGCACGCCCATAGCGGCCCACTTCTCAGAATTACATTTCCAAACAAGCTTTCAGATACGCCACGTGCGGCAACGCTTCGCTTCTTGGAAATCCGCTCACGCAACAACGATGCCAACCGACTCTTGCAGCAACCGCCTCGCGCAGCTGCGGTCTTGGCATTCCCAGAAATTTCCAGTTGCACCATATGGCGCAACAACGACATCCGTTGGAAACGCCGCGCTCGCGTCGCAACGACCAGTCAGTACTCGTCTGAGCTCGCAGCTGTGCGGACGGGTCTCCGCGCCGCCTCCCGACATGTCTGGGCAATCTTCGCCTGAAGTCTGAGCCGAGCAGACGCGTTACACTGCTCCTTACATGACTTCACTACCGGAGTCGTCACCTGGCCTCCACGCTACGCATGGTGCTGCCTCTAATAATTGCTCCTTGTGCTGAGCATTCTCTTCATCTTAACATGGCTCGTGGACATGTTGTCTCGCCGTTCAAGTCTGCGGCTGTTCCTGCTATCTGCATTCAATGCTGCTACTGGTGACTATTGCGCCTGTATTACTCGCCACGTGTTCAACTAATTTTATGTTCACGCTTTATGTGGCGCCTGTGATTAATTATTCTACAAACTGTATTACTCGCCACGTGTTCAACTAATTTTATGTTCACGCTTTATGTGGCGCCTGTAATTAATTATTCTACAAACTCTATTGCTTGCCACGTGTTCAATTGCATTTTATGTTCACGTTTGTGTGGCATCTGTAATTAATCATTCTACAAACTGTACTACTCGCCACGTGTTCAACTACATTTTGTGTTCACGTTTATGTGGCATGTGTAATTAATTATTTTACAAGCTGCATCGCCGACATCATGTGTCTAACTGGTGCTTCGTGTTCTCGCTGGTGCTCACTTACGGCACAAACAATCTCCTGAACTACATCTGCCTTTAACGGGCCTGGGTTAGCTGCCCGCCCGCAATCACACCAACCTCAGCAAGATGCAAGAGAAACAAGTTCTGTGCTACTGCACCAAATACGATCCCATGTCATGGGCATAATCGTATCTTTACATTGTGATTTTATGTGCTGCAACCCCTTTTGTTCCTTCTCCCCCTCATAGCTTAAGATGTACTTTGTTTTGTTTTGAATAGAATATATGTTTTACATGATCTGATTCACAGCTCCTTTTTTATGGTAACAAGTACTCTCCATCCAACCTCCATCCTTGCAGCCCCAGACCTGCAATGATGGTCATAATCTGTTGTTTTTCTCATTACAGGCGTCTGGGTGGTCCTTCGAATTCAATCGATTAATTAATTTGGGCTATGGTAGGAATGTTTGGGAGGAGTCGAAGCCTCATTATTTCACAACTAGTCCACTCGCTCGACTCACCCCATCCAACTACATTGAAGAAATCTTGTTTAAATACTTATGATGAGAAAGATAAAAATTGGCAAAGAACACGCAAAAATCATCAAACATCTTATCTTATTAAATCATATTAAATACAATTCCCATAATTGATTTTATCATATTCTAAACAAAAATTTATTTTACATCTTTTACAAAAATATTTAGAAAGTCTGTTTTGCTTCCGTTTTGCAAGGTTCGCATTTTGTTTTTCATTTCCTTACAGATATCCCCTGCACATCTTTTTTCTCTTTGGGAAGAAATTGTGACAGTCAATTCTAGATAAGAGAAATGATTACATTTTCTGTTGGCACTTCTTATGGACACGGCTGAAAATAATACCATAACACATACCGCTTACGGCAGGAGCTCAGAATGCATTGGCGCCATTGCAGGCAACGTATCTGACAGATATCGCGCTGCTCAGCGAATCAAGTTTTAACATGCTCACGGGAAATTATTGAACGAAATGATAAAAATAGAAGACCAGGCCTTTTCAGAAAAGTACAATGAAGGAATACATGAAATGTCAAACAACTAATGCATCGCAATTATTTAGGAACGTAAAATTGACGTGGCTTGGATCTCACAAATCTATTGTGAGCACTCGCGGGTAAGGGCCCCTTCCTACGTCGCCACTGCAGTGTGCTTCCGAACGCCGCGGCTCGTCGTTGGTTTAAATGGAGGTCTTCCCACGTGTGGCGGGATCGCGCTGTTGTGGCGTTCGGCGGCGGACCCTCGCCACCAGCAGCGCAGGAGGGCAAACGCGGATTTAAATGGTGGTCTTCCCACTGCGCCGCCGGTCGCGGCGTTTCACATGTTTCATTTCTTTGTTCGTCTTCGCCGAAGGGTCGGCAAAACCTACCCCTGCCGAACCCCTGCCGCGGTGGCGATGTGGGAAGTGTCCTGACGCTTATCGGACGCGGGCGGCAGTGGCGACGACGGAAGGGGCCTTATAGTACGATTTATTTAGTCGTGCACTTGACGTAAATCAGGTGTTGCGATTTCATCTAATCGAGAGCTTGAACGCTCCCTTAGTGACATCACTGTAGCGACATATAAGATGCCGACAGGACGAAACCGCAACAACTGATTTACGTCAAGTGTACGACTAAATGAATTGTACTATTGGGCCCCTTCCGACGACGCCACTGACGCCCGCTTCCGATAAATTGAAAAAACCCGGCGGGGCACTTCCCACATCGCCACAGGAGTGCGCTATAGGCTCGTAGTAAAGCATTGGTTTAAATGGAGGTCCTCCCACTTGTGGCGGGATTGCGTGAACAGCTGATTTACGTAAAGTACACGGTTAAATAAATCCTAGTACAAAGCCACGTCCATGCTCGCTAACCGTTGCCTCGCGCACTGGTCGCTGCAAATATTTTCCATTCAAGGCGGATATTGGCATAGTGCCGCCCGTCGAGCGTCCGTGCACTGTGTGTGCGTTGCGTCGCTTAGTAGCTTGTATTCTGTGTCTGTTAAGACGTCGAAATGGCTTGTTGCAGGAGAACTGGAAAATTGGGCCCAAATACTTGTAAAACGTCTACCTGGGTTTGTGCAAGGGAGGATACTGAAATGACAATATAATTAATTATAAAAAATTAATTTCCTTCACAAGTTCCCATTTTTGCATTGGCTCCTTTACGAGATACTTTTGTTATGTTAATCATTTTTTCCATGAGCGTAATTCAAGTTTTTTTTAAAATAAATTAACTGAACGAAGACTGCCAGCACACATTGTCGTTAGAATCGGATTTTCAACACGAAGCATTGAAGAAAATGTATGTGTTATCTGTCTTTTGGGAGAAAGGAATCGATTATCTTTGTTTTATTCCTTATTCATGCGTGTATAGACCACGTTCTGCTTTGACACGCCACGATAGCAAGATCATTAAAAATATAGCGATACGCAGCTTTGAAAACAAGACACCGAGCGACCGTATTCATTCAATAGATTTGCAATATTCCAAGGTGTCTTGACATGGTGATGATAGGGTGTGAAAGGACGAACACAAATACAACCATGCCCGAGACACGACTCGAACGGCATTACTACCTTAACGATCTCGGCCATCCGAACCGGCAAAATCCAGACATAGTTTGAAAAAGTGTTAAGTAAAGCGATTTTTTAAAATAAGAAATGTTATCTTCACCTTGTATTCCTTGGGCTTTTTGAAGGTAAGAACGTCACCAGCGGCAGATGCTCTCTGGTTGTCATGATTGTCGATAAAAGCCAATGCGCTCTCACTGTCCATCAGCAGCCATTCAGTGCCTGAAGACATAATATTAACGCAAGTATTATTAACCGAACAAATTCTCAATACTTGATGCATCAAATAAAGCATTATTGCCAAATAATCACGTGTGAATGATTTCTTACAATATTATAGAGTAATTAATGCAATAACATACACATTTCTGGGGATAATAAATATTTCAGGTTACAAACGTACGTTCTAAACATTTACTAATTAAGAATCGTATTTATTACGGACCTTTTCCACGTCAAATGGTGATACGAAAATATTTTTAACAAAAAAATTGTGCCTAATTTTAAATTGAAATTATGGATGGTTGTTTAGAATTGTTTTAATTCTGTCATAGTGCTGTACTTAAGGGATATTTGTAAAATCGCTAGGAAAAAGTACATGGGTTATGGATGTGATTGTTTACCCGTTTACTGTACTCCAATCAGGGATTATAGAACAGAAGAGTATCGCCCCTTGTTCTTCCATGTAAGCCACCCCGATAAGTGACTGTTTCTTGAAACCCGCGTACCAACTTGATTTAACTTGTGAGAGTAGGATTGGAATAAAACTTGTATTCTCCGCTCTAGCAGTGAGTAAAAATTTAGAAAAGAAAAAAAAAGTATCGGAAAATAAATTCGCGGGCGGATAATAAATGCAAGCGTGTGGTGTCTGTGCCACTAATAAATGTGACAATGCGAATAAAAAATAAGAATAGTGCGAACATACCAAAATTCTTCAGCCATTTTAATGCATTGCTGCCTCCGAAACACCCGCTAAGATCCATTCCGTATTTGAATTCAGTCACACGGCCGATGTCCGTGTATTCGTAACTATGCACCGGGCCAGTTCCAGCTGTAGAAAGAACGACACATTACAAATTAGAATTTGGCGTGGAATAAAGAAATTATTGTGGTTAAACATCAGAATGCATTACAGTGGGAGCAGTAGAATAAATATTACACACTTCTAGGACATGAAGAGAGATCGAAGATGATCAGCTTTCGCCAATGAGTATGTGGTGAGAAATTGCGTTTAACGAAGTTACACACGTGGTATTTGCCCCTGATAGCTAGGCTGAACCTCATGCATTGGTGTTAGAATGGTAAACGAATACCCTGTGTCTTGCCGAACACTGGTCATCAAGAATTGCCGGGTGTTCTCGCGATCTGCTGGTTATGAGCGACATGAAGCATTCACCTGTTTGTAACTTACCTCATACCAACCGTGAAATTCATTCGCTGTTTCGCCACGTTAGTCTGTAATTAGTATTTTTTTCTGTTTTATTTTTTGGGTTGTGCATGTTTGAGTTTTGTGGATGCTAAGATTCTCTTTATGGCAATTGTCTGGGCGGAAGAAATTGCTATTGGCTGAATGGTGAAACTAAACTTTGTTCTAACTGAAATGCAGTGCCTACCCTGTACGACAAGACTCACTGTTCGAATCGCAAATTAATTCTTTTGAATATTTTCAGGCCAAAAAATCAACACGGGAAGTTATGGAGACACTTCATAACAATCGCTACGCTAAAACCTACTTTTTATAGCTCATTTTCTTGCGCCTTACTGCGGAGTAGAGAAAGTCGTGTAATACCGCGCGAAAAAACGGCGATTTTTTGACAGAAAACTCTTAATCCAGGGCCGTGGTAATGAAAAAGTGAATAAATTCAGTTGCTAAATGTAGCAAAAAATTCTCTGTCAGTAGTGTAGCCAGAATACATGTTTTATCCTGAATCCATACTTGATACCGAAAAATCGAAAGACGGCAAAACGTGTCTGTCCGTCCGTCCGTCTGTCAGTCTATGAACAACGCTAGCGGCTTAACCGTTCATTTGATTTTCTTCAAAATTGACATTCCCTAATCGATCTGGCTGATGTCACACACCCCTTGAGTTTGAAACAGATATTTTTCTGGAGGGGGGCTGATTCTTTATATTAAGCCTGTGGTTTTTTATTGCGCATTTTCGTCAAAATAACGTCGTACACGTGGCAGTGAACCACTTCCTTCACTTCATAGAGCTTGTCTCTGGATTCCATATGAACATTAGTGAATTGTGTGCTACTTCTGTAATAGATTTAGTAAATCTGTCTTATATCCTTTACTACGAACATTTCCATTCCTACGAGATTTGGAAACCTTTCGCTTGTTAGATTGGTAGCGCTTAGTTGAGGGAGTGTTCTAGAATAACTGAATATCACGCTCCACTCATAACTAAAATATCGCTGGAATCTCCGAATGGCTTTACATCCTATCCGAGATTGGAATGAGGCACCTCACCTGTTTTGTATAAATTTTTGTTTTTGTACATTTCTCAGAATTTACTTCTGTACCCTTTGTTTATGATAGGTAAAACTCAAAAAATTAAAGTGCTTGAACCATGTTTATTTTAATATGATAATAATTGTAATTATAAATTTTTGTGGAATATTACTCCTTTGTCTCCTCTACGATAGTCTCTTCCATGAAGTCTCTTCACCTTCCCAATGAAGTCTGTCAGTAATTATTGTCATGACGTTGTTAGAAGAGTCGTTTTGTTCGTGTCGTTTTGTTCATCGATACCTTTGTGTTATCATTTTTTCCAGTTTTTTCGATTAGAATCCTCTGAAATTCTACTTGAGACTAATTATTTTACAATGCTCGAGTGTCAATGGTACATGAAAATAAATTCGGGATGGGCCTCGGAGTGACCGATTAATGAACTCAAGTGTACATATATTCAAGCTACACAAATAAAAACACATTAATATAATGATATTTTATGTTTTCTGAACCTAAATTCAAGAACACTTATTTACTTACAATATTCTTCCAAAACTTTTATGTCACAGCAGTCGCTTTTAATTGTACCAAGATTGCCAAATATCTTTCTGAAGATACTTACTCTTGTCAATGACCTCCTGATAAAAGAAAGGCCTCGAACCAGCTGGAAAACCATGGTTGACATTAAGACTTGTCACGTGGCTGTAGATGTAATCGAGGTTGGCAGGCCACATGTATTGGGCAGCGTCAATTCTGTGTGGTAATGAATAACACTTTATATGCGCATTGAATAATGTTTTGTACAGGTGAATGATTTCAAACTGTGAAAAACTCATCAGTATGTTCTCATAAAATTAGCAATAAATCATTTCTTTACCATTTTCGCCTCAGCAGCACATATTCGCGTACAAAGCAGATTTTGTAATTTTTCAATTTCTTTGCAACCTGAAAGTCACAGGTTTCATGCACATTTACAAGATCCGAAACGTTATTGGAGACATGGGAGCATCATTTTGAATTGCGAGAGCACTGTAAGACTGTCCGCTGGTTAACCGGCTACGATATGTCGTCTTAAAATATGGCGCGATCTTCGAAACGCGCGCGATACAGAGCTGTTGTAATTTGCTTCCCAAACTCGTCAATTTACAAATTGGCGTTTTTCTTCGTTTGCATGCGAAAAAAGTAGATTTTTTCTTAAACAATACTTAGAAATATCCTCGAGTCTTTGACTCACTATAAGCGCAACCTTCTGGACATTGTAGAGGAACAAAAATCTTCAAGAAACTGCTGTTAAAAAACGAAGAAGTTCTCAACAAAACGCTAAAGGAAATATTTGTTTACATAACTTTGGAGAATACGATTATGTGGTTTTCCTCACTTAAAATTTTCTCATCCTGTATACAAAAAATTAATTAACGTAAAGTTTAAAACTAGCATTGAAATCGCATAAGTAATAATCAATTAATAAAACTAAAAAAAAATGGTGCGAAGAATAAAGAAAGGCATTAATGTTTTTAGTGTAGGTAAAATCAATCGTGGTATATTTACTGTGGTGTTTAAATCTCAATAATAGACGAAAAGAAACAATGAGAAAACTTCGAAAATAAACAAACGAACAGACAGAAAGTGGTGTTAAAAAAGACTTTCTGACTCAGTAATTTTCAAAATGTACAATGTTGTCAATATCTCGAATATTTACTTCACGTATTGTAAGATCTCTCATTTTTGGTTCAAACAGAAAGTAAGAACAGAAAAACAGGAAGAGGGAGGAAATTCGCAAAGCAGCAGTAAAGCAAGGAAAACATAAGATTATACAAGACAAGAAAAATGTTGCCTTTATATGAAGAATATATTTGCCTTTATATGAATAATAATAATGTTGCCTTTATATGAATAATGTACTAATAAAAATCTATGAAATGTTGACTGCCACTGATTTTTGCATTTAAAAACACTCATTGATATTCGCTCTTAACAAAACGTTTAATCTTCGCATCCTTGACTACAATTACCGCACACTCCCACGCTCGTGCCAGTCGAGGAAACGAAGACTGCTTTTGTTAGATTGCAACTCGCACCATAAAAAGAAGCAGTTAACAATAATTGCATGTGCACATTTATTTTAGTACTTTTAAGATATTAGTTAATTTGTTTAACGGGTTATAAGAGCAAGTGACATAGTACAAATACGTGCTTAACACATCTAGGGTTCATTACCTTTAATGTAAAGAAAAAAAACTCACGAACTTTGAAAAGCCCAAAACTCATTCTAAACGAAAAGATATAGTGTTTTAAATACTCTACTAGTACAAACCTGTCAAAATTTGACGTTAATTGATTGAGAATAAAGCTACAGAAATAACACTTATTGATGATCTTTCCACTTAAAAGAAACCATCTTCGCTTCGCCCTCTACAACTTAGCACTCGCATGACTAGGCGACTGCTTTCGAAATATAGTCTCCCACAACAAAGTCATGAACAAATATTGACAGGTAAGATTCTAATTAATTGATTTTAAAACATTATTTTGTGTTTATACTTTAAAACCGGTTAATAAGAGCAATATATAACAGATATAAGACCTACTACTTTTCGTTTACAGAAATACATCACGAAATTTGACTCAAAGGCAGCTCAAAAGATTTTCTAAATTAAACCCTTAGTGTTTTAAGTAGATATATCAATTTCAATAAAAGATTACATAAGGGAAATCAGCACACACACATCTTTGAAAGCCTAAATACTTACCTAAAACCGGCAATACCATAATCCACAAGTTTATTAAGAAGTTCTATTTGTTTTGTTCGTACATAATCGGTGCTTTGTGCCAAAGCGTTGATACCAATTAAGCTGCAGTCACGATTCTGAAGAGATAGAGAAATGAAATTTTAAATTTTGAAGAGAAATCGTTTGGTAAAAGAAGTCACAGCTAAAAGTAGTCCATTACTGTTTATATTTATTAAGGGAATGAATAAAGACTACTTATTTTTAAGAACAGGTAAATAAAAGTTAATTGTGATTGTTAATTGTGAGTGGTAAAAGTGATATTTTATTTTGCGAAGAGGGAAGGTTGTCAGCCAAGTGACTCACTTCGAGGAGCAAAATAAAATCACTTTTACATGTATCATAAGCTATCTTTTTAGACAGTCTTTTTGTCTTTCATTTTATTTTAATTCAAGTGTAGAAATCACTTAAACTATCAAAAAACTATGTTACATTAAGGTTACTATGTTACAGTAGTAGCTGATGCGGCCAGACTAAAATGTTTTATTTTGTTTGTTGCATTCACATTTTTATCTGAACAAGTTCAACAAACATCTTTAGTACTGGTGCTATAAGTTGAACTTATAGCATGCTTTGCGTGTCCTAAACGTAACCGCTTTTACTATTGGCTCTGTGAAAATTATGTTTTTATGGGTACAATGAAAAAAATTATGAATGCATATTTAACGGTTGAGTCGCAGGTTGATCTTAAAGGGTTCGAAAGAACTAATGGTTGGGAATTTGGGTTTGAGAACGAGATGAAAAGTAGCATTAAAAGTAGGAATATAAGAGATAAAGTATTTGTAAAGGTGATCCCGAGTTATGGGAATATATGATCCAGGGGTGTAAGAGAGCCCCTCGAATGAACGGAGGGTATAGAGAGATAGAAGGATATTATGTGTCAATGGAAGTGAAGAGGTGTGATTGTGAGGTAGAGTTTTCAATGAGAAGTAGTTTGTAATGATGTGAGTGAATCTAAATGAGCTGTTTCTCAATCTGACAACTGAATGAATGATGATGATAATAGACTCAATGATTCTTGACCCGTTGGAGTTATATGTCTAGTTGTTCCTGAGTATATGTCAATGAACGAAAACCAACATTTTAAATTATCGACATTTCGGTCATACATTCGGCCTTTATAAGGGCTGCAGGATTATAAATTAAGACACACAGGCACAAGAAACCATAGAATGTATGATTTACTTAATTTATAATCTTACAACTCTCACGAAAGCCGAATAAATGAATCGGGAGAGATGGCTCAGGGCATCAACTGATGCCACTGCAGTCCCTCTAACCGGGAGATCCTAGTTTCGTGTCCCGACAGTGCTAGGATTTTGGACTTTATGTTGTCAGCTAGGTCGAATTCAGTCGCTGTCTGGACGAGACTTCTAGCGGCCGGCTGTTCTGATCGGTAGTTTTCCGTGGTTTCTCCGATCAACGCCAGGTGAATGCCGGAGCAGTACCCTACCAAACACGCCACGGACCGCGCGCGATCTTTCCTACCTCTTCCTTGTCCTATACTCTCCCATTACACACACACACACTTACACTAACACGTACTACACTTCAAACTCATGCCAGGAGACCGGTCGGGAGCTAAGAGCTTCTCATGGCTGGGGCGGTGTCTCGCTGGTGGGAGATACGTGGTTGAGAAAAATCCTGCTAGCACTCTATGCCGCCTATCACAAATATACACTAACACGCACTACACTACAAGCACATGCCGGGAGACCGGTCGGGAGCTTAGAGCTTGTCCCGGCTGGGGCGCTAGTAGGACATACCTGGTTTGCGGGAAAAATCACGCTAGCCGACGGTAGGGCACCATACAGGGAGGGAAAGGTCACCGCCACCTCCTGAGCAAACACAAGCACTAAACTTACGGGACTAATGACTCTGCAGTTGTCATGTCCGGAATTATTAAAACAATCAATCAAACTGAAATTATGGCCGAGACGTTGGTAATGGAAAGTGTTGGTTTTATTTCATTGACCTAATCTAAAGTACCACTCGTTAGATGATGGAAATAATGATTACTCCCACCTCCGTTGGGTTGTTTATTCCTGTCATCCCACACTCGGGCAGGAAGTCCCATGGGAAATAGGGGATTGCTGGGTAGTATTTCTGGGCTGGATCTGCGTAGCTGCCGCCTATCCCGGGAACATTTGCTGATACTCCTCCCATATGGCGCAGAACCACATCCACGTAAATTCTGTTGACAATCGTAAAACACTTCACAGATTAATTTCGTAACATTGGCAGCCATTTTTGATAATTCAGTAGTTTGTTTATTATCTTATCAAACATTGACGATTTAAAATTGAAAATAAAATGAACTAAATAAAGAGTCAGATACACTGTTCTCGAAACAAAAAATGAAACTACTTGCAGTTTCATTAATATCCTAAACAAATATAGGCTAGTTAGACGAGTGCATAACTTTTTGTAAATCACAAAATTTCTGTACATCACTTCCACTTTGTAAATCCAAATTTGGACGACCAGATTCAGAACTGTGCGTTGCAACGTTAAGCCATGTACTGTGTATTAGTAATCATAATAATGTTGCGAAACGCTCATTATCAAGCAGAAAGACTGAGACCCATGATGCTGGATAGCTAGGTCGAATTCATCCGCTGTCTAGAGAATCATAGAGACCACGGACTGCCCGTGATCTTTTCTTCTTCTTCTTCTTCTTCTTCTTCTTCTTCTTCTTCTTCTTCTTCTTCTTCTTCTTCTTCTTCTTCTTCTTCTTCCTATCCTCACCCATTACTTACACACACACACTTCCTCTTACATGCACTACACTATCCCACCTGCCAGAAGATTGGTCTAGGGCTTAGAGATCTTCCCGGCTTTGGCGGTGTTTCGCAGGTGGGAGATACCTGTATGGGGAAACCCGGGAAGCAGGCCTGTAGGTCGGCGCCGGATCTCGCCATTCATCGTACCACCACGTCTCGCAATAAAGCATGCACTACACTTACGGGACGTATGACCAGTAATCAACCGTTGACGCGCCCGAAAATTATCAAGCAATCAGTGAACCTGAGTAGTTGACGTGTGCGGATACAATAAATACTCTGTCACTCACTTGTTGTAGTTAATATTGTTCGCAGCGCCGGCGTTGGATGTTGAGAGCGAGTGAGTAGTTTACACTAGGGATGCGATATCGATGTTTTAAACATCGGTTTCTTAAACATCGATGTTTTAAACATCGGTGTTTTAAACATTGATGTTTTAAACATCGGTGTTTTAAACATCGATGTTTTAAACATCGATTATTAACACCGATATATTAACACTGATGTTTTTTATCATCGATGTTTTGTGATCAATGTTTTTTTCTTTCCCGATAGTTTGTCTCTGAATGAAAAATTCCCTGGATCACAATGCTGTGAAAGGTAAATATAAAATGTGTAAAGTGTGTAAATATAAAAAAATATAAATATAAAATATAAAATGTAAAAATAAAATATAAAATGTGAACACTGTCAGTTCATGTGTTGGAAGCAAAAGAACGCTGGTTGTATTGCACTACCTTCATTGACCAAACTCGCTCGTCCGAAATGACCTTCAATGCATTTGTATTTCGTCTTTCGTTATATTGATTTCGCATATTGAGACGTGGTCAAGAAATTAAATGTTGGCTGTAGGATCCGCCCTTTCTTCTCGTACCGTTATTCGGTGAATTGATAATCACGAAAACAGTCAAATTAAATGTTATTAATGCGAATGTAATGTTTGAGGTTACTAAACCAGGTTGAACACATCGATAATGAAAAATATCGATGGTTTTTAGTCGATGTATTATTAACATTGATGTTTTAATTTTCAACATCGATGTATGCTATCATCGATGTTTTGAGATGGATGTCCCATGTCTAGTTTAAAAGGGTGAGGGTCCCCACTTTTTTCCCTCCCCCCTCCATCTCTATCGAATATGTAGTATATGAAGAGAAAAATACAAAACACAATTCTTTCAAATTGTCACGTTTTTCATTAAATGGTTATCACATTTCTTTGGCATCACACTTATTTTGTGTAATTTCAACTGAGTTCACTTGGGCAATGAAAAGGAGCGCTGCGCTTTGCATTTTTTGTACAAGTTCATTTAACAATGTTTGAGAATCCATTTTGTCTGTCGCAATACTGTTGAGCCAATCTTAAAAAAATAGTTGAAGACATACGTTTTGAGTCGACGCATTGCCAATAAATTTCATTCATGTCTGAAATATGACATTTATGGAATATTTTTCTCGCCCTAAATTTTACTCTCTCGGAAATTTTCGTGTGGGTATAACTACCCATCATACCCACAGTATCCGCCGGGCCTGATTGCTCGTTGAGGTAGAAACTCACCTTACTCCGACGTTGTTGCACCGCCGTACCATGTCCGCGAATTCTGCTTCATTTCCAGATCGGCTAATGATCTTGTAGGACACTGGAGAGTAGCGCTCCCACCAAGTATTACGCACCACGTACTCTGTGATGGGTGACACCTGGAAACGGTGTCATGGTAACTTTCTTTAGTTGATAATTTGTTGGAGGCGTTAACCGATGGGTAGTGTCAGTTCAGTGAATCCTCGATATAGTTTTAGACTTAGTTTGGTGTTGTTACGAAATCAACACAATCAGAAACCAGGAAAATCACCTTGTCATTTAATGTAAAATATTTTCATTCCTATTGTCATGTTTCAAGTGACATTGAATTCCATGGGACTGGGTCGCACGCAATTTGTGAAAAAGCTTTAGGGTTATTTGATATTTAGTATAGTTATAGGACTATACTAAACTAGACCTCCGATATTATGTTGATAATATTTGGATAATACATTATAATAAGCTCCCTAACCGGTTTTACTCGTATAATATAAAAACCAAAAATTTTAATGAAATCTTAAAGTTAATGCATTGAATGCTCTCTATGGACGTTTGTTCATGCCTTCATATCTTCATTACATTGGTTGTGTGCGCTGCAATCGGTCTTTTGAAAGCAGTCCATTTTTAATAGTTTACAGCGAGGAAGTAAGTATGAGTGTTTGTTTATAGTTAACGGTGCCAATTTTGCAGCTTTTTTTATCTCAAAGATTGCGTGTTTTTAAATGCGAAATCGGTGAGTGAATATAAAAGCCATCTCAACTAATCGTTTAAAGTGTGCCCTTTCACAAAAATAGTTTGCGAGTTTATAATAATAGGTGATACATTACTTTTTTTAAATTAAAGTGAATAACAATGTTTTCTGTAATAATCCACTACAATATACGCACTTGTAAATGTCCAGAATTAAGTAAGTATAAAATATTTCCATTACATTTTCAGAAATATGTTTAACTCCGAAGTCACAGTTAAATGTGAAACTATTGCTTCAGAAATTGTAAACCTACGTCACTTCATTAAGCTTGAAGAATAAGTATTGAACGACATGGAACAATACTTTGAGAGTTTGCATATAGTGGATATGTTGTTATTTTCTTTTGTAATTTTTGTACTGTTCTTCCTTTGGTAAAATGTAATTGCAAGAGATCAGTTAGTTTATTTTATGATGTTAACATTATTTGAATCACATCTCGTGATGCAATATATGTGTATTATATATGAAACACTGAAATGTACATATGTACTCTAAAGCACTTCGTAAGCATACAAGCGAACATGTCATATATGTATGTTATATAAGCGAAAAGGCGCACTCCCTGTATTGTCATCTTACCTGCACTCCGGCATATCCTTGAGGACCCAGAAATCTCTCACATTCTGAGGCGATGTCAGCAAATTTCCATTCAAACAAATGGACAATTGTATTTCGTCCTTCAACCCAGTTGGGATCCTTTTGTCCACATACTAACCCTACTGTTGCGCTTACAAGCGCGAAAAAGTGTATCAGTCGCATGCTTCTGGCGGGGACAGGCGGACACACGAACGGACCCAAACTGCCAATTTGGATACTGCGGAAGGAATGGCAATTCTTTTATAGTAATTGGTTTTATTTATTTCTTGCACTTTGGAACAGACACTTGATAGCTGTGCATGCAAATAAACGGTGCGTCAGGCACGTGATAACGCAAACTAAAATGTTATCTAACTCGTGAAGAGTGGGTGATCGTGAAGGTACGCAAGGAGGAATGTTTTCGTTCCGATAAGATGCACTAAAATACTTCGGATTCGTATGTTTTGAGGACTTTGATCACAAAAAAGATGTCCGATTTTTTTCAGAACATTATATTATTATTATTATTATTATTATTATTATTATTATTATTATTATTATTATGGTCTGTATTGTATTGTTAAATGTTCTAAGAATATGCTAGAAGTAACTTCTCATTTCAACGTTGCTAATAGTGCTAACGGAGCTAATGACATAGTAACATTATATCCACGCGTCATCTTATGAAGTTGATTTTGATCACAACAAAGTAGACGTCCAAATCCTTCCAGAACATTCTTTTCTTATGATGGTCTGTATAGTGATGTGGAAAACTAGAATGAAAGTGATTTCGTGTGGCTGGTCGAAGGGAAAGTGAGGTCTTATTTTACAATAAAACCTTGTTTATTGTCACAAACATTAGTAGTGTCATGACGTTTACCTTTAGTTATTGTCATAACTATGATAAGATAATTAAAAAAATTGTAAGAGAAACAAAATCAGAATCAAAAAAAAGTTTCATTGCAAAATAAGACTAATCCTTCCTGTGGCCCTACCTTTATGTCTGGTTAATGTTTCTAAATTGTGAAATTTTAGCAGGTTAAACTTCGGATCCTCATCTCTTTCGAAATCGCGTTCATTGTAGTTCTGGAACATAGATGTGTCAGATAGCGAGATGACTGTTCGTTACAAACAGGGGAGCTCTACTCCAAAATTGTAAAGGGGCCTGTTTCTGAAGAGAAAAAAACCCTTCAATGTTCATAAAAGCAACTAAAAATTGCTAAATACACATTAACCAACTAAATACAAATCATTATCTTCATCTAAATCTTGCTCTTCGAAACAGGCACCAGCCAGTTCTACATACAAATAAACAGTACTTGAAGAACGTGATAATGCAAATAAAAATGTTATCACACTCGTGAACAGTAAGTGATAGTAATTGCGGAGTGGTTACACGACAAGAACATCCCTGTAATGAACTGGCCCGGACAGAGTTCTGACTTGAATTCTATTGAAAACCTTTGGGATGTTTTGCAACGCTGACTTCGTGTCAGGCTTCACCGACCTACATCGATACCTCTCCTCGGTGCTGCACTCCGTGAAGAATGAGCCGCCATTCCCCAAGAAACCGTTCAGCACCTGGTTGGAAGTATGCTTGCGAGAGTGGAAGCTGTCATCAAGGCTAAGGGTGGGCCAATGCCTTTTGAATTTCAGCATTACCGATGGAGGGCGCCACGAACTGCTAAGTCATTTCATCCCCGTATTCGGATACTTTTAATCACGTAGGGCAGCTATCTGTATCTTCTTGTAACATAACCCTCAATTAATCGTCAAAAACAGGTTGTTTTGTCAACAATTAGAACAAATAATTCTCAATTTTGTCATAAATTTCTATTTGAAAACATTCTACAACCCATCTGTACTTTCCGCAGTACTGAGTTATCAAGAAACCACGTGCTTTTGAACTGCTCCATCAACATTAAAAAAAGAGACAAGAGTATCTACGAAATGAAAACTTCAATATCATTTTATCGTCACCTATTTATCAAGAAAAAGTATTTAATTTTTTATATATTGATATTTTCAAGATTTGTTATTACGTTTAATTAATGTATTAATCGCTCATGTCCTTCGTAGTTTATACGACTTACTATATACATAATTAAAACTAGTGGTGATAAATAATGGCACAGGCTTTCTCATATTCGGGTTCTATTTCCTTTGGTCTCGGCTAGCTACTTGGACTTGCCACCTGCCATCTACCGCCTCCCAAAGTACATTGTTTTTGAAATTTTCCTTATTTTTCGGTTTCCTGATACTTCAACGGAAATATTATTTTAAGAATATTAAAAAACAGTAAAACCTCGAATAAAATGGCAATTTTATTTGAAAAAGCTTCATCCGATTTTAAACAAATTTGCGTTTAAGCCCTACTGTATATTCGAATTTTAGAACTCTTTTTCACCGATTTTTTTTGTTTTCGAAACAAATCATTGGAAGCACATTATTTCAAAATTCAAGTGTTAAAAATAGGAGTGTTTGCAAATCTTTCAAATAAATTACATTTGTGCAACTTTTGAAAAACCAAAAAATATCTCGAAATGAACATTATGTCATATTCAAGAGTGCAATTAGAACTATCCGTTCAAAAAGTTTGAAGTAAAAATTGGAGCTATTGCTAAGATAATGGCGTTTGAGAATTTCTGAAAATGCGGAATTTTGAGCCAGTTTTCGACAACGTTAGTTAATATTATTTAAAGCACGTGTGCTTATAAATATAATAATGAGAACAAATTGCTGTTAATATAAATATTAACGTCATGGGACAAGTAAAAAATTACATTTTTGTAATTCAAAACAAAACAAAACAAAACAATAGAGCCTTATGAGGTTTATGTCATCTTAGAGAGCTAGCACATTTAGCACTAACCCTATCAAAGGTTTAAAGAAAAATTTAGACTCGTTTTTTAGCCTTGTTTTTCTTCAAATCTTGTTTTTGTAATTTTCAAAATTACAGATATTGCACGCAATGTTGCGCGTATATTTACATGTACATGACCTTAATAAAAGAAATCACTATGAAGAACAAATTTTATTAATTGGAAAAATCTCTATCTTCAATTTTGTAGTTGTAAGAAGGCACCCGAAAAATTTTGAAATTTTCGAAACTTCAGAGTTAACCAAGAAAATCGAACCTTTTTAAGTGTATTTTACTCTATTCTTACAAAAAAAAAAAAAATTGAAGTCATTTTTGAGAGACTTTTGAAGAATTCCGTGAGGCTTTATGTAAAGAACCCCCAAATTTTAAAGAATATTTTTCAAAATCTCAAAGATTCGACTCGAGTAAGATCGACACGAGTTTCTTCAATTTGAGAAAAAATCTGCGTATGTTTTAGGAACTAGTAGTGTTTGCAGACAGAGAGACAGATAGACAGACGGTCGTTTTGAAAAAAAAGTACTTTTTCGATATCAGGGGACCCCAAAAAGTGTATTTCTGTTGAAATCTAGAAATTGATTTTCCGCAGCATTACATAACTCTCCCGATACTACGTATAATACTCAGTAAATACGTACGTATATGGGATAGTAAAAATAGATTGTTGTAATCATCCAAATTGATTTTAGGGCAGGAACTAAACAGATAATTCACAACTCGAAATGGATATATTTTATCGTACACAAATGGATTATAATTTTCTCCATTATCTCTACACTGTTCTTTTATTGTGGATTGGAAGCAATACATGACATTCTATGTATTCTGTATACAAGAAAAATTCATTATGAAACTGTCTCTGATTCAATATGAGGAAAGATTATCATAGTTTATTGACTCCGTATGAAGAATCTGATACAGAAGCATCTTCAATCAGATGTTTTATTCTGATAACTGCACTCGTGTCCTGATGCTTCTTACAGATGTGGGTATGATAAATCGTGTTTGATAAACTTTCTTCGTTGACTCAATTCTATATGCCATTTCTTCTAAAATACATCTCATCCACTTCTGAAAAGAAAATCTTAACTCACTAAATGCCTTCCTTCTAAATTTACCAATCTGTAAATTTAAACTTCCCTAGAGTCTAAGTTAAAATATTTGATCTTATTGTATTCTTGAACCTACTCTGGTATTTCGCATCACACTGTGAACTTATAATACGCTTCATTTGTGATTTCGATGAATAGACGTTTCGTTATATGTATGAGATAATAAAAATGTAACCACATTAAAGTTACAGTGTTCTAGAAGTTTAACAAAGACATATTGCTGTCATAATAGTCATACAATCTAGTTACTGTTACAGTTTTTGTAAAGTACCTATTAATGTTGATGTTCAAATATGTATTAAGTAATCGTTTGAACGGAAAGAAGTTAATATTCTAATCATGTTCTACGCCCGTTTATAAAATTATATATGACGTTCCCCTAAAGTGTCCTTACACTTGCAGAAAATAATATTTATTGAAAAGTTTGTTTATAGAAAAGGATAAATGATGAATACGAATAAAAATATGCAATTTCAAAATGCAGTAGTAGTAAAACAGTTGCAAATAAAACAGCTCATTAACTCCATTCCAAAAAGAAAACATTAGACAAGGTATAGAAAAGTGTATAAATATCATTTTCTAAAGATACTAACAATGAAATCACCACTTTGTTACCTAAGATCAATTTTTCACTTATTCCAACAGTTCTTCGATGTATGACCAACACTCTCACAATTGTAACAATTAAATTTTCAGTGTTCTTTTCTGCAGCGCTTACTTTGACGGATAAAGACTCTTTACTGAAATTAGTTTGTGTAAATTTACTTTCACATCTTACTAGACTATCCTCCATTACTTCATTACTTACACTTGGATTTTTGACACTTGACACTTAAATCGGTGTTTTTAAAAGAAAAGTTTGACCAATTTTTTTCGCAAAAACAAATGAGATATACATTTTTTTATTATGCTTCAAGCTATGGATCAGTGTAAAAACGAAACACATCCAGATTAAAGTATGTGTTATACTAAAGATTCTAATGAAGTCGTAGGCTTCCGCGGCCAGAGTCACGTGCGTGATCTTGGCTGTTCGGGTGACGCCGCGTCGAAGGCTGTGTTGCCGACGTTTCCACCATCTTGTCGTGGTCTTCCTCATTGGTCATACCAGCCCTGAGGAAGACCACGAAAAGATGGTCGAAACGTCGGCAGCACAGCCTTCGACGCGGCGTCACCCTGACAGCCAAGATCACGCATAAAGATTCTAATGTCTGGAAAAGAGAAAAAAGTCTAGGACTAGTTTCTGATCCTCATACAGAAGATCTAGTATTACCAGCTAGGAAAGGACCAAATGCTTCATGAAAACAGTAATAGACGAATAAACGCTGAGAACATCTTAGACTTTAAAACCTGGCGGTCAAACTATTTTAAAAAGACAACCAAGGTTATCCTGGCAGTCCTCATTGAGAGTATGGAGTGAATCTTTCCAAGTAAAGCCGCCAACGTATGATAGAGAATATTTTGGTGACCTCGTGGCACTTGAGTACATATATTGATGGGCTTATCAAGTACTTTTTAATGTTGGCAAGTTCAAGGGAAGGCACGTCCTTGCTTTCCAAGAAAGTTATGGTTCAGCTGTTCTTTCAGTGAACAGAAAAGTAATAACCGATGCTCAAACAATAGTAAAATGAATTCCTCCATTTCTACCAGAACATTTTGCCATAGCCACAGACTGAAGTGGAAATCGAGGATGAAAATATACTAATATTACTAATTCAGAAAGAGTATTTTTTCACGCAAATATGCTAATTATTATCGTTATATATTTATTCTATTATTATGTTGTTTCATAAGTCCAAAAATAAAGAAATAAAAAAACAAGTTTTTTAAATCCTTCCATAATTATTTCATAAAGAAAATAAGTTCAGGGTATAAATACGGTTATTGTAAAGGTGTACTGTGTTGGTAATCTTTCAGTTATACAATTTATTAGTTCTCCCTCGTTTATATTTGTACCAGATTCTTTAATTTCGTTATCTGTGCATAGAACTTTAATTAATTAATCATCCATTGATTTTCTTTCTATCTTCTAAACCTTCCCAAATATAATTTTTCATGAGTTAGCCTCTATCTGTTCACGCGTTCATTACGACGTTTTAATAGTTTCCATAATTGTCTTTAGATTTTCTTATAAATATTATAAAGCTGAAGATTGTGCTTGTGATAAAGTTTTTATAACGATAACTTTAACTTCATTTTTTCGTGACAGTCTTTTTATTGTTCACAATTATTTTGCTCTTCTGGGGAGGGTGAGAACGAGAGGCAAAGAACGACCTCAGAAATACAGGTTAGGAAGGGCGAGGAATATCCAAGAAGTGGTTTCTGTTGTAAGGACCTGAGAGTGTGGACAAGTTCTTGCGTAAAGTTTGCGGAACAAATTCTAGAACTCTGGTAACTGTCGGAGTGGCCTGGTTTTTTACGCTTCTTATTCGGTTGATTCTCTTAGGCTGATCTACTCATTCGGTTCAAAACTCTTGGCTAAAACGTTCGCATTGACAGTCATTTTTTGCTCCTGAATAGGCCACGTGCATGTCCTGCATGCCCTGCATTTACCGGGGCTCAGTAACATTATCTCTGTGGCTGATGCAAGTAATTTATCATGGGATCAACATTTAGCTAGATCCGATTTTAAACCCCCATGGCTGTTATCCCTGGGGGTATGGAAGATAGGCACTAGTACCTTAGCGATCTAGGCCATCTGATCGGCTTCTTCTTGTTGCTATGATGATGATGATGATGATGATGATGATTATTATTATTATTAATATTATTATTATTATCAATAATATTATTATTATTATTTTAATTGCCATTATTTTATGTCTACGGTACCTTTCTCTCCTTGTTTGTGCAGCCCGCCTCTCGGTGATCCGCATGCCATCTGTTGGTGGAAGGAATAGAATGCCCATGAACTAACGCGCTCTGTCCGTCAGTTGAAGAAATGAAACTTCACCCGCGTGGTTTGAATTCCCATAAAGGTACAAAAATAATCACAAACATATCTAGATGTCTATGACTTAAAGATTAGTACATGAGCATGCATTTATGACGGGAAAATATTAAAAAAAATTAACCAATGAAATAAAACATTTATTTCTGATACAAACACTGAAATTCTTTGAACATGACGAACGAATGAATTGTCACATATTCGTTCAAAGTGCTGGGAATGAGTTGATTTGAGAATTAGCTTCGTAGGCATATTTTCGACACGTCCTATGTAGCTGAACAGGTCGATAATATTGGATGTCAATTCTAGACGTCGCTCGGTAGTCTGCGTGGTTTCTTCCGATCAATTCGAGGTGGAAGCAGGGGCAGTTCTCAAAACAATGGGTCACGGACCGCGCGGTATTCTTACTTTCCTTTTCCGTTCCCATTGTCATCTGAGACTTTTCTCCTTTATTTTTATTATTTATTATTATTACTATTATATTATTATTATAGTATTATATTATTATTATAGTATTATATTATTATTATTATTATAGTATTATATTATTATTATTATAGTATTATATTATTATTATTATTATTATTATTATTATTATTATTATTTTGTCCATGACCTTTATACAGTGAAGTGAATTGAAGTGTACTGTAGTCAAGGGGACGGGAGTGCAGTGTAGTGTTAGATAAACTAGAAATCAATTTAGAGGTAACTAGAAATTAATTAGAACTAGAATATCAACCTCTAATTCTAATAGAACTTCTAATTGTGAATGTTTGTAATAGTTTTGTAAGTGTTCTTTTTCTAATTGTAATCATGTTAAACTAATTGTAAACCGAGCATTAGCTCAAAGGAAGCTTTAATAAGTCTTTAAAGTAAAGGCTCAAATCGGACTGTACTGAAAGAAAATAGACAAAAAATCTGCAAAAAAAGGGGAAATAGAAGAAAAAAAGATGAAACAATAAAAACGAAAAAAAGGCGAAGAGTGTGAAGACGTCGAAACAGAGCTTGAGGAAGGCGTTGACGAAAGAAGGCGAAGAAGACCACGGGGAAGCAAACGACGTATAAACCAAAGACAATACTACGGAAAGGAAGATGATTAGGAAGAGAAAGTTACAGGTGCAGAGAGAGGTGAAGATTACGATAAAAACATGAAGTGGTATAAAAATAAGTATATTATTTATTCATTTAGGATGGAGAAGAAGGAGGTGTAGGAGTATTGAAAATTTCCAGAGGGGCCTCATACTTCTACATAAAACATTTTATTTCCGTAAATGTGATCAATTCCTGATTTTGCACGCTTCTTCAGCCTGATACACATTTGGGGATGAGGCTTTTGAAACAAACTGAACCAAACCTGTAAAAGGTTCGACATAAAAGCAATTTTGTATTATTCATTGTAGCATCAAAATTATTTCAATCTCCTTGTGTTATAATTTATTTATTAGTCATGAAACTATTATTTGCAAATACAAAAGTCTAATTAAAAAGGGGGCGCAGTGGGGAGCAGAAGGATCCTGAAATGAAAGTGGCCCCTTCTTGTTTTTGAATGATTGTTAGTAATTCTGTGCGCGTCAACCGCGAAGGTCGAGCACGCGTGTTTTGCTCGGGAGGTGGCAGTGGTCGACTAGGGGATATTTCCCTCCACCAGGTATCTCCCACCAGTAAGGGACCTATCAAGCAGAGACAAGCTCTGAGCTCCCGACCGATCTCCTTGCATGTGTGGTAATGCAGTCATATAAATGTGTGTGTATGTAAGAAATGAGGATTGGGCAAGGAATGGGAAGGAAAGATCGCGCGCGATTCGTGGCCCGTTTGTTAGGGTATTGCTCCTGCATTTGATTCGTGTTGATCGGAGAAACCACTGAAAACTACCGATCAGAGCAGCCGGCCGCTAGAATTCTCCTCCAGATAGTGTCTGAACGCGACCCAGCTATCCAGCTAAAGCCGAAAATCCTGCCCCCGTAGGGTCTTTAACGTGGGACCTCCCGGTGGGAGGCATTGCAATGACATCAGTTGGTGCCCTGAGTCACCTCTTCCGGTGTGTTATTTTTGGGTGCGGAGGCCGATGAGGAGGGGGCATTTCTTTCCGTCCGTCGCTCGTGTGGGTTGCTTGGCCGCGGGGCGCGCGGAGGCGGTGGAGGGCGCCCCGGGAGCAGCCCTGGCGCGGGTAATGGCGACTCTCTGTCGCGCTGAATATTTCATGCGCCTCCAACGCCACCCGGCGCGACGCGACGTGGCGCTTCGCCCGTCGGCTGCTGATCGCCCTCTCTCAACCACGCGCCCTCCCGCTCTTGCCTTTCTCTGCCTCTTCTCTTTCCCCTCCCCCTCTCCTTCTATGCTCCCTTTCCTTCCAGTCCCTCTTCATTCCTCCCTCTCTGCTTTCTCCTCCCCCTTTGTCCCCCTTCCACCCCTTTTCCTCCTCTCCCCTCCCGGCCCTCTTCATCTCGTCACATTTTCCTCTTCCTCTCTTCTTTCCTCCCTCTTCCTCCGCTGCTCCCTTCCCTCCCCCATTGCCATCCCTCTCTTGTCACTTTTCCTCTCGTCATTCTCTCATTCCTTCTCTTTTTTCCTTGCCATTGTCTCCCTCTCTCCTGTCCTCGTTTCCTTCTTTCCCATTACATCTACATTCCCATTACTCCCCTCTTGGCTCTCTTCGTCTTGTCACTCTCTCCTTCCATTTCTCTCCCTTTCCCCTAATTCTCCTTCCTCCTCTCCCTTTCTCACAACCTCCTCTCTGTCTCCATCCTCTCCCTCTCTCTCTGCTCCAAAATTTGATCTATAATTTGTTGACTTAAGGGAAAAGCGTTTTGGCGTGAGAACGATTTGAAAAACGTGAGTAATAAATTCACTAATGACACAAGCATTCATTCAGAGGACGTTCTCGCCTACCTTTTGTCCTTATTTTCGGGAAAATGTTTCTGAAATCGCCCAAGGATGTTTTATTTAATTTTCATGAGTCTTATACATAGGCCTATATTCGACAAGTCTTTAAATAAAGGTAACTAGTATGTATTTTGTCGTTGTTATGAGGTACATCGATTCATATCAATTCATATTCATATATCTGATCTGGACTGCAAAACAAAGAATATCTGGAATTCAGAGATTGTAGACCAAAATATCTTGTATTGTAACTCTAAAAAAATCTCTACATCTCAAAATTAGCTTCCTGTTTAAAAGATGAAAATAAGAAAAGGGAAAATCCCGTTCTGGCATGTTTCACTATGGACTTCTAGGACACATACTTCTAGAGCATGAGGCACAATATAGGAGGCTGACATCAGAAAAGGCGACGAGAAAAATCAGAAAAGACGACGTCCGACTGGGAGAGATGGCTCAGGGCATTAACTGATGTCACTGCAGTCCCTCTGGCTGGTCCCTCTGGCAGTCCTAGGTTGGAGTCTCGACGATGACACTAGTTTGTCAGCTAGGTCGAATTCGGTCGCTGACTGGCGTAGAATGCTAGCGGCTGGCTGCTTTGATCGGTTGTTTTCCGTGGTTTCTCCGACCAATACTGGGCGAATGCTGGAGCAGTATCCTAACAAACGGGCCACGAACCGCGCGCGATCTTTCCGACCTCTTCCTTGTGCTATCCTTACCCCTTACTTATACACTCTTACACTTACATGCACTACACTATCCAACATGTCGGGTAACCGGTCTGGAGCTTAGAGCTTGTCCCGGCCGAGACAGAGTCCTTCTGGAGGGAAATACTTGATTAGGGAAAACCCCGCTAGCCGACTGTAGGTGGGCGCCGGATCTTGCCGTACAGCGGGGGAAGACCACAGCCACCTCCCAAGCAAAACATGCACTACACTTACGGGACTAACGACCTTAGTAGTTGACGCGTGCGGCATCACTAACAATCGTTCAGCCAACCATCACAACGGCGTCCGGCCGGTCGGCGTGTTGACGCACGGTGAGCGAGCGGTTGCGGCGCACGAAAGGTAAAGCCCGGTACGGAGCTACCAGGAGGGCGCGGGCCAGCGACAGCTCGCGAGGGCTAGGATTAAACGATGGAACCGCACCCGTGGAGCGAGGAATGCGGGGACCGCCCGCACGTCTTCGACATCGGCTTTAGTCCCCGTTGCAGAGACTTTTCTCGTGGACGGGAAGTGATGTTTCTTTAAATGACCGGAAACTTGGCAAAATGTCACCATCTGTTTCCTAGTTGAGTGTTATTTACATTCCATTTTATTTACTTTATTCTTCCTTCTCCACATTTTTCTCTTTTTCCTCGTTCATTTCTACGCTTTGTTTCTTCTCCGTCTCTACCTCTGTCTATTTATCTATTTCTGTCTCCGTCTCCGACTGCAACTTCTACTCCCCTTTCATTCTTCTGTCTCCTTCTCCAACTTCCCCATCTATTGGTATCTCCCTCCCTCCCCGCGAACGTGTCAACGTTTGGTAGATCTTTTTGTCTTAATAAAGGGTGATGATGGTTTTAAAAGCAGAAGATATTAAACTTTCCTCCGCTATAATTTGCAACATGAAAAAAAGAGAGTATGTATTGGCGGTGTAGTGGTGAACATATGATTGTGGTTTGTGAGCTTGAATGTTTGCAAGAGTGGGCGAGTGGGTACGTTGTTGAAAAAAACGTAACTAAAACCCTAACTAGTGGGGCTAAAACACCAGTAACTTTCCCTCGCGTACTTTCACACAAATTTACGTAAATAGTACTCAAATTTTTGTAATAATGCTCATGATTTATTTCAAAATATATCTTAAAGAAACATTTCGTTAAGGGAAAACCTCTATCTTTACTATTTTAATTGAAGGAATGAGCCAAAAAAATTTTGAACTTTTGCAGTTTTCGAAAATAAGGGATTTCAACGAACATGAGGTCTCCATTCTCTTAAACTTCCTTCACACTATGCAACATCAAACTTTAATGAATAAACGATGGAGCCATTTCTTTGAAAATTAGAAAAATGTTTCAGGGGCTTCATGTAAAGAACACTGAAAATTAAAATCTCGGTTTCAAATTCAAGTGGCTATCAATTTTGGTGAAACTCGGTAGAACTGTTTGGCTGCTAGCGTTGTTTGCAGACGGACGGACAGACGAATAGACACACGGACGGACAGAATTTAGCAACTGGATATATCCATTTTTGCGTTATCAGGGCCCAGTAAAAGAGTTTTTCTGTCGAAAACGTGCCTTTTTTTTCGAGCAGCATTATATAACTTTCTCTCTACTGCGTGAGTAGTAGCGAGAAAGTGAAATCATGACCAAGACTAGAAATAGAAATCTTATTTTGTATGAGGCTGAACATACTCTCTCGTGATCTGAGCACATATCGAGAGGCTGATGCCCTGCGAAGGAGTTTGTTGTATGGAACACTTAGGTTGCGATGGTAGTTGGAAAACGGTAGTAATGAATAATGAAAAGAAGAGGAAATTGACTCGATCACTCATCCATAATTGAAACTCACCTGGGGGATTCTTTACAGCTTACGGAGTTTTGTGGAAATGACGTAATGCAGAGGAGCCAGGGGTGAAGGAGAGAGATAAAAGAGACGAGCGGGATGGAGGGTGACGAATGGTGAAAGAACGAAGTAGACAGAAGTCGAGTTAGGCGATAGGACCAGGAGAAAGTTGTGGGCGAGGGAGACGAAAGGGAGTTGACACCAGTAGATAGCTGGCGAATTTTTGGCACTTGTAGATAGCGGGGTGGAATTCAATCACTGAGTGACCGTCAATTCTAGTGGCCGGCTGATCAGCTAGGTACGTAATTTCGTCTAAAACCGTAGGAGTTCCTTATCAAACGGGCCATGGTCCGCGCCCTATCTTTACTTCATCCTTACCCGGCCACTATTACACACACACTAACACTTGCATGCGCCACACTACTGTGCACAGGCGTCGACAGCTTGTCTCAGGTGGGACGGTGGGGAGCTGGGATTGATTGATAAGTGATTACGGTTGCGACAACTGCTAAGGTCATTAGTCCGGTCTAAGTGAGAGCATGTGTTTTTTTCGAGTGGTGGTGGAAATCTCACTAATCCTGAATGGTGAGAACCGACGCCGACCTATCGTCAGCTTGCGGGATTTTCCCAACCAGGTATCTCCCACCAGCGGGGCCCCGCCCCATACGGGACAAACTCTAAGTTCCAGACCGGTCGCCCGGCATGTGTGAAAGTGTGTTTGTAAGGGGTGAGAATACGACGAGGGAGAGGAAGGAAAGATCGTGCACGGACCGAGGCCCGCTTGTTAGGGTACTGCTCTAACATTTGCCTGGTTTTGATCGTTGAAACTACGGAAATCTACTGATCAAAGCAGCCTGCCGCTAGAATTCTCCTTCAGATATACACAGAATGCTTCCTAGCTACGTAGTGTAGAAAATTCTGCCACCATCGGATCTCGAAACAATACCTCCCGGTCAGAGGCATGTGGCATCAGTATGACATGTGGCATCAGTTGATACCCTAGTCCACTTGTTCCGATATATCTGGAGGGAGAAACTCCTCGTCACCGAATCTCGTGTTCCAGAGGAGGAAGAACATTGCCGACTGCTGAGAAACAAATCGCACTGCGATTACGTGATTGGAGATATTAGTTGTTGACCCCCCCGGATTTAACACTCAGCCACTCACTCATTTCGAAACAGATGGGTGACGACGTGGGCGGAGAGGGGGAGGAAGAGAAAGAACGGAGAAAGGGGGAGAGGGGTGTTGGGAGAGGCGTAGAGGAGAAAGACGAGGGAGTGAAGGAAAGATACGCAAGAGAGAGTAATGGATATAGGTATGGAAAGAAGAGGTGAGTTCGCAAGAGGGAAAGAGAATAGTGAGAATCAAAACAGGTTAACTTTGTTTCATTGATATCATTTATTAAACTTCTAGGCTACTTCTTGTATTTTAAATACATGTTTTATAAACATTTTTTACGATAAAGTTTTGATATTAGGTGACGAATAGAAAAAAAGAAAGTTTTGCAGCGAGGTGAGGGGTAATTATGTTGGGTGAAAAGGAGAAGAATGGCTCGTAGAATAGTGAAAAAAAAATACTAGGAGAGAAGAGAATGACATGATGGGAAAAGACGCTATGAGTAAGAGAGCGAAGACTGACGAAAACGACGCACGAGAATGACAGAACAAGAGTACGAGTGGGAGTGAAGGAGGCAAAGCACACGAGGAAGGACGAGTAATTACTATTGACATCCGGAAGAGACGAGGCAACTAAGGGTAAGAGGAGACAAGAGACTTGAGAAGGGGGTCGATTTCGCGTTCATTTAGTTTTACATATTGTATTTAAATTACATTTTATATCCACTACATAGCAGTGAAAAGTTGGTATATTTTGGTGACACACAGAACAATGAATCTACCAATATTGTTTGAAATCTACATTCGTGCCTACCTCGAAAGTTCGTGTTTGCCAAAAATTCTTTTCCCGCAAACTTTACCTGCATTTCAGAATTAGACAATCGTACAACGACGACGTTTCCGCGATGCAAACTCCGCGAAAACTTCTCCGACGCAGTGGCTTCTCGTTCGATAGAGAAACTTGCGAAGACACAAGTTCTCCCAACTCGACGTCGAGAATGCACTCAGCACGTGCTCCATCTGGCGGGTTGGGGACTCCCCTCGATCGTTCTTCATTTGCGAATCAGTGGAGTTTGTCTAGACCAGGCCTGGCCAGCGCGAATGCTCCCGGCAGCTCGCAAGCGAGCTCGACAGCCCAGAGGGGAAGGGAATGACGAAGGCAGGGCGGCAGGGACAGCACCTTGGAGGGAAGTTCTCACAATGGACACGGCAGAGGTAGTTAAGGAAGTAGTGGACTGGATGAGTTTAGCTCATTGCCGCTCTTTCGAGTGACTGAGGTCTTAGGGTTCGAGTCTAGCCCGCGGCTCCCGGGCGAACTCGACAGCCCAGAGGGGCGGGGTATGACGAAGGCAGCGCGGCGGGGACAGCACCTTAAAGGGAAGTTCTCACAATGGACACGGCAGAGGTAGTTATGGAAGTAGTGAACTGGCTAAGTTTAGTTCATTGCTGCTTTCTGTAAACTTAGTAACTCTTACCCGGAGGTCCTACGGTTCGAGTCCCGACCGTGATGTGTTTCCGACTGTAGCTATTCACCTATGGCCATATGCTGTGTTGATGAACATTCTAGCAACCGGTTGCTCTGATCGATTTTTCCGTTGTTTCCCCGATCAACACTTGGTGAATGCCGGAGCAGAACCGTAACAAACGGACCACCGCGCGCGATGTTTCCTTCCTCTTCCTTGTCCTCTCCTCACCTCTTAGTGACACACACTTACACATACATGCGGTTCACTACTACATGACAAGAGACCTGTTGGGAACTTACAGGGGCTGTGTCTCTCTGACCCATAATGTGCCTAAGTGAATCCCAAGAGTGAGCGATACACAAAAATGTCCCTGCTAAAGAAGACAAAATGGCTTTAAAAGAATGTGCTGAGAATCGGACCAAAGTTTTTATAACATTGTTCTGTTCCGTAGGTAATTTACATATGCTTTTCTGTGTTAACCATTCATGATATCTCCCTATGTTTTCCTCATTCTTTTCCAAAATACGATGGGTAGCTAGAGGTATAACTTCAAATGGCCCGACGTACAAGGCACACTTAGTACCTTGAGAACTATCTTTTTAATCAAACTTTTAAATTGAAATGTGAAGGTTACAATTTTGAACCAATTATCATAATAAAAACAAGTTAAATTATCCGTTAGAAAACAAAACATGCTAGTTCTTACAACAAAGTAGAAAAAAACATGCAAAAATGTAATAATCTAAAGTACAAGGATCTCTCTGACACTTTAAAGCGAAATCTCCAGGCTATTAACTGAAGCGGATTGAATGGAAAATATCCATTTTTGAAAAATCCCACTTGATGGCAAAAGGCGGTAGTTTTGAGGATTGTTTTCACGGCTACTATTCTTCATAATGTATAATATCTTCAGAACCACACAATATCCTTAAATTACATTGGTATCACCAAGAATTAAATCTATTGAGACAAAATCATGTAAATAGAGGTTTATTTGCAAAAGTTGTGGCTGAACAAACATTTAAAAAGTGTATACTGTAAATTGTGTGTCTTTTTAAAAATCGGTTACAAATACACGGTAATGAATACAATAATGAATTTGTTGCTACTAATGTAAACTTCTATAATCTACTTTTAACCCTAATAAAGTTCGTTTACGAAGAACCTTCCAGTATGCAAATTCACAGGAGTTTTGAGATTACGAATTGTTTGTCACATAGGGAACAAGAAACTCCTGAAAGGATATCCAACTCCCGGCGGACAAATGACACTCACCAACTCCTAGACGTGACAACGCCGCGGCGCGCCGTCTTTTGTTCCCTGCCCGAGCTTCCGTTCTCGCAGGGATGAAGCCTGGCTCTAATATGGCCACAACGTCACTGCTGACGATGCTCATCTGTCTGGTCTCGAGAACAATTAAGCATCAGGCAGCGTGAACAATTTCCTTCAAGGCAGACGTTTGCATTGTCGAGTGGAGAACGTAATATCTCGCCTTGGAAGTACAATTCAGTGTCTTAGAGTAGACATGGAGTGTTCCCAGATGCAAATTCGAAATAAATATTGAATATTAAACTGAGGATTAGAGATGTAGGGTAAGATGTGGTATACAATTCAGTTTCTAACAGCTGCCACTAGATACAATGTTTCCGCTCGCTGTCATACATTTTGACATCAAACTGTATTCATCACTAATATTGCAAAAGCAATGGTCGTGTGGGGGCGGGGAGTCTCCCTCACCAACATTTCCCGATTGATTAATGGGCACAATTAATAAAATTGTTTAAGAACATTTCACCTGATATTAAAATATATTTTAAACTTTTTGGATTCCTATCGGATAATTATATGTAAGTGTGAAAACTTTAAACCACTAATCAAGACAAAGTGGTCCTTTCCATTCGAAGAAACTGATTGTAATATTTTCTCGGATGCGCCTGCCACGCTATGCGCACAGCCGCTCCCAGATCGAGCTGAGGTTAGCGTCACATCCGTTGCCGGCGACAGGTCGACCCACGCGGCACGTCCGCCATATCATATTCCTTTCTGTGTACGCAACGCATGAGAATGTGTGTCTTAAAATATAGTATATCCACACACTTTGCAAGAACTGAGAACTCAGTTTAATGTGTGGATGTTAGGCGACTGCATTTGAGCGGTGAATTTTCTCTCTCTTGTTTTCCCTCCATAGTACCTCCACAGTACCCCCCACTCCCTGTGGAGAAGGGGAATTTTTTCCCTTTAAATTATTTATAATAAACTGCTGCCTTGCGACTTAAGCAGCTAGAGGAGGGGCTTTTTCTTACAGCTAAGTTTTACATACTAGTCCTAAAGTTAACTTACTTGCACTTTGGCATTACTAACTTATACTAAGATCAGTTTTGTTAATACTATAATTCTACAGAGTTTCTTATTTTACGGACGAGATATATTTTTCTTCTTTTCGCTACATTCACACATCATTAATACTTGTTTCAACTAGAGGAGGGGCCTTTTCTTACAGCTAAGTTTTACATACTAGTCCTAAATTTAACTTACTTGCACATTGGTATTACAAACTTACACTAAGATCAGTTTTGTTAATTCTATAATTCTACAGAGTTTGTTATTTTGCGGACGAGATATTGTTTTTCTTCTTTTCACTACATTCACACATTATTCATACTTTTTTCATTATATACATGAGCATTGAGCGGTGAAGGGACACGATGTCTACTATGCTATTGACTCTTGCAACCTGACCAGAGAATTGGTGAAGAAAATTAATATTTATAATAATAATAATATTAATAATAATAACTAATATTTAAAAAATGATTTAATTTCTCATTTTTTGCTTTAAATTATTTTTGAACTAGACTCTTCTGAATGTACAGCCTCCATGTTACAATAGTTTAATTAGGTTATATTAACAACGAGACATTTATTATCAATTTTATCAATCTATCCAGAAATGAGGAAGTTGTAATTCTACCTTGTTTACTTGAATCGAAAATCCAATCGCCGATTTTTAGGATTAACAAATTTCTCCATCACTAATTCATTGGAGTTACTGGTTTAACGGATAAGTGACTTTTCTACTAGTATTTCACAGGATTGCGAGAGCGCATGATCGCTCGGTTATCATTATTTTTCTATGAAATGTTTTTATATACTTTATTGTTGAAAATAATCGTTTATGTTCTGAAGTCATTGGAGTAGTTAGAAGTATTAGAAGACATTTGCAGACTTCTGGAAAACTTTCTTCCGACATTTCATTTTGCAGCATTACTTGAAATAATGGCACCGCTCATGTTGTATTTCTAAAGTAGCTTCTCTTGTACATTCCTTGCTACAGTGTTCTGTACTGAATTTGACGTTGATTTTTAAAGCACCATCAGTGGTACTAACAAAATACACTAACCCTCGGAATACCCCAGGGTTTTCCGATTGTTCACTTTGGAAGTACCCTCACAACGCAAGCTCAGCTTGCATACCATAAAATTTGCCAGTTTATACAAGTTGAGAATATGTCTGTTCTTACCCACTTCATCGTTGTCGTTTTACAGTGAGTCGATAATCGTCACTAAGCCAAAACACAATATTCAAGTAAAGCCAGTTCAACATTACTGTTTTTATGGGGATGCGACTTGATGTTTTTTAAATTTCTCACTCAAATGGTTCATGTCTTTATAACTGGTTTTCGTCTACACATTTTCCTCCTTGCTAAACAAGATGCGAGGAAATAAAAAAAATGCATGTTTCCTTCACACGTACGTAGTCACTTGGATGTCGAATAAATTTAAGCATTGAATCGTCGACAAAACTTTTATTTTGCTGATTTTGCAGTTGTTTCAATTTTCAGAACAGGCTGGCCTGGACCAAGCTTCTTGATTGAAATAATTGAACACCAGGATGCACGGACACTAAAACGAAAGTGTTATTCGAACCCGAGACGTAAAACACATTCCTACACCGATTTTAAGTCGTCCCCCGCCATCCACATCAGATGCACAACTTCGGAGTATTTTATCGGGGACACTGTTTTACTGACGGCGCGACAGAGACCTCGTCACAGAGTTGGGTGACGCGATAGCGCGATAAGTGCTGCGCCAAGCGGAGTTCACGGTGTAAGTGTGAACATGATCCGATGAAAGCATCCTATGAAAACTCAGAAGCAACGTCACGTGGTACGCAATGGTCGTTGTGGAATGAGGTGTTGCTTCGAAAACGTGGAAAGCAACGTAGCCACATCGGTTCGTCAATGTAATACTGGGATGGAAATTAAAAAAGAAGAGCAGAAAAAAGTTGTACTATTAATGAGATTGTAATAACAAAGTGTATACTCTATTTTGTTCAATTTTATGAGTGTTGCGTGAACATGTGAACCTTGTAAAGAACCGCCCCTGCTCAGGTCGACCCCGTTTCGCGGCCTCAGAAGGTTTTTCAGATATTTTGAACGGAAATTTAGTTTTGACGTTTAAATTCCCTAATTTTCTTATCTACAACATAATGAAATATTTTGCAAATCATACTTATAGAAAATCTATGAACAAAATACACAGTTTATCTCCAAAACCTTTTAATTTAGTGTTCAATAATCCAAGAAACCCCCCAAATCCTAGTTTAAAGAAAAACGATACCATTTTAGCTGTTGATCTGACACATTGCATCCGCCTTTTTTAATTTAAAAAATCCGACTTCAGATTCGTGTTCGGCGCTTCCAAACCCTCAATTATTAACTTCTAATTCAAATAAACCGAATAACAATAGAGTTAATAATATTTTATTTTTTTACTAATATTTTTATTATATTTCTAGGGTACAGATAAATAGACAATTATTTTGTTTTGTAGTTTACGAAAGTTGGTCGACCCAAAAATCAAAAGTTTCCACGTTTTTATTCTCTCTCTTTACATTGCTGTTTACTTATTTCGTTCCCGAGTTACGTCGTTTCAGTGCCTTCTGTCAGAAATGACGCCCTGGTTATACATAGACCATATTTGGAACTACCAATATTTTTGTTAGTGATTTTTTATCTCTGTGGTATCCAGTATTTGAATTGCTTGTACTGTTTCAAGCATAGTTTCGGCAACGTAAGTAAGTATTGAACGTACCACAGATTTGTACTATTTACTTTAGGTTCGAGGTGAAGGTATTTATTTCTTCATTTTGTGTTGTTAGGGTAGCCCGACATTTTATTTCCTATAATGTTTCTTATTTGCTACCGTTGAACAATAATATCTTATTATCTACATACCAAATATCTGAAATATATCTATTTATCTGATACGGATGAACCTAGATATATCAGTACCCAGGTACTGGAAAGCTACTTTTTCGATCATTTAAAAATAATCAAACTTACCCTTTATTGATGTTTCGCTTTCGACTAGTGATTATTTTGACTTGTATGGTATGGTCGACTTTTTAAGACCATACATTTGACATCATACCTGAAACCAATCGAGTAAATTTGTAAATTGTCATCTCATTCTGCTTCTAAAATGTCATCTCACTCATTTGTAAATTGGCCCCTCATCATAAGTATTACATACCAGCATAATGTCTTTATTCTGCATTCTATAACCTGTAAGATAATTTATTTATTTTATTGTCTCATCCAATATTGTAATAAAAAATTGGGGGCTCAAAGAATCTCCCCGACGAACTTGTTTCTTAACGAAACTAGAATATACGCGAATTTCAATGTTTTGAATGAAAATATTTTTGTCCATATTTTTGCCAATTCGTACCATAGTGCTTAGTTCATGCACAAGGATGAGGTACTACGGGAGAGAGAAGCCCCATCTCGCAGAATCTGACGTCCTATTGATGGAAATTAATTAGTTTTGAAGCTCTGCCCACGACGGGCTGTAATTTTCTCGATCTTGATGAGGTCATTAGGTTTTCCTTTTTTCCGCCGACTCTTTCAAAACCGACTCTTATTTTTTGACATGGCGTATACTTTTCGCTTTGCGTTATTAGTTCTTCGTTTAATACCGGGAAATTAATGTGCGGTGAAGGGGCGGTGATTTGACTTATCTTTGGAAATTGCAGGTTTCACAGAAAGGATTTTCTGTAATGAAATATTCATGGTTTTGTCGGATATTTTCTCCTCTTGCGGATATAAGACTGTATTTGTTACTAATTATTAACTGAATCCTCATGTTTTTTTGTGAAGTCTTGTTGTACTTTACAAATTTTTAAGAAAGTGTTATTCATTATTCTCGTTACTGAAGTTGATAACATTGTGGTTTCACAGATGTGAAATTAATGTGTTATTCGTATTTAGCTTCGTCAGTGTTAAATTACAAGCATCACCTGGCGAGATGTCATGTGGCATTAACAATAATTTTAAAGTATGTGTGCTGACATGAGATCAAGAAAATACAGTCTCGTCATTCAAAAAATATGTGTATTGAGAAGAAGCGCCAAAATTTGCACACAATATTTTCACATTATCAAACCTATGGTTACCCTTCATTTTTACGCGGATTCAATAATGTGCTCTGTTTAAAAATATTATAATTATTCAAATTTAGCAAATTTATACTAGTTTATTAACTTATGTTTTCTAAAACATCAACTTAAGTAAGTAAATATATCTACATTTTAATTAATTTTAGACATTTTATAAATAATGATAGTTTATACAAGCTTTTGTTTTACAATTATTTCCGCTTATTAATGCCGCTTTTCACCGACCATCATCTTTCCCCCCTGAAGCTAAAACGGCACATGGTCTTCCGTTAAAACTTTCTCAGCAATGTAAAACTAGGAACAAACAAACAATGAAACACTACAAATCTATAAGGCAAATATTAAGCTTTGTGTTCCTCTTGAGTTAAGTCCCATTTATATATGTAATATATTTCTGTCGTATAGATTCAGCAATATTTTTTTAGAAGAAAATAGATTGAAGATCCTCTCGATGCTTCCTAGATTGATACATGTAGCTAAATTAATCCGGTATTAATAACATTTACCTTTCATGTACACAATCATAATTATAGCATTATTTACGCCTTCTACCCCAAATTCTAACGCTACACAATGATATTAATTGCAGTTTAAAAGTTAGTACTGGAGTTCTAGATTTTCAGTTAGAAGCAAAGACATGCATTTTCAACACATCCATCGATAAACTTAAACAATTCGTCTCCTTCGTTGTCCAATATAGTTTTTAAAATCGCTCCACAAACGAATTTGAATAAACTTTATTAATAGTCTTGCAACATTCACGTCTCGCAATCAGAGGGGCTCGTTTTATTGTGCTACGCTGCTGCAGAACACGTCTTGTGTTCCTACTTTAAATTATTTTGTTTTTTGTTCTAGTGTTTGTTTTGTTAAATTGTTTTAATTTAAGCAGAAATAGGAGTTTCGTCAATATTCTTGGGTGGTGGAGCTTGTGGTTGTCGAATATCTTTTGCTGAATGCTAGTCACTCGTTGACGTCGATAATGTGAATATCTTTCTTACCGAAAGAGTGAACTGCAGCACGGCTCGCGCATGCGCAGTAACCGAATATTCGCATACGTTCTGACGTTTGCATTCATTGCTATAAGTTCTGCAGGAATTACATCCCCGGACGCTGGCGGAGTTTGAAATTTCCGCCGCCAGAAGGCAGAAGTGAACGGAATCGATCCAAGTTGTTATATTCAAACTCTGCGTAAAGACATTGACAACTTACTAACAATTCTAATTGCAGCACACACACACACACGGACACTTCGAGTCTACAGACTCCTCTGCTTTCAACGTGCAACTGCCTGCCCTCACAGAGTGTTTAGTCTAGTCTTGTCTCCTCTACTGGCTGCTTCATCTGATCTGGTCTCCCCCAGGCTTGGTTCTCACAGAACTTCGTTGTCTACGAGTAGGGCCAATCCAGGTAGTGCTCCAGCAGCAAAGGAGAGTTAATTTACACTTTTTTTGAAAACATAAAATGATAGTGGTGTGAAGTAAGTCTCAAGTACTCATGGAATATCAAATCTTCCTGCGGGAGGTAAATTGGGTAGCACTTACTTTAGGTTTAGTATTTTTATTCTGACGCTCAGCTATACGTTGCGGAAACTGCAAAATTGGATTTGTGGGAAATCGAAATAAAAATGTTTGGGTTTTGTGAACGAGACAGGATGAGTGAACAAGGAGGTAGTAGGCGAGGAACCCAATCACTAACTTAGAGAGTGAGACATGCGGACGATAGATGAAACGAGAGTCGCGCACTATTGATATTCGTTAACAGTTATTACAATTTTATCCACGTCTTACTTAATTCACTCATCTCATTTACTAACCAACGTCGTGAGAACTGTGATCATCAAAATTAACATAACGAGTGTATTGAAAATTATGGATAAATCCAAAAGTCACGAAGCAATGTGGACTTTTCAATAATTTCTGTGTACCGAATTAATACACTAGGAACAAAATAAAACTAGTAAATCTCCAAATGAGACGATAAAAATTAAAATGTGGAATACTGTAATTTCAACACACTAATTAAACATCATAATATTACTGAATTCTGTAATGATTTCATGTAAGATATGGAAAGAGATTGCTGAATTTTTCGATTACAGTCTAAAATTCTTAGCAAAATGAAATGTTTTATAAAAATAACTCACAACATGTAAAGAAACAAAAATATATGACTCTAATTCAATCTACAATAATTAAAAACAAAATTACTATCTACCCAGTCATTCAAAATATTATTCATCTTTGGATTTGAGGTCTGTAACTAACGTTCATAACTTTTTCACACCAATCACACTGCTAATAATTCAAAATACCTCCTTTTTTCACTTTTCTAGACAATGAATTATTTAGTTCATCTATTTCTGCACAATTTCACCGAGAAGTTTCTATGATACTTATAATGTTTATTTTTACAGAAGGATGCATTTTCAGAAGTACACATTTGCTGAATAAATACATTTGATTAATTAATAAAAAACAGTTTCATTTAGTCTGAATTACTTTCACGAACATTTGAAAACGCTAATAGCCAGTTGGGGTTCTTTAATGTTTATTTTTACAGAAGGATGCATTTTCAGAAGTACACATTTGCAGAATAAATACTTTTGACTAATCAATTAAAAAGTTTCATGTAGTCTGAATTACTTTCGCGGGAAAATTTGAAAACGCAAATAGCCAGTTGGGATTGGCTTAAGTTTGATTCGATTTTTTCCTACCATTCAATAGGCCCTATTCTGAACACGAAAAAGAAACTAAGTTCGTGACGTTATCAACGTCATCACAACCATGTTGACTTGGAAGGGGCTGACATCAGCAAATGGAAAAGCAAAGTCAGTTGGATGCTGGCAGTATCAAGCCAGGGACGAGAGAGAAACATACGACGACAAAACGATACATCCGGCTGTTGGAGATTGGGTCGAGTTTTGGAAGGAGCCAATCCGACACGTACGTAGGGACACTCGTAACTCGCCAATATTATATTCCAACGACAGAACGCAACCAGGGACACGAAAAGCTGCTCTTTACGGTCGGCCTGTCGTAAGGATTTTACAGTTGTCAGTACGAACAATGGTGAGTTGTAGATTAAGATGGCGGATGACTACTCTTACTCCAAGAAAAATGCATTTCGTATTTCTATTTCATGGTAGGAAGGTAATTTTACGAAAGGTATTTAACGTCACGCGGTCGATATTACAAATAACATACTTGGTTGGTTATAAACTTCAACCACGTCTGTTATTTGCTCGATATGCATCTAATGACTTTAATAACCAATTTGATAAACAGATAATGCATCTTGATCAATGAAATTTGTGAAGAATATGGTATTCAATTACTAAATAATTAAGTTTTAACTATTGATTACTTTAGTAACTAATATTGCGATTGAATTTTTAGTGTTTTCGCATATCAACTCCTAGTCATTTGTCTAGAAAGTGTGCAATACGTCCTTGGGGGGAATGATGGCTGGGACATGAGGTCCTACGCTGACGTACACGACAGCTTGCGGACATTCACTCCGGGTTGTTTTGTACCTACAAATCTCTTATGTCTTTGTCAGTTACACGGAAAGATAAAGGTCGGAGATTACCACAGCATACGCTAAAGTCGTATTCTAGGAATCCTCTGAAAGTAACTTTCTTTAAAGAGAAATCACACGTGGAACTTCAAAAAAAATTTATTATAAAATCAAAAGCAAGAAGGAAATGAAACCCTCACCATACAAAAAAAAACAACATAAATTATTACATCCCTAATTTACTAATATCAACCTATTTTATTTACTTTAATAGAATAAAATTTTAATTATTTAAACCTAACAACTAATCTAATACTCAACACCAAAATTTCGATTTCCAATTTCCCCAATAAATATTAAATGTCACTTAAAGGTTGTGCACGCATTTGAACGTTTTTACAAAAGAAACTGACATCGCCATATTACTCACAGTTATTGTCTTGAATACTCAACGTCGTAATATTGTCCTCGATATTTTGTGTATTAACTCTACTCCAATACCTCCAATAAATGATTATAAAACCATCTCCCCTCCTAATGCTGCTATATTACGCATCCACAAGGCGGTCTGCGTACATGCATCCTCTCTGGTATGATCGGAGTTCTCAATCTATGGTATGGAAAGCCAGCGAGCCACTTTCTCAATAGTTGTTTATTTTTCGCTACGTAGGAGTACATTTGATGCCATGGAAACTTTCCAGTGACACATGCTTGACAGCCTGTGCTTCCGTCTTCTGCACATTCCCGGTCAAGCCTTCTTTTGTTGTTATCGGTCGCCCAATGCTACCACACATACCGGGAGAGCGGTTGGAAGCTTAGGGTTTGTCCCGGCTGGGGAGGTGCCCCGCTGGTGGGAGATACCTAGTTAGGGAATTCTCCGATAGCCGACGGTAGGTTGGCGCCGGATATCACCATCCAGCGCGGCAACATCATCACCACTTCCCGCGATGCACTAAACGTACAGGAATGATGACCTTAGCAATTGCCGCGACCTGGATCAGTAATCAACCAACCATACCAGCAGTTCCGTGAGTCGCTCAGCGGCAGTCCAAGCCACGTCCTGCTTCCGCTGAGGCGCTGTCATCCAGCGCGCCCCTCGCCAGGGCGCGTGGGCCTGCTCCAACTCGGGGGCGGCGCTGCCAGCAGGGCGCGGCAGTGATAAACGAGCCGGATGCACGCCCCGGAGGGCAGCCAGCGGGGTGGGGCGGGACGCGGCGCGAAGAGGTAAGCTAGAGGCGGAGGGGGCAGGCCGGGGCACGACGAGGCGGGGCGAAGGGGGAACGACGGAGGAGAAAATGGAAGGAAAGAGGAGGAAAAGGAAGAAGAGAGAAGAGGATGGAACAAAGGGGAAAAGTGAGGTGAAAGAGAAAGAAGATAGACGAGTACGACAAAGGACGACTGAGAAAAGAATGAAATGAAGAAGAAAAGGAGGAAACGGAGGGGAAAGAAGAGAAAGAAAAGGGAGAAGAGAGATGAGGAAGAGGGAGGTCAGAGACGAAGAGGAAGGGAGAGAAGGGAAGGTAATGGAAGGGAAATGGAAGAAACGGAGGGGAGAAAAGAGGAGGAAAAGAGAGAAGATGGAAGGGAGGAAGGGGTAGCGGAGAAAATGGGAGGATGAAGAAGAGGGGGAAATGGAAGGGCAGAGGAGAAAATGGGGGGGGGGTAGAAAAGAGGGGAGGAGGCGAGTAGAGAAATAAGAGAAGGAAGGGGATGGAAAGGAGAAAGGTTTGGTTGAAATGAAATAGGAAAATAAAATAAGGGAAGGTAAGATTGGGGAGAGAAGAAGCAATAAGGGGAGGTGAGAGGGGAAATGAGGAAGAAGGGTGGGATGTAGAGTGGTAGAAAGGGAGAGAAATGAGAGGGCAGGAGAAAGAAAAAACGGAATGGCGTTCGTAGAAGGGGGGGGGGAGGAAAGAGGTTGGAAGGGGAGGTGGGTAGTTTAGGAGCGAATAGAGAGGAGGAGGGGAGTAGTCGTAAAAGCGGTGTATGACACAACTGTTCGGGTCGGGAGAGCTCAGCAAGGAAGGGGTTGATGTTGAGGGAGTGGGATGAAGAGAAAAGGTGAAGTGGTGTGCGAAAACGTGCAATGAGAGGTGGGGAAAGGAAAGGAGTGATGAAGAGGGAGAGCGATTATATGCGCGGGAGGGAGTGAAGCGGGGCAGGAGGGACATGAGTAGAGCGTGATATAACGAGGGCGGGATGGGGAGAGGAAGAAAGGAAGGAGTGGGGTGAATTGTTCCGGGACTAAGGACTAAGTTACTATACGTGTTGAGTTTTATTACAAACATTACGTGTTGAATAAAACTATCACAGGAGAAATTGCTGAAAGTAACAGTTATATGCATGTAACTGCGGTTTTTTTTCTCTTTGTGGAATGTATTTAGAGATGTGTATGTTTTTTATATACCCAGCTATATTGCAGAGAATATATTTTCCGAAGCGTTGGCAAATCTGAATACGAGTTATTAATCTCATCCACATTTCTACCACTACCCGTGAACCTGCTCCTATTACTTACGCCATGAAGGGTATAACGATGTAATTCGAATGATCCACCCACGTCGCAAGCATGAAGAGCGGCGGAGGCGCGAAAGCTACGAAAAATCCGCGCGCGCTCCCGCTTTGTCTACCGCCGCAGGTGCATCGACCGGGATTTGAACTGCGGCCCCCGGAGGCCCGCGCCCCGCAGGGCAAACCGGATTGCGCGAGGCGTCGCCTGCTGGGTTTTCTCTCCCCATCGGCGCGTCCGCCCTCCCCCCCCCCGCTGCATCGCTCACCCCGCGCGCAACTCGCGTAACACAATTACGACCGCGTTTAAGCCCCGTAATGGGCGCCGGGCCGGCCTTCCATGCGGGTGGGGGGAGAGCGGAGGGGAGGGGGCGGGCTGAGGATGCGAGCAGTGGGGAGAGGAGCGCAGGAGCAAACGGATGGGTGAAGTGTGGGCGGGTGGCGGGGAGTGCCGGGGCCAGGGTGGAGGCGGGCTGTGCCTGGCGGGGGTGGGTGGACGAAGGGGGAAAGGCGGGGCTGATCTAGTGTGGCTGAGGGAAGTGTGGGTGTGTGGGCTGGGAGGAGGGACAAGATGGGAGGCGGGGAGATCACGGGTCGGATGGAAGCGGGCTGAGTAGCGGAGACACGTTGCGGCGAGGGAGAAGCAAGGGTTCGGTGAAATGTGAGCTGGGAGACGGAACCTGGTAGAGCGGAGGGGAGGGACGGGGATCGGCTGAAAGGTGTGGGCAGGCGGAGGGAGAAAGGGGACGGAGCAAAGGCTGGGTGAAGAGTAGCGGGGAGGCTGGGTGGGGTTGGCCTGATGCAGGGTGGGACGGAATTGTGGAGGAGAGGAGTTGCGGGGAAGAGCGGAATTGTGTTGGGTTGGGGGTTGAGGCAGAGGCGATATCTGTGTTGAGGCGGCGAGTTGGAAGTGCAGATCCTGGTGCGGCTGTGAGAGGAGGCAGGGTCGTAATATGTGTGGGGGAGGAGTGGTGCGCAGTGGGGTGGACCGGGGCGGTGAGGATCGGGAAGGACCGAGGTGGGGTGAGGCGGAGCGTGATCGGGCGGAGCCAGACCAGGCTGGGCGGATTGTATGGCGGGGCGAGGCGGAACGGAGCATATTGGATTGGAAAAGATCGGGGTGGGTCGGGGCGGATCGGGGCGGATCGGACCGTGGGGGGGACCGTGAGGAACAGGGAAGAGTAGAACGGGGCAGGTGGATCGCAGCAAGGCAAATCGGTGCAGGGAGGTTCGGGAAAGAGTAGAGCGAAGCCGACCGAGGCGGAGCGGATCGAGGTGTGGTGATGGGGCGGAGTGGGATGGGGCGGATCAGGGCGGGACAGATCAGGGCTGATCGGGTCGAGGCGGATCGGGGAGGCGTGGAGTTTAGTGGTGTGGGGCGGAATGAAGGTGGGGCAGATTGGGATGGGGCGGGACGGAGTATAGTGGCGCGGAGCTGGGAGGGCAGACCGGAGAGGGGTGGGGCGCAACGAGGCGGAGAGGGCGAGGTCGCATAGGGGCGGGGCGGGACGAACGCTTCTCCCCACACGCCCTCCCTGAAGCCCCCCCCCGCCGCCTGGTGGAAGCAGGAGGCCGTGAGCCTGGAGGGTCTTCCGCAGCAGAAGGCCGTTCATTGAGATCGTTGCCCTCCTGTGATGCGGTCGTCAGCATAGTGGAAATGCACTTACTCGTAGCCGCGCGTGGATGTAGAGGGAACTGAATGGACTAACTTGAATGATCCATGTGGGCCCTAAACACACTGGATCAGTCTAACAGATAACAATTATTTTAGTTTAGAAGGCTCAAAATGCACAACAAAAATGAGTTAAAAGAAAACCAGAATTCATCTGTTAATACATTTGATTCAGTACCACGAGTCACAAGAAAAATATGAAAATTTTTGGGTATGATAATGTTATATTAATAGTTATAATCATTTATATTTGTTTATTACAGAAAATTAATCCACGAAGGAATGTGAGTAACCAGTTCCTTCATATGCCATTGTAAAAATCTGCCAAAAGATAACAAGCAAATAAAATTAAATAATTATAAACGTTGTCATTGCCAACAATAGTTTTTATTATAAGAGCAGCTTTCGATGGCTTAGCCATCATCATCAGTTGTCTGCCGAATGGAAGCCACAAAAACGACTACCTCGGTCGTTAGGTAGTGCACAAGCACACATGCCGGGAGAACGGTCGAAAGCTTAGGGCTTGTCCCGGCTGGGACGGTGTCTTGCTTGTGGGAGATACCAGGTTGGGGGAAAACCCCGCTAGCCGACGGTAGGTCGGCGCCGGATCTCACCATGCAGCGGGGGAAAGATTACCGTCACCTACCGAGCCAAAACATGAACTACACTTACGGGACTAATGACCCTGGTAGTTGATGTGTCCGGAATCGCTGAAACAATCAATCACACTAGCTGCATGCAAATAGAAACAATATAGCAAGTTGCGAACAATGTTCAACCATCTTGTACGGTAATATTTAGCGTATTGATTAACGCCCTTGCACTGAATCTGTGTGCGTTTTCATACATGCCGAAAGGTTCACCTTTCGCTAACAATTTGAGACATTTTATTAGTACTATTTATGCTACAAATGTACACATCCTACACGTGTACATAACATTTTGTATTTATTTCCCAGAACACAAAAATATGAAGAATTATTAACGAAATGTAAATTACGTCATAATCCTATGTCGCATATATTTACCTTTACTGCTATCAAATATTCCATTTAAACCAGACGCAACATATATTTTATCTTTATATGACACTGAATTAAAAATACATTTGAACAAAATTTGTAGAATTCATTATATCTGGTCCACTCCGACCACATGAAATGTAGACTTTTCTGATACCGAATGTTTACGACTCAAAACGCACGGAGAACCACAGGCTGTTTCCCCCCCCCCCCCCCGTCGGGCGTAAATGGTGGGTGTTGGCTGCAGAGGGCCATAACGAGAATCAAACGTGATTTTAATTCTCATCAAGCAATTAATTAGCGGGAAGCTTTTTTTCCACAGTCGATTAGCGCGCTCGCGGGTATGAAACGGTGCCGACCTTTTAGCAACGGTGGAGACGAAAAGTTGATCTCCGGTGGGATTACTTGTAAAAAATCTAGCACGTCTGCTGAGCGTCTTTGGAAATCAATTAAGACAATTAGTTTTTAAACTCGTGATAGCAAGGTTACTGCAAAAGTCAAGGGCTGCACCCACGAAAGTGTTTCGAAAGAAACTTCGGCATTCAGTTCAAAAATTAAGTTCTCTGTTGTTTGTTTGTCTCTGTTGTAAGTTCCCTGTTCTCTGTTATTTCCTATTCTAGTTTTTCTCACAATGGTTCTCTTCAGAAATCTCTGCACCACTTACAAGCAGTTATTTAAAATTTGTCACGTGCAAGTTACACTTACAAGTTGTTGCACACAAGTAGATACTCATGTGTGTTGAAATATTGAGAATCAAGCAGTCTTTTTCTCTGGTGACCTAAATGTAGCGACTCTAACTTTCTGAGTGACGAATATGTTTCCTTAAATCCGTACAGGATGGTTATTTTGAAAATTTTGCAATCCTTTTCCTCTATATGTCATAGTGTACGGCCCTAAATCACTTCAACAACATGATCAATTTCTGGCCAAATAATCTTTTCTTTTGAACTTTAGCTCTGCACATATGTCAGGATTAAGATAGGCTAGTGCGGTTTCAAAGGTTTTTAAGATTGGTGTAGTTGGTGAGAAGATACATGCAGTTTTGTACATGACAATCTGTATGTCTGTTTATATAGACGGAACGATGTGACTCGCATAACTCCGGTCAGATTAGAAGCTTCTGAGCTTGAGCTTGATAACCACCTCAAAAACTCAATGAGTGTGTTGTACTGTTCTGGCTACCATTATGATTCTTTTCTTTCGGGATCCTGTCATAAAGCCCTGTTCCTGTTTCAAACTTTTCTCAAACATGTCTGATAATATTTCTTTGAATATTTTGCTCGAATTGAGAAAAAGTGCATTAGTACCTATATTATTGTTCCAAATTTCATAAAAACCCCTGGAAGTTTGAAAATTGCAAATATTCAAATTTATTTTCAAACCTGTACTACATCTTCAATATTAACAATATATATTTCTTTCTTAAACCAATTTATTCCCCAATTTTATATTTTGATATGATGTAATGCGCTTCGATAGGAGTCAAGTTAATAAAACTGGAAACATCCTAAAGCCCTTTGAAAAGTTGAACTTATGTCAAACAAGTGCGTAGCCGATCGCGCGAACCATTATGCCCCAAATATCGTAATGTACCGCGATACCGTTGTCAGTTGTCTCCATACAGCAATGGGTTATCATGCTAAACAACGAACAAGAATATACTAGATAGAATGGTTTTCCCTATAGTGTCAGCGCTCTTGATGGAGGCTCGCTGAACTAGTGGCCGCCATGTTTTTGATGGCAAAACATATAGCGGTGTAACCGTCCGTAACCAGCGCCAAACGTAATACTATACAGCGATTTTCGCAACTCTGCCCCTGGCAGGAGTTGACAGTTTCAACCAATTGTAAGCTTAAACGACACCATAATGACGTCACTATTATGACGTTCAAGCTCCCGATTGGATGAAACCGTGAACAGATGAGACATGCTAGGGGCAGAGTTTCATAAATCGCAGTATAGAATACTTTGTTTTCCAGAGGACGCTGCTTTGACTGCAAACAACATGGCTTCAATTTGCTTCAAAGATGGAGGCGCTGCAGCCACTCTATGTAGTATATTCTAGCTCGTTGATGTTAAAAGACTGCGAGTAACGTTGCTAGTTGTCTGCTCCTTGCAACGGGGTATTATAATAGAAGACACTAAATAAACAAGAAAAATGCTTTGCAAGATCGTGGAGACAAGTTTATAAAGCTTCTCATTTCCACGGGAATGTGGGTTTATGCAAATGTATGTATGTAATGCTAGGAAAATTAGCAGAAATAACTTCTAAGTGTTTAAGAAATTGTTGTCAGTTGTGAACTGTCTTGAAATTAAATTGTTATTTTGTTGTTGTTGAGAAAGTTCACTATATCTCACAAAAAAAGCGATTGACATGAAATCAGAGAAAATATAACTGTGACGCTCTGACGATTGAGACGTTAAAAATACTCATACAAAATGCATTATCTTATCTTCGATGGCGTTTCTTTAAATTATTTCGCAACCCTGAATGTTCGTTGAAGGTAATCCCTATTTAACAAGAGCAGTATCAAGACAATAATGATCCCGGGCATTACCAAGCTCAATATTCCGGAGCTCACAGTTTTATGGAGCCGAAGCCCAAGGCTTATGGTATCTTCGTGAGGCGAAGGATGGAAGTGCGGAAGTTTTACCATAAACCATTTTTTCTGTGTCAAGGAGCTACAAAATGTGATTTCTGATTACTCAACGTAGTTGATGTAATTTACTACATAAATGTTCAAGAGTTCCTCTTTTTTCAGAATCAAAGAATCACAAAACAAGATTTATTCTCGGAAAAATGCGTGTTTTTGCTGTAGCATTACAATGTTTTCTCTTTACTAGAACTAATCTATATTTTTTCCATACGAGTTGACGCTCTTGTAGCAGTAATATGACTCGTTTTTTACACTTCGAAAAAAGGGGTGGTCACAATACGAAGTGTAGTTTTGTCGAAAAACAACTTTTAGGAAACAAGGACTCACAAATTTTTGATTCTGAGAACTCGAGATGTTAGAGAAAATGATTTACGAACGAGAATTACCCACGTTTTCAGTATCTTGAAAACAATTTTTTGTCTTTTTTCTGCCCATTTATTTTGCAACACTACAATACTTTCTTCACTTTCAGTAGTATGCGAAATTGTAAAAAATATGAAATCAAATTTTAAAAATAAAATATAAGATAATTGCAATGCATAATGTATTCATGTTCGTACTGTTGGCAAACAACACGAAGTGAATATGTCTTTCTGTAATGAAAGAAAATGGTGGTTTTGTAAATATGTGTTGACGCACTAATATTTGGTACTAGTATTTATGTGTTTTGTTTCGTTTTGTCATGATTTTTTAAATGCTGAACTAATTACCTCTTAATATTACAAGAATACTGGCTATATACGTTCCTCTAATTATGTAGTTCTCAAGAATGCGAAATACTCGTATGTGGACTAAGTGATTGGATTGAATCAACGAATGAATATTTATTGATCCACTAATTTATTAGTTAATAACTTTTTACCATTTAGCAATAATTTATCCTTTTGCTTTTGTCTATACAGTTAGTAACATAATTGAAGGCGTGACCAGAAAAATATCGTAAAATAATTTGAGGCTATTCATAGATCTTTCCAAAGTATTTAGTTCACTCCAAGATATTCAGTAGAATAAGATTAATTTTGAAATTGCTGTCGTGTTTAAAAAACTGCCGGTTTTGCAAACTTTTGTCGCAGCGTCGTACCCGATGCATTTGCTCAGTGGCAACATCCGTTACATCTGCAGCGTCGCCGACCGAAAGGTCCTATAATTTGAGTTCCGACTGTGGCGATTTTCCACTTTACGTACTTACGTAGATGGGTCGAATTCTTCCATGCTGGTGTACTCTATCACATGTTGGAAAATCGTCGGGAGCTTAGAGCTTGTTCCAGCTGGAGTTATGTTCTGTTGGCGGATATAACCCTGAAGCCCGATCTGTTGGTCGACGTTGTATTTCACTTACCTGCAGTGGAAAATATTGGTACCTCTATCTACCTGTACTTACGTCTCTCTGTGATTTTGTGAACAACTGTAATTTCAAACAGCACATTGGTTATTTTTTAAGGGATGAATATTATTCTGTCGATCTGGCTGAACTGGATGCTGTGAGAAATTGTAAATAATAATACAAACTTATGATTTTGGGAGTGATGCCTTGTCAACTTCCCATACAAATGAGGAAAAAATAATTTGTTAAAAACGTTGTATTAATAAACTAGTTAAATGTTGCGTCTCCGACGTTGTAAGCTGTTTTAAAAGTATTTTTATGTGTTGAAAATTTATTTCATACTTCATTTATTTCATGCCCATCTTTGTTCAAATATGTTGATTAGATGTTGATATGATGATTGATATGATACATTTTTATGCTTTCTTGCTAATATGCAAAAAATGCACATACAAGATTACTTGTAAGCTCTTCTTCTGGATATTCTCTATTACTAATATGAGATCATTCTCAATTAGTTTCGAAAATTCTGTCGCAAAAACTTCTACAACTTCATTCGATTCTTCGACAGATTTGGTTAACACTTCCATAGTTTTGTCCCCTAACTTTTGAAGAGATTAAAACTCCACAAGCTCAGTCTAACTTGCGTTCACTTCTATTTCTGCAATTTCTCTATTAATCGTTTTATAAGGGAATCTATATATACATTAAAAGGTGACTGTTTTGTACGTTTATGTGAGTAAGGTGTTAGTTGAGTTTAATAAGAGTAAGTTGTGAGTTATATTCATTTGAAAATCGGCATTTGCACAGTAAATGTGGGAAGGTAAGCATTAGAACATTCATTCTCTAGCATTACTTACAGTTTGGTTTTCTCCGTATTCACATGAAGTTCTTCAAATTTAAGTTCCAAGGCAATACTGTTCACAGGATTTTGCAAAATTTATTTTAAAAAAAATACGGTAATATGGATGCAAATGAAATGAAATCTGCTGCGCAATCCACTTGGTAATTCACTTATTCACTTAAAGAAGGCAAATATGTCATCCTCGTGAAATGAAATTATCACGTAGTGGAGCGAAAATTGCTTCTGGGTAATGGTATTTAATCAAAGCCACCAAAATACAACTCGAATTTAGATGGCTTTGGTTTAATTACCTTCATACTCACTAAGATCGCAACACCAAAACACGCAAAACCACAGTTTTAGAAATTCATTTGTTTCATGTTTTAATTGGTGAACGGAAAGTGGTCTAACCGTGAGTGACGGATCTACACACGCACACACACTCGCACACACACACACACACACACACACTCGCCCACACGCACTCTCGCTGTTACTGAAATACTATATAGAGATTAACTTTTTATTTGCAAATTATTATTTACTGTTGATTCACTACCCATGTTCCACATTCATACGGGGAAATTTGTGTAAAAATAATATTGTGTATTTTTAAAGCTTCACTAACTGTATTTTAAATTTATCTAACGATATCATTGACAATTTTTACACAACCTGGTGAAGGTGAACATCAATTTTTTACTGTTTTGTAAATATTTTAAAATTTTGTTTGTAAGTTATTATTTATTTTTGATTCAGTACCCATGTTCCACATTCACACGAGAAAATTCCTTTGAAAATGGTTTTGTGTATTTTTAAAGCTACAACAAATTAATTTTAAATTTCGGTAGCTAAATAATTGATATTTTTTGCACAACTAAAGGAAAACGTCACCCATGTTCCATGTTCCATGCCTACACCGTGTTGCGAACATGTACATTCATTTCGGTAGCTTTCCTGTTTTCGCACCAGAGCTCGCCGCGGAGCTGACGGAAGGCGCCATCTGCTTTAAAGCTGTTGCGGGGCTTCATCTGGCTCCGCACGGCTGCGACGCCGTGGATTTGAAACCAATCGCATCCCAGCTACGCGAGCGCTGTCGGCGGTGGCAACTGAACAAGATTTTCTGTCGGGCTGGATGGTGGTGTCGACTGTTTTGTTGGGCATTTTTGAACTAACAATAACACCAGTGCACATGCAATCACTAGGGGGCGAATGTATCAGACACGTTACAGTATTATTTACGTCAGATACTAATATTAGAACAGCAAATGACGATCTACTACATAAAATTGTCGCCATGTAAAATTCACCATAACTAGGAATTTCTATGCTATAATTTAGTCATATAGCTATAGAAACAGAGTCGATTGTACTAAAAGCAATAGCTCCATTTTTGTCCCGGACGGGAATTGAACCAGAGACCGCACCACGGATTGCTAGACGCTGTCCATGAGACAAACGAGCATATATTTCAAACTTTAAAATGTTGAAATCCCTTTTTTCAAAATTTTAGCAGATGATTAATACAGAGGATCATTGAAAGTCAAGAAATTTCAGCCTCGAATGCTCTCTTTAAACGTAGTTACGTTTAAAAGTACGTAGTACTTTGTATGTATACGTTAAAGTGACTTAATTGGTCGATTGACTCTCTTCCGTTCTTCTAGGGTATACTTAAATAAAGAGAAAGTGCAATTCGATACCAGTCATACATTCTCTTTCTTTTATCACCTCATTTGTTAAGACTGGTGAGGCGTGAGAGCAGGAAATCATTTTAACTACCAACATACTCGTTCATGTATAAGTGATTTTTATTTTCTTGCTTTCTACTCATACATTGGTATTAATTCCTAACTGAATTAAGCGTACCACAAAGCACTTCTGAAAGTTACTACGGAAGTTAAAGGACTTTGGAAAGTGCAATAGACTGAAACTGCGACTTGGCTAAATGTTGACCACCAACTACTATCGATATAAACTGGGAAAATTACTTGCGACCGCGAACAGAATTTGTGACTGCGGTTAGCATTACCGCAATTTTTAGTTAAAATGACATGATTATCCGGTTTCATATGCAATTCGCATGGAGAGTCCTCTATAAAAATAGTTTTAATTAATCGCTTTAGAGTTCAAGAACAGTTGGTAGAGTTGACTTTTAAATAATCGTAATATTGTGATAAAATTTGACCCAATTATTTTCTGCTGAAAATGTAATGACAAATTGTAATTATCTCCCAAACAATGTGGCTTTTTAAATATTTCAAACAAAATTTTCGTTCTTCACAAACATTATAACACTAGATTTATTTAAAAATTCTGAACTCTTGCTAGAAATAATAATCAATAGGTAATCTGGTAATAAAAGTAATGGTTACGGAAAGTAAAGCAACTTTCCTTTTACTAACAGTCATATTTCAAAAACGTCATATCCAAAGAAAGCGAGATGAGCTCAAAATTACATATACTAAGTTTTTCAAAATTCAAAAGTACATAGTAGGAAATGATATGGATGGTACGACCACCTTTGAACTCATTAATCCAGAAGTAAATTGTCTTCAATGCTTTTTGCAGAATCCACATGCACTTCATCCAATTTGGTTTCATTCGGTGCTGCAGTCCAGCCCCTCAAATAAAAATGTTTAAACACATCACGACAGGCGTTTTCTCCATCTCTTACGCCGCACGTCAAACTTACACATTCAGCTTGTCACATTTGTTTGAAAATTCAAATAATTGCCTATGAAGTCTCATGCTTTTCAACAATATTGATGAGTAACAACAATTCGCACTATTTCATAGAAATTTACGAGACTTATCAAACGACCTAAATATCTATTCGAATACGCAAAAGTAAAAGTAAGTTTCTTTATTAGGGCTAAGTGTTTGTTACAGGGAATTTGATTTGATTGGTATGTATATTTTTCAAATTATAGTCCACGTATTGGCTAGGCAGAATTGTCAATTACCGCAAATAGTAAAAGCACGTGTTAACTGAAATTGGTTATACGAGCGCTTTAAAGGCACAATGATCTACTGAGAAGATCTGAAAACGAGAACTGCAACCACAATTCTTACTCCGGAATTTAATTCAATTTATTAGTGATTTTGATTTGCGGTATGCTTTAAATCAGCGAACTTTTCATCCCGCTCAGAGACCGCAAATCAGATTCTCAAAGATAACTCGCCCTCACTCCTACCATTGCCACCCCAGAAGTGCCAACTCGGGCCAGCGCTTAAAACGTTAACGCTCAGTTCATGTAAAGTACCCTCAAAAATAAAAATATCCATTTAAAACTCCCAAAGCCTTGAAATAATTCAGATTGATTTGGGAATATCAATTTTGAAGAAAATCGGCTGAACTGTTTAGTCGCTAGCGTTGACCACAGACGGAGAGACTTTTGCCATTAAATGATTTTTCGGTGTCAGGGAACCATAAAACGTAGATTCTGGCTACACCAAGTGATAAGGGATATTATTCTATATTTAGCAACGAGATTTATTTCCTTTTTCCTGGTCAGAACCAGGCAATAAGAGATTTTTTGCCGAAAATTCCCCGTTTGAAGTACATCCAAAATTAAAATATCGGTTTCAAATTCAAGAGGCCACGACATCAGCCAGATAGATTGCGGAATATCAATTTAGGAGAACATCGTCTGAACGGTTTAGCCTCTATTATTGTTCGTATACGGACGGACAGGCGGACGGACGGACAGAGACACGTCATTCGATTTTTCGGTATCAAGGTGTCACAAACATGGATTCTGGCTACACCATGCGTTAGAGGATATTTGTTTTATAAATTTAGCAACTGGATTTATCCACTCTTTCGTTATGAGGGTCCGACAATAAAAGTTCGAAATTTCTCCGAGCTTTTACGCAACATTACACAACTTTCTCTCCACTACGTAAGCAGTAGCGAGAAGTAAAACTACACAATATGCTACACGCCAATCAAAAACACACGTGCTTGGGAACATTCCTGCGCAACGTCGCTGCGAACTCGAGCCGGCTTGAATATCTATAGTGTATTCCCCATGCTGCGTAAAAATTCCCTCAATCCCAACACAGTAAGCACAAGTTTCAGAGATACCGAAACACGCGAAGATACGGCGTCGCTATGTCGGTCCGCAAAACGGTATGGATGCGGAGGCACAAGAGTTTTGCTCCGCGGAACTTCGCAAAGGCGATGTGCTGAGAAGAGATGGGGATAGAAGGGAAGGCGAGGGATGCGGGAGAGGGAGGGGTGTTGCCTGCGGTGAAAGTCTCCGACAGCAGAAGTTTGCGGTGCCGCGAGAATTTTGAGAGAATCCGCGGCCCCAAGAGCCGACGCACAAAACACAAGAGGGTTCGCAACGCTGCAGGATCCAGGTGCCTTGCTGGAGTTGGGTAGGGAGGTTCTGCGATTCAAGGATGACTGACTGTATGACGTGTTTACACGTCGTATATCAAGTTACTCCAGGCGACAACGATTTGAGAATTATTTGTTCTCTACGTTCCAAATTCCGGTTTACGTGATTCAGAGCATCAACTGGCCACTGCAGTGCCTCTGATCGGGAGGTATTAGGTTCGAGTCCCGACATTGGGAAGATTTTCGACCCTAGATAGCTATCTCGAATGCAGACGTTGTCTGGAGGAGAATTGTAACGATTGGCAGCTTTGATGTGTAATTGTTTTCGTGGTTTCTCCGATCAGTATCAGGTGAATGCTGGAGTAGTGCCCCAACAAACGGCCACGGACCGTTCGCAATCTTTCATTCCTCTTCCTTGTCCTATCATCTCTTCTTTCTTCAACACACTTAAATACACTACACTACTGTGTGTTGTGAGACCAGCTGGGACCTGAGGACGGGGGCGCTCCCCCGTTGGTGGGAGATACCTGAATGGGGAAATTCCCCGCAAGTCGACCCTTCCTCTCTCCGTGTCTTTCACTGTCCTGCCCCTCTCTGTCTCCGTCTCTCGCCCCGTCTCTATCTCTCTCTTTACCTGTCTTTTTGTTTGCTTATCTCTCTGTGTCTATGTCTGCATCTGCCTCTCTCTCTCTCTACCTGTCTCTCCCGGACTGTATTTCACAATTGCAGGAGCAGACACTCTTAATACTTCAGTGTGCTTCGGGTTGCGTCGAGCGCCGTTGCGTAGTGAATCTGAACAGGGGCGCTGAGATCAGCATAAAATCATCACCAACGCGCGTCTACTTGTGCAGGGATAAGTACAATTTTGCTTATTGCCATTGCCATTGCATTTTTTATATTATGTTTTGTATATTTATATTATGCAATGGCATATTGCCATTGCATTTTGTCTATATTGTTTCCACAAGTGGAAGCAATGTCGTGACAAAGTTTTATCGCAATCGGATGAACGGTACGGCAGCGCATTAAGTACGAACCAACCAGCAAACCATCCAGAAAATCAACCTACTAACCAACAATCATTGTTTTTTAAATATTAGATATAAAGGAATTAACTCTGTTTTTGTACTATTAAGAGATCATTAACAAAAACACATATCTTAAGTATGATTCTGATGTAAAGATAAACTGAAGTGCAAGTTACTCTGAAGTTCAACCATTAAGCAAATTTAAGACGAATTATTCAGTTCGTAGATTGTTCGGATTAAATGAGCAAACCTAATGCAACCCGCAACACACATGCAACCCGCAATACATTTTGCGTTCTAAGAAATGAAGATAAACTGAATAAATTGTCTCTTTCACCCTCGAGCCATATTTGGGATATTTTTGCACCCCATCATCATTAATTTGTTGATATTTGTATGAATATTTGCATTTTTACATATTTGCATATTTGATAATTTCTGTCTTCTAGATAAGCCTTCGTGCACTTATTAAGCAGGAATCAAACCATTTTCACTTGTTTTCCAGAGTTATTAATTTTTTTAAATTACATGAGACCAGTTTGACTTAAAGTATACGTAATATACCGTCTGTTATTTTCCCATTCTCATTTGAAATATCTGGTCATGAACTTAAAAAAATGTCTGATAAACTCAGTACTTAATTTATCCCGAAATAACTTTCACAATCTCTTTTAAATATTTCCAAAGCATTACATATCAAAATACGTACGGTAGTGGTTATTCCACATACAAAATATTTAATATGAAAAAAATGTATTTATTATATTCTGAAAATAACTTATAAAATGTATCCTTACATAAAATAAATTATTTACACTCAGTATATTGCCATACACATTCCTGTTTACCAAATATAATTGTCAGTAAAGCTTGGTGTCCAAAAAGACCCCAGGTGTAGTACTTGATAGTAAATAGCAGATATGGTATGAGGGTTAAAACACGCTTTCATGACCAACAAAATATGAGTGAATTGTGTTATGCCCTAATATTAAAAATGAAGCCCCTTTAGACGTCCTGTTACATTTTACGAGCGTACGTAACCCCACTTCTTAGCAAGGAGTGACAGACTCTTTCGAAGTTGGGCTCCAGCAGCAATATATTTTCACTTTTAAAGCAATGGTTTATTAGGTACGAGATGTTCGCACGGGTATTCTCTATTTCTTCAAGTTCATTTAAAAATAATAGAAAATCATTAAATAAATATTGAAATAAAAATATTCTACAATTAATAATTTTATAATTAATAATTATTAAACGCTTAGAGCTTGTCCATGCTAGTGTGGTGCCCAGTTGGCGGGGTACCTGTGTGAGAAACATCTGAAAGCCAAAACGGACCGGTTAATACAATTATATATATATATATATATATATATATATATATATATATATATATATATATATATATATATTCACAGAGGAACAGAATAGGAAGTTGGCTGAAGAACTGAATGGGAAAGCAGAAGAACAGAGTAGGAAATTAGACGAACAGAAAATATTCACAGAGGAACAGATTGGGAAGTCAGCAGAAGAGCAGAGCAGGAAAGTAGAGGAACAGAATCGGAAGTTGGTGGAAGAACCGTATGGGAAAGCAGATGAACAAAGCAGGAAATTGAATGAACTGGATAAGAAAGACGAGGAACGAGTCAGTAACTTGCAAGAGAAAATATGTGGGCAATTGGACTCCGTGAGTAAACATATTGGAACGCTCAACAATGAAATGTCCAGGGTTGCGGATCGACTGGAGGCTCGAAACCAATCATTGGCCAATCTATTTGCAAAACAGGAAAAGGAAACAGTCTATAGTAATCAATTGGGACGAGGTACTAAAATTTCAACCACACCATCAAGTGGATGCTAGGGTGACTGCAGAGGATAAGAGTGAGGGGATGACGAACCAAATTCATGAAGAAATCAAGACAGCGGAGGGCAAAACGGTGGAGGTCCAAATCGAGGCCGAGGAGGATGTTTGTAAAGTGGAGGTGAAAACGGAAGAATTGGAGCAGATAATTGAAGAAGAAGTGGAAGTGAAAGCGGAAGAAAGGGAGCGAATAATGGAAGTAGAAATCGAGGAAAATATACAAGGGTGCGAGGAGAAAGTATTAGTACAAGATGAATTTGAACAGGAAGAAGTAGGGAAAATGTCACCGAGTGTCAAGAATGGGGTGACGCCAGTTATGCCTCCAAAGTCGCTGAAATATTCGGAAGATGGTAAGGAAAACCCTGACGCAGTTATGCGAGCAGCAGAACAGCATCTAGCACTAATTAACACCGTGGAAGGACACAGGATCCAGTTCTCATACCTAACTTTAGAAGGAAACACTAGGACATGGACAGAAATTTGTAATGTATTCCCTAAATTCTTGAAGGAATTTAATGACAAAATTTTCGTACGAGATTGGAGCGAAGAAACCCGAACAAACGTCAAGATAAACCCGAGGAACAATCATCACAACCACGGCATGGAAAGTATTAGTGAATACACAACGAAGAATATTATGAGGCCAAAAACATCATTTGTTCCTAGGAACTACCAAGCAATAATTTGCGTAATAACGCGACAGCTTTCAATCACTATGCAGAACCTATTGGGCAAAGCAAGTCATGCCGATTTAGGAAGGTATCAGAAGGCAGTGGTAGAGTATGACCGTACATTCGCAGGTACCCCAAAGAAGAGAAATGGAGGTAAGGCAAACATGTCAAGAATGGAGCGAAACCAGACGGTAGAGTTAGATTTGGGGATGGAAGGAGGATATGAAACATGCACGGACGTAATGTTTGAAGAATCAATAGAGGAACAGTTAAGGCAGCAGACGAAGAAGATGGACATACTGAATGCATAACAGAAAGAGCAGTGGTCGCAGTTGTTGACAGAAAATAGACGAGAACCAGGCAAGGAAAGCAAATATGCCAACGCCAAGAACTTTCAAGTAATGGTGATCGACCTAGGAATCCCAAGATCACCACTATTTAATTGGGACGATCTCGTAACGTGGCAAGAAAGAGACGACGAGATTCGCAAAATTAAACGATTTAAGATAGGATACGTGGCAGAAGAGAAGGCAGAATTTACAATCTTCAAGCAAAAGAAGGACCGGTGGAAAATATCACAAGAACCACCGAAGACGAAGGAGAAGATATACCAAGCATTGGTAAAATCAGGAAAGGAAAAGAAGGCGAAACCGAAGAAGAAGACTTACCAGTTTAGTAAGGGACAATCGGTACTGCTACGGGTTCCCAGGGTATCGAACCCGAACCTAAAATTATACCCAAAATTTTTTCTGTTATATGAGGGGCCATATTTTATAGACAAAGTAACGGACAAAATGTGGCCAGACTGTTAAATAACAGACAAGAAGTGGTAGGACACTATAACGTCAACAGTCTGAGACCGTGTCCAATAAACGAGGACAACAGTGAAGTGTAAATACAGTGTATTATTAGTATTAGTTTCAACAATCATGTGTAGAGCCAGATTTTAGGGAAATAAGTGTATATAACGTTTCATGTAGTGAATAAGATGGCGCCACTATCGGCAGAGACGATGGTGATGAAGTGAATTTTTCTTAGGTAAGAAAAATCCGAAAAAGGGAAGGAGGGGGTGATGAAACACGTAATGTTTCATTATGCTAATTAGAAACATTAGCATAAGAAATTAGAGTTCATTTTGGACTGCGTGGTACGCACGACAGGCGCGACGAACAGCGGTGGGGAGGGACCAACGGTCGCGGCCGCCGCCGCCGTCGCCGCTGCGAGGGTTTCGTGGGAACGTTGATCGGCGGTTGAAAACCGAGCGTGGAGCGGCAGGGAATTCAGCCGTTACAGGAGTTGAAGAGAAGTTGTCGATGGCTACGGACGTGCTGTGAGAGGCTCGTCGCCTCGCACGGACAAAGAAAGCACGCGGCGGGTGTTACAGGATATTAGCCAACGCAAGAGTCATAGATAGACTAGGTAGAGGCCGGATAGGTGATATATAGAAGAGATTAGTGTGGGGAGAACAGTAAATCACGCTTATGCCATTTGACGCAGTGAGAACAATACCAGAACTGTGTGTTGCGAAGCTTACGCTGGCGCGTGCAGTGGCCACGTGTTATGTAGTTACATCAAAACGGTGAAGGATAATTAGAGGGAAGTGCGACGCCGAAGTACCAGGAGCCGAGACCGAGGGATCCGAGCGGCCGCCAGCCGAGGCGACCACTACACCACCAGCCGCGGACTGCGCCAAGCTGCAGCGGAGATCGGCGACCCCCGCCGATGCGAGCCGTAATCCAAACCACGGAGGTATTTGTTGGGGCCCCAAGGTATGATAAAAACTCATGTTAAATCTGATCTTGGTACCAAGGCAAAGTGTATTGGTGTTTTAAATCATGTATATGACAAATTAGTTTGTGAATAAATCATGTTGGTGATTGTACAACATATGATAATTAAATTTCCCAATGCCATATCGACTCCTCATAGGGACCCATTCACGAAAAAGATACCCACCTTTAGTAATTTCTTTGCAGTGAAAGTACCGCCAAACGCAGGTACGTCACAGCTGGCGCCCGAACAGTGTATTGCACTGATAGGTACGTTACAGTTGTGGCATTACCAGGTACGTCACAATATATATATATATATATATATATATATATATATATATATTCTAACAACCCACCTAACACACAACTGGTATCTTCACAACAGCCGCATGAACAATAAGCGGGTTAATAAGATATTTGCTCGTGAAGCGAGCTTAAAATCTCGGGAGCAGGATCTTCAGGGTACGAGAAAGGTTTGAACCCTTGACACAATAAAATCATACAAATTGCACATAAACGAGCGTATAATTTACCCAAAAACTTTGTGGCATAAGTTAATGACAAAAAAAGAGAATAGAATCACACTTTACAAAAAAAATGATCAAAAACACAAATAGAAACCTTTACAGCACATTAAATGAATGAACACATAATTTACTCCAAACTGGTTCTCTGATCTAATTACTCTAATCTACACTGGGAATTCCCTTGGAAAATTAATTATATCTAAATTCAAGCTATCCTAGTTACATTTGCACATGAAACCAAATTCAGTTTACGATCTCTTGCTTTTTAAAAAGAATATTACATGCAAAGAACAAAATGTGGGCAAGTGCATTACTCTCATTTATAATTTAACTGTAACTGCTAACAGCAGAATAATAAATGTTCCAAATAGAATGTTTAAGGCAGGCAATAGTGCATCAAAAGTCTCCTCCTACAATGCTACAATTTGTTGCCATCCGTGTCCTCAATTTCCTGCACTTTCCTATACTAGTCTTTTCCCTGCCAACATGAACTTGACCTACTTTCCAATGGATTTGAGTGTTACCTCGAAAACTCGCGCTTTCTTGCCTTGAAGGTCACGCGCTGCCTGCTGCATCGACGTCGCTCAGGTCCAAGCTTCTGCGCTGTACGCTGCCTTCTTGCGCCCTCTTCCGTTCTTCGTAGTCGGCCTCTTCTTCTCTCTCGGCTGCTTGCGAACTCTTCCGTTCTTCCTAATCGGCCTCTTCTTCTCCCTCGGCTGCTACCGGCGCCTCTGACTACGCCCACGTTGTGAAAAAATGTCCCTTGCACTTCCGTGAATACTAGTGCAAGTTCCTCGCTCGTTAAATAAGAACTTTCAATGTTTTTCGCACAACGGTTAACTTTACTTCCCGTGATGTTAATTGAGGAAACACTTTACTAAATATTCAAATCTCGCGGACGACTAACTAGCACGTCTGTTCGACGCCGAAAACTCCTACCTAGCAGTCGTTGCGGCGGCAAACAATATCTCAGCTGGCGTTGAGGAGCGGTGATGAAATGCTGCTTACCCGACGAACGGCGACAATCAGAAGAGAGCTGCTTACTCGATGCGTGGTGGCAAGAAAAGAGAGCTTCCGCATGCGCGTCCGCCTATTTATTGTCCGACGCCTGGGGAAATTCTCCGTGGCGGGGGTATTTCTCCTCTCTCAACTCTTCACAGGGAAAAACGTTGCTTGCTAATTCGTCTTTGATTTGTACTGGTAACGGATACCAGGCTGCGCGTTTAGGTACTCTGATTTACGCCTGCTCTCCTCGCTGCCTGTGGGTGTTCATGCAGACGAAACGGTGGTGTTATGGGGTCGCACAATCCCATAACGCCACAATATATATATATATATATATATATATATATATATATATATATATACATACATACATACATCATATAAATGTTTTTATGTTTTTGTTTGTACTTCGCGCGTCAGCCGGCGTACGGGCCATGGCCTACCAGCGACGTCCCAGACTAGTGGCAATGGGTTAAGAGGGTACGTGTTGGTTGACAGGAAGAAATCCCCGTATTCTGGTCTTCTCAGCCTGAGAAGTGAATTTTCACACCGTCACATAACAACATATACTGGGACATTGCAAGTAAAACGCACACTATAATGTTGCCTGACCGGGAAACGAACCCGGGGTCGCGTCATGGAAAGCGATCACGCTGAGCTAAGGAACCAGGTCATTACAAATATTTTACATTCATAAAATCATTATAAATCCCTTGTATAATATTCTTTACATTAAATATTATTAAATTAAATCATCAAAATTTTGTTTTCGTTTAGTAGCCAAACATAACTTCCTTTATTTCGTATTTCATCCAGCGCGTTTATATCCGCCTGTACTCTCTCTCGTAAAATGTAAGCCTTTCTCTGTTTGCCCGGAGGTGACGAGCGCTGCGTCCTCGGGCTGGGAGCCGCCTTTCAGCAGCTCTCTTCAATGAATGCGCCGGATCAGCGTTGCTCGAAGGCAAGAAAAGGGATATCCGGCGCGACTCCTGATCAAACTCAGGGCTTACGTGGACTCCAAAGACGACGTTCGCGACTCGGTAGCTTTTATCGGGACGCTTCCCCGCCGCCGCTTCGAATCAACGGAAACAGAAAGATCAACTACGCAGGCCTCGAAGCAAACATTGATGTTTGTCTAGCGATTGGATTGTCCGCTGTAAACATTAATAAATAAAAGAAAGGATGAGGAAAGGTTCGGACGTGGAAAAACTGTACCAAAAGGGATTTTTAAAGATAATATCATGAAGGATTTGGAATTTATCTGTGATTTAGAAAGCACATTTGTTATTTGTGAGACAAATAAATATATTGTAGAGTTAGCAGAATATATTTATTTGAACAATATTTTAATAATAAGTATTATCATCAATGCCGAATTTCAAACCTCATCAACTCTGTGCCGGGTTGTACAAAAAACAGTACAAAAATGAAAAGTAATACAATCAAAATTTTATATTTTTTCTTTATCAATTTTTTGTTTAGTTCATGCTTGATATAAAACAATTCCGATTCTTAGTACGTTTACTACAAAATATATATTTTTAGCATACATACTAAACATCGGATTTGTTTTATATTTTACATTATTTGTGTGTAAATTACGTAGACGATCAACCATTCGCTGTACGCTAAAATATATAACACTAAACCGGTATTTGTACAATAGGTTTCTGTTGTAAAATAAATAGGATTCGCAGTTATGATGCTATGACCTGTCTTGCATGGGTTGCTAGTAATGCGCTTTCAATATTCTACATTTTTGTTACATTTTATTTGTGTGTTTTTGAGAACAATTTTAATGAACCCCTGGAAAAATTAAATTTAAACTTTTAAAAAGTCGCGAGTGGAATAGAGAATTGTGCTACAAACAAAAGTATTAATAAATTGATTATAAACGACTGCAGAGGTGCTGACAAGATTGAGGTTAATTTCCTCGGAACCAGTGAAAGTCTTGACGCATGCGCATTATAGTGGTACTCTACAGTTTATCGTTATTGTCATACTCTGCGGTTATACCGTGGAGAATGAGACTTATCAGTGTTATTTCTGCAAGTGTTTATAATGATTATTAATTATTTGTATATCAATAAATCAGTTTTCGTTGTTATCACAGTAAGGAGAAATGAATATGTAATTGTTTAATCAATAATTATTTAATTCGATTTACTAGTAACCGATACTCACTGGATAATAATTGAAAATAAAATTAAATTGTATTAAAATATCATATTTTCACATTAAGAAAAATGACAAATTTTTTTTACAATACCTTCAGTTCATGACAAACTACTCAGATGTGACTCAGATGTTATACAGTTCATTAGTATGATGTTCATTACCGGAACGCGGATACCATTCGGGAAATTTTTCGATAATTCCTGACAGATTTCGGCAAGCACATCAACACAATATCGCCTACTCTCTTCTCAGAAGCGCCTGCTTTTCAGCGTAAACAGGCCTTGTTAAGTTTATGGAAAAATGAGTGTCGACGCTTAATATTCCACGTGAGCCCTAATTCGCTTCTCTCTTCTTCTTCGCCTTCCTCTTCTTCGTCTCTTCGCGCTGCGTCAGTCGCTTTTCTTCCCTTCGCTCCCGTTTGCTTTTGTGTTTCGTTGGCACCGCATTCTGTTTTGCAGACAAGCTGGCAGCTCGTTGTGTCGACGAGATATTCTTCCCGGTCTGTAAAGATTCCCTTTCCATGAAGTCTCGGCTTGCGGTTCAGTGCAGCGAGCTGTGTAAAATTCATGCGAACCGACGGCGAAATTTGTAATGTTGAAGAGGTAGTAGATTGGTAATAAAGTGACTGTATAGATGAAGGCTTGCAGATTTAATATTAGATTGTAGCTCTCCTGGGAAGAACGGCGTCTGGTGAGTATTATACTTTACGAAATGGGAGGATTTTCGAGAGGAGTTCGGCTTGAAATTTTTCCTTCTGCAGCTGTCTCCGGTAAACTGTCTATTCTCGTGTTAACTGTACCACGTACATAAACTTTTTTAGCCTCCGCCTATTTCTTTTAGCTTAGTGATTCTTCCTGTATTCTATTTGTCTTCTTTTGGTTCACCTTCCTCTGTTTATCCTATAATTTTCTTTTCATTTATGTGTGATTTCCCCCCCATTCGTTCGTTTATGAGGAATGGTGAAGTTGATGACCTCACATCCTCTCTTATTATTTGGTCTCTCTCTTCAGTTTTCTTTTCTGGGGTTTTCATCTTTCTTCTCTGGCGTCTTATCTGTGTCCTTCGCTATTTAACCTTCCCACAGCCATTTCATTATTTTACCCCTTGTTGCATTTCTTCGTTTTCATATAATATCATGTAACCTCTTCTCATTTTTCTTCTTTGCATTTCTAATTTCCCCTGTTCACCATTTATCTCTTCCCCTCTTCCTAGTCCGTAATATTCCTTCTCTTCACCACATATTCTTCCACTTTTGTTGTTATTTCTACCGACATCTTTCACGATCAACGTCTCGTCGGCAGTCTTCTTTCGTTACTTCTCCTCCCTGTCTTTTCTTCCGTAACGTACTTACATTTCTCATTATTTCCATTTTTCCTATTTACTTAGACCTCATCCTTTCCCCACTTTCCTTGAACTCATTCCTTACCAACTTCATCATCATCATCGACAGCGAGGATTAGACCTCTTGGGTCTGTTCCGTCTCAGAATTGTTCATGCCATCTCTTCAAGGGACGTCCTACACTTCTTTTTCCTTTAGGTACATATTGAAGAATAGTTTTACTTATTCTATGTTCTGGCATTCTCAGGACATGACCTTTCCAGTTTTCTCGATATTTCTTTATGGTATCTATAACCGGTTCAACATGTAGTTCTTCTCTGATATCTACACTTTTTTTGTGGTCTAATAGTGAATATCCTGCCACAAAACGAAGAAATCTCATTTCTGCAGATTCAATTCGGCGCAGCTGATCTGATGTTAATGTCCAGCTCTCACTTCCATGAAGTGGTAATGGCAAAGCAATAACTTTGTAAAATCTGAGAAAAGTTTCCTTTTGCGCATTATGATGTAGAGTTCGCTGTAACGTTCCACAGAAATATGTGAAGTTGTTCAGCTTTATTTCCATATCCCTTGATTTTATATAATTAAAATGATATCCAAGATATTTAAATTCATTTACTTGTTCGTTAAGGAATCTTCATGCCGGACAGATTCCTTACCAACTTCTCATCTCCTTTATTCATTTCTCTCATCACTACAGCACATTTATTCACATTCTTTCTCCACACTGCATTTCTATCTCCCTACACATTCCCTTTCCTTACACTCGCTATACTTTCGTTTTGCTCTCCCCTCTATCAATTCATTTCAAGTTTTTTCTCTCTACATTGCTTCTATTCTTATGTCCTCCTCCCTTTTGTACTACGTTCCACCTCTTCCCTTTACCAGTTGTCTACTCCTTTCATATTTCTTTTATCGCACTCCTACACCGAACCCCCCGTACTCCTCGCACCTACCCCACATTCGTTTTCCTTGTTCCTTCGCCATATTCAATCCTCTCCTTTGCGCTTCTTCCTCGCCCGGGTTGGAACCGCGGCGGGGGCTGCATTCTTGCGTGGGCGTGGGCGGGACGCCGCCCCCACGGCCCGCCTCCGCCGCCGCTCTCACGGCCGTCGTCGTAATGAAGCTAATCCGCTTATGCTGCAAGAAAGATACGCCGCGCAGCCTCTTCGCCTCTTCGACTCCCGTCGCCCGACTATCGCTTCTCAGGATCTTACGTCTCTCAGCGACTCTTCTTTCCACGCCCCTGCCCACCGCCGTTCCATTCTTCATTCTTTGTCTCCTTCTTCCTTCTACTTTTCTTCTGTACCTGCTTTTACTTCAACATCGTTTCCTTACATACCTACTCCTCCTTATCTTCATCTTATTCTTCGGTTCCTCCTCCACCTCCTTCTCCTGCTCTTTTCCCTTCTCTTCCTTCTCCTACTTCTCGCCATCTTTCTCTCTCTTTCTTATCCTTTTGCTTATTCTCGTTGCCCTCCACATAATTATTTTTCTTCTTATTCATCTTTTCTTCAAAGATAAGCTTTTACTGTGATTCTTCTCTCAGGATTTTGAAGGTATAAATATAGTAGATAAGGAAGCAAGACGCTGCTCTCGAATGTTCTCTAAGACTCTTTATAAAATAATTGATATTCTGAAATGTAGGATGAAAAAGATTTACCTCAGCATACGATATTGCCTGCTACAAATTTTAAAAAATCTAAGCTTTGGAAGGACGTCAAGGTTTATATTACTCTCTTTCCTTAGCTATATTTTCACCCCCTTTCTCTTTTCCACATCCCTTCTCCTCTCCTTTCCTTATTCTTTAATGTCAACTTTTATCTTCGTCAAATATCACTACTTTTGTGGTTTATTCTCTCACTTGAAATCAATAAGTCATAATTGACCTGGAGGGGGCTTGCACCCCTTGTTATTTTGTGTGGCATCATCATGGCACAAGCCTACGTTGATATGTTAAACACCTACTTGCTTCCTACTGTTGAAGAGCAATTTGGGGATGGCGATTGCATCTTTCAACACGATCGAGCATCTGTTCATACTACACGGCCAGAGGTGGAGTGGATACACGACAGTAACATCCCTGTAATGGACTGGCCTGCACAGAGTCCTGATTTGAATCCTATTCAACACCTTTGGGATGGTTTTCAACATCGACTTTGTGCCATGCCACACCGACCTACATCAGTACCTCTCCTCAGTAGAGTGATTAGTGAAGAATGGGCTGCCATTCCCCAAGAAACCTTCCAGCATCTGATTGAAGGTATATCTGCGAGAGTGGAAGCTGTCATCATGGCTAAGGGTGGGCCAACACCGTATTGAATTCTAGCATTACCGATGGAGGTCGCCACGAACTCGTAAGTCATTTTCAGCCATGTGTCCGAAAATTTTTCTTCACATATTGTTGTTGTATGTGATCAAAAACCTTAAATATAATCAGTTTGCATGTTGTTATCGTTCTGGGTTGCATGTTTGATTTGCGGACTTACAGGGGATAAGAGTCAAACTCTCCAGCTCATTTGCCGCTTAAATAGTTTTTATTAAACGGGAGTGAATCTTTTTTGTTGACATATTTTAACAAAATTGCTCGTTGGTATTTTTATTCTTCATTAGACTTACGTGGAATATGGGAGCTAAAGTAAATATGTGTATTTCTCTCCCATTCGATACATAGTTTTAACTGCTTTTAAAGTGAAATAAATAAAAAAACAGTCTCGGAGAAATATCCGATTCTTGGAGAAATAGATGAAACTGCCAGATAAATTATTAAAAAGAGATGTATGTTTTGAAAAACTGGTATAGCAAACACAATTTTAAAGTATCTTACTTTCTTGAAGTAAATTAAGTTGCACAAAGTGATCATGATAAGGAACTTCGCAATTACACTTTGTGTAAGAGAGCTAAGGGAAATTTTTGAGTACCTCAATGAATATTTGAGATCAGCACGTACTGGAAAGTATATAATGTATATCCCACAAATCAAATTTTGTCTAATAATTCTATAATGAGGTTTTAACCGATGACATTCAAGTATCCTTTTTGCGAGAAACTACGGTCGTTAAACTATTTCTCCTGAACAATTATCGTTATTGTCGTAGCTTTTTTGTCTTGCCATCTCGTCGGTACTGAACTGCACAGCAATCAGCTGATATTACGACGTCTATTTGTTCAATTGATGATGGTTTTTTCAGTGAAATTCAATAACCATATTTTACTGAAAAAATCATGTTATCGAGTTGTAGTAATTTTCGCGCATGAATAATACATTTAATCATTTGTTTGTCATTTGTGTGCAAGCACATCGTTTGTTTCTGCCCAATATTTTATTACTTAGCTCTCTCTTTCTTCGTGCACTTGCCTTAATAAATATAGCTCAAAGCTCTGAGTTTCCCAGGTAATTTATTGGTATACTCAAACCTCTCGAGGTATAACCTATGATAACTGATTTTGTGAAAACGACCAATTAATTGGGTTGCGTCTATTGGGCATAATTATACCAATCACCAATTTACTTAGAGCTTGTCATGAACGAAATTTAGCATGTTAAACGAACTCGTTATATATAAGAACACAACACGAAATTTCATTGTTTACATTAAGCAAATGTGCCGTTCCCAACGAATAAAGCGCTTCTTATTTAGGAGTAGAGAACAGAAATTTCCCAGGAGGACTGTTGTACGCAGTTAGTATTCAGTATTTTGCTCTCCTTGGAAAGTTATTTATGAAAGTAACAAGGCTAACGGAACACGAACGAGAAATTACGTTTTGCCTAATGAAAAGCGTTCTTATCGTGATGTGTAAATATATGCATTTGAGAACGAAAAGGAATTGGTAGTTTGGAATCATGAACTTTACATGAGATTGCTTGTTCGAAAAATGAAATTTATTACTTTAATCTTCCTCTTGTTACTCATCAACAGAACAAGCTGAGGAAATTTTGAGTAGGCCTACCTTCTACGCGGGTTGAATTTAAAATCTGTTTCACTAGCGCCGACTTTTCATGAGCATGAAATGCAATATTTTTTGGCAGTTAGACGCAGGAAAGGAATATCTGTCTTTTTGTACGGCCGCGAATAGCTTGTTAATATCCTCTTCTGCGTAATACGCTGGTGCAAATTAGTCTCTAACAAATTCAATATGCCAAGGATGTAATGCAAATTTTTACAAGTGACATGAATGAAGGCATTCAATTATTGAAAAAATGGGATGTTATAAAATCAGCTATCATTATTTTATTTTCGATTAAGTCTTTAAATTAAGGACTAAAAAAGTATGACTAATTTGAAAATGACCATTGATATAATTAGTAAATAATAATCTCAAAATATATGAATTTACAATACCCTTTGAGCTCAGCTATACGAATTCATTTTGACTTCGGCAGAACTTGTACCCTTCAAACATAGTGCATTATGTGTGCCTACCTGAGGAAAATGTTAAATGTGTAACTCCTTTACATGGGATTTTAAAACACATATTCATTGTGAAAAAGTGTCTAGTCCAACCCCCATGAAGCGCCCTAAACCCTACTACTGTCCTAGTTGCTTCGCCATTCCGACTGCTGGGTAGTGACCTAGAAAAGTGTGAAAAGAAGTGCGTTCAGGCGTACACTACCCGACAACACTTACAGTTACTCCAAATTTAAAAACCATTCATGTGGTTGCTAATGACCTTGATGTTAATGCGTTCTTAAATGAAACAAATAAAATAAAACGTGATAATATTCGATAACCCTACATTTCATAGGAATTTGTAATGAGGAAAAACCTCAGCGATTCAGAAATTAAATACAGAAATTACATATGTCTATACTTCTGATAAAAAAATCCCTAATCTACTCTTTTAAATAAAAGTTGGTACGCCTGACATGGGAAAGTTAAATACTAATTACAACCTTTCAACCTTGTGTCAACTGTTCATTAGACTCCTAATTCGAACATAATTAAAGGAAGCTCTACATTGTCAATAGTAACAGTAAACAATGTAGCATGTAACTTGACAACGTAAATTGCAAACTATGCACACAGTTAACGAAAGTGGGTGAAAGTGCCGAAAACCACCACATAGCACTTAACATTTGTCAATGGCTGAACTGGGAGAGGTGGCTCAGTGTATCAACTGATGATCCTGCAGTACCCTGGTAGGTCTTAGGTTAGAGTCCCGAAGGTGCACCGCGGTGCCAGGATTTTCGACACTACCTTGTCAGCTAGGTCGAAGTCAGTCGCTGTCGCTGGATTGCAAGTGTGATTTTTCTGCATTGATAACAAAATAGTAACTCGCCCTTACCTCTTCTCCTACCATTACAAGCAAAAGGAGAGTTCAACAAAACGTGCGCATAGTGAGGCTACATTTACGTCCGGAAGCAAACCAAGGGGCCATCTCAACATTTACTGAATGGAGCAGGAAAACTGGATAAAAACCTGATCGATGTTTTTTTTATTATTTGAATGGGGCTTTAGATTTATTTAGATTTAGATTTATTTAGTCAAAAAACAGTAAAAAGCCAACTTGTAAATTAAATTTGCCTTCCTCTTAGCGTTATTACTCAACGATTACGTATATTTAAAAAGTGAATTTCAACTTTTAAAGATTTACATTTTAATGAAGTTGCGAGAAGAACATCCTGCCACGCTAATCAATATGTTTCAAAAATGGCTTGATATGTATTTGTATCCAAATTAAGTTAGGTTTTTCATAAGGCACTACATGAAGTAATATGCACTTTAGATTTTCTCCCTCCAAAGACTCCACAACGCAAGCATGGCTTTTATGCATTGTAAACATTAAGAGAATGGTACTTAAATGTCTTGAGAGAGCTCCATAATTTTGCACTTTTGTGGGTTGGTCGTGGTCTGCAAACCGCCATTAAATGGAGAGATAAACTGAATTTAGAAAGAAATCACATTTTTTAATATTGGAGGTGTAGGACAGATTTAAAAATTAATTTGATTAGCTGCACCCTTTCAATGGCTTCAAAACCAATGAATAGGGATAAAAAATTTTGAAAATGTCTAAATATGCACTACAGGAAAAATAAAAAACCCTGTAAACATTGTTTCTTGTCCTTCAGTGTTTGGTTGATTGTTAGTGATTGCGGGCGCGTCAACGGCCTTAAGTGTAGTGTATGTTTCTGTCTTCGGGAGGTGGCGGTTGTCTTCTCCCGCTGTATGGTGAGATACGGTGCCGTCCTATCATCGGCTAGCGTAGTTTCCCCAACAAGGTATCTCCCACCAGCGGGGCTCCGCCTCAGCTAGGACAAGCTCTAAGCTTCTGACCGGTCTTCCTGCGTGTGTGGGGTAGTGTGTGTGTTAGTGTAAGTGCGTGTACGTAAGAGTTGAGGATAGGACAATGAAAAGGAAGGAAAGATTGCGCGCGGTTTGTGGCCCATTTGATAGGGTATTCCCCTGGTGTTGATCGGAGAAACCACGGAAAGCTGGAAGCTCCAATAGGAGCAGCCGGCCGCTGGAATTCCCCTGCAGACAACGACTGAATTCGACATAGCTGACAAGCCAGTGTCAAAAATTCTACCGCCGTCGGGTAGTGACGCTTTATTGACATCAGTTCATGTCCTGAGCCACCGCCCCCGTCGTTCACTATTTATTTTCGACGACTGATGAAATAAGGGAGGTTAACATTCTGGTACAAAACAACCCCTTTTCACTATGAACTCGGAGATAAACCAGTTTCTGAAAATGTCATTGAAATGTTTTATATTTACCAAGATCTGGACTTTACCGTAGTGGACTATTGTAGAAAATTATGCCATCGGCCTTCATTTAAACACATAATGCATCACATATTATTTTAATAACTGATTTGTGTTTTGAAGAGACATTTTTCAAATGATTGCAGAATACTTACCTTTCTATACACTGGCGAATAATTGTATTTAAAACACTAATTCTTTGAATTTAAGCTTGCATCCTTCGCATCACTGACTGTAGCATAACTCTTACTTATGTGTTCTCGCTGTAACGAATATTTTATCTAGACAGATTGTAACTGAACGCCGTAATGGACAAACAACGACAGATAGAAGAGTTCATTTTATTAATTTTATGATTTTATCAAAATCTAAGAGTTTATACTACGAACTGCTTAATAAGTAAAAATTACGAACAACAATTTAAAATCTAAACAAAAATCCTTTACAATTTTGAATATATAGGTTTTTGGAATTTTTAAAATATCAGAAGTGTTAATGAAAATCGGATCTGTAAGATACATTCAAACACACTTTCTCTAGACAAGAATGAAATATATACAAAAGAAGTTTCATCCATTTTCTAGAAAATTATCTGGAACTTCAGAGGTAAGACTAATGAGGCAGAACTTCTGGAAACAAAACTAGTAAAATGTCGTGGGTTGCATTTACATAGACGATTAACTTGGAAAATCCTTATGAAAACCAAGAGTATAAACGCCGAATTTAAATTACTTGTCTTGACTCCAAAATTCTAAGATAAAAACTTTCATCGTGTAATAAAGGACTTACACACAAGGCAAAAACCAATATGAACTTACTGAATCGAGTCCGCCATGAATGTAAATTGCGAAATTATTGCCTAATTAGAAACTAAAATATTGAGAAATCTAGTGAACGAACTATAGTTGGTGAAAAAAAAGCGATCTACAATGATTTTAGCGTACCTCTGTGTACCTCAATGTACCTAGCGTACCAGATGACCTTATCATAAAATGAAATCCAATCTGTCTGAGTATTTGTACATACACGAAAAACATCTCCCAACAAAGTTGCTAAACAACAAGCCAATTGTATACACACTGGAATAAAAAACATATTTTGGACTAACAAACATTTAGTAATGATATTATAGTTATTAATTTCTATCGTATTCTTCTTATTTAATATCATTTGCATAATATTCACATACAAATATATTGAACATTTCCGCAAATGAAAATAAAAACATTTATGAATGGAATACAAATCCGACTTCTACTTACATGAATTTTTTAAGAAGTCTCTTATATATTTTTAATATATACTGTTTGCTAATGTTCAGTTATGAACAGATTGTAAAATTGCAGTAGTGAAAAGAAAAAATGTAAGAATGTATGGAATGAAACAAAAAACTGACGTCCTTTCACACCAATTTTGTAAGAAGTTTCTCTGAAAAGGGTAAAGGTCATTACGAAACGAATTTAATTCTCACACGTCTTGAAAAATCGTTATTACTGTCGCATGTAATTTGCAGAGTCGAGACAAATTGTGTAATTTCAAAGGAAAACGTAACAATAGAAATCATTCACAACTCGTATGAAAAGCCATAAGAAACGAGGCAGTTAAATTCGCTTAATGGCTACTAGCAAACATTTCATTTTCTCCTCTAGTCAGTGGCGAAATTACGGCACATTAAAACTATCCCAGATATTGCAAAGGGGACCATTAAAAACTTCCCTATATGAATCCTTCCTTTACTCACCACGTATCAACATCACAGGTCCTCTCGGAAAGGACCCACCTTATTAAAAAATGTAGGAATCTGGTCATATGAAACCGTAGCCAAGGAACGTTCTAAAATAAATCTCTTTGAATCTCCTCGGACTAAAGCACGGCAGGATAGAGAAAAAAAAGAGGCAACAGACTAACGTGCTCCCTCCAAAAGGCGAGGACTCCCAAACGTAACAGCATAGACGACGAGAGGCGGGCAGGGGGCGGTAGGGGGGATGAGGGGTCGTTCGTAGCGTAGTCACCACGACTGGTGGTTAATTTCCCTCTGTTTTATAGCTCTGTAATTACAGGCTCAATTTTCACTCTCATCTTCTCTGACGGCCGGTAATTTGTTATGCTAAAAGCAGAAGTGTGGTGTTGGAGCGTGGGTGGTAAGGGACGAGGGGTAGGGTGAAGAGGAGAGGGAGGTTTCGGAAGGGGTGGGGAGTGGTGGAAAGCAGAGGGCGTGGAAAGGGAAAGGGGAAGGATTGTGAGGGGGTGGCTAAAAGGGAAGGGTAATTTGACGAGTAGTAGAAGGGCGGATGGGAAGGGAGAGGGAGGATGGGAAGGGAGAGGGCCAAACGGTGGGTGAAGGGAAATAGCGTGATTGGGAAGGGGCGGTGCACAGGACGGTGGTGGGGGTGGGAGAGGGGACAGGGGGCCGGGCACTTCACTGTGAACGTGAGTGACGTGTACAGGAGGCGGAGTTGGTGATGACAACGGTGGAAGGGGAAAAGGTGAACCGATTGAGGGTCAGCCTGCTAAACAGTTTCTGTTTACTTATTTGTTATTATTATTATTATTATTATTATTATTATTATAAGTTAATTACTTATTATTTAACGAAGTATGTCTTAGCTGACGTATTTTTCGTGCTTTTGAACAAACTACTAGAACACAAACAACTTACTGCGTTGGTATTTAAAACTGCTAATTATTAGACAAAGAGGGAAATATAGTGTGAATAAGTGGAGTTCTTAACCAAATTAACATTGTATGTATATTATGTGTATACATATACACGCTATATATATTACCTGTATTAACCTACCTGTTTTGATTAAACACATAATGGTAGACAAAACATTTTAATTGTATTTTTATACTATTTATATTGTATTTATGTTTGTATCTGAAATTTTTATATTAATGTGAATGCATTTTGTTCTAAATGGAGAAACCATTCATTAATCAATAATTTCATTGTATAATTTTCTATCGTCAGCCGAAGTAAATGACCACATTTGCGTCTCTTACCAATGTAACAGAGCATAAGAAAGTATAAACTTCGTATTAAATTCTGAAATTAAGTTGGTCCTTTAACATTTTATTTATAATTATATAATACATGAATATGAAGATGAAAGTGTTGGTTCTTGTTATTTATTCATACCAGTGTAATGCTATTAATTTGTTAAACAGAAGTTTGTGCTATACGGCAGTGTTGTTTATAATAGAATTGCACAATTAATGAAAGTTGGCAAATGTGTTCAATGACGAGTATCATTGCACTCGCTATGCATTCCTTTGTTATATTTATTCTTTTATTTTAAAATATAATATTATAAAGAATGCCTACGAAATGGTTCCCCAAGAATCTGTTGGGCATAAATATTTCAATTTGAAGTCTCTTTTTGGGAATATTTGATATCTGCAGAGTAAAAAAGAGTGCAGTTTGTAGCATGAGTATTTAGAAAACCCTAGTTTAAAACAAAATTCTGTGCTCTGATAAAGTAATACTCAACTGATTGTATTTTTTATTGTGGGATTATATTGTGGGATTTAAAAATAAAGAAAAAACAACTTGGTTCGTTCAAAATATGTGTGCTTTTTATACCGAAATTAATTTATGCTGATTACTTCATTAATCAGTTTACATCGGGAAACCTTATTTTTAGTGTTTAAAATCCAAAACGTACTCATTCTATAAATCTATTTGAGATATTATTCAAATCCTTGTCTTCATTTTACGACTAGAGAGGAAGGAGGTTTTTATTCGCGCTAAAAATTTAATCGTTCATTATTATCGTGAAGAAAAGAATATGGAAGCAAGAATTTTTTTTCGCTGAATGCAGTCTACGTTCACCATTACAAGTTATAATAGTGAATGCTTTTCAGAAATTTTAATCAATTGTAAGAAAGGTTGCAGTGTAATTTGAGGTTCTTCGGAAAGGATGACCGCTGTAACTTCACAGAGCCTCTTTCGAGATAGAAAGCACACTGATAATTTGATGGATTTATTCCAAACAATTATCGTTTTTACAATGATTTTCGCATATTAAATATAACCACAACAGCAAAAAGACGTAAGTATGTTACAAGACGATTAAAAATATCATTTCGCTCCTCGGGTCCGATGGAAGATGGTGTCGAGTGCCGATGACGTGTGGAGGCGGTGATGGGGGCGGCGGCGGCGGCGGCGGCGGTGGCGGCGGCGGGGGCAGCGGAGGCGGGGGCTGAGGCATCCGCAACTCCCGCGCACGACACTGCCAGATCGCTTCTGGGGAAACAATGGTTAATTCGTGTGTTAGTTCGCTCATCCATCTCTCCATTCATCTCAGGTAGGGCCGAAAATCTTGTTACTGGGGGCCATAATTAGGGAACGGATTCAGAGGAAACATATTACAGAAATGATACACCTTGTTACGAGGACAAAAACCTAATTCAATAGTTTTTTTGAAGTTTATGTGTTATATATTTTCAATGAATTAAATCTATGTTTATTTTACAGAATTTGACACATTATTGTATAGTTCAAATTAAGGGTGTGACAGAAGTAACGGTAAATATTTTTTTCTAAAAGAAATGTCATCGTATCACACATTTTTATTGGTTGCGTGAAAGACATGTTGAACTATGATCTGGGCTGTCCGGACATCATTTAAATTTATTATTTATTACATTATGACATCATCTAAATGTTGAACTACCGTATTTCATCAACAAAAGATGACTCTGGAGTGTCTCTACTAGCACAGAGAGCAAGGTGAAATCAATGCCGCCGTGAGAGACGAGTGTGACCAGTATCCAGCAGCGCTCATACACCAATGTAAACGTTATCTATGGGAGGTAAACCCGAAAATGTCGCATGGAATTCGTGAAAGCCCTTGAAAATAATACCCTTCCATAGCGGACGGTCGCGAGATGGGAAGAAGAGTTTGGGGCGACCTGGGAGTGGCACGTGCGGTAATCGGACATAATCGAACCTTTAGAAAAGGTGCTTTTGAAATGTTGCGAACTTGTGTATGCCAAAATGCTTTGGAAAATGTAACCAGTACTGTAATTAAAAAATACTTGAGTAAATATGAAAAAAAATGGTGTGTCGTTAAATGTCCATGCAGTTAGTTCATAACTAGTTCTTTCATGTGTATATTACGCACTAGCGGAACTCGGCAAACGTTGTTCTGTCCTTCATTTCCCTGTTTCTACTTCCTTCTCCATTTCTCTCTCCCCCTCTCTGACTCTCTTCGTTTCTGTGTGTCTGTCCTTGTCTCAGTCTGTCTGAGTCTATCTTTGCCTCTCTCATACGCATTTAGTATCAGATTCTGCACGTCTCTGAGCAGGTGGGTTAATATCGAGCTGAGCCGGACCAGCAAAAACGTAATAGAATGTGGAAAAAGATCTCATGCGGTAGATTACGGTGTGTTTTTTTGAGGCCTTCGGCCTCAAAATGTTTGTTGTTAATGCTTCGTTTAGGAGTTATTTAACGATATGTATGTATATGTATGTATATGTATGTATATGTATGTATATATATATATATATATATATATATATATATATATATATATATATATATATATATATATATATAAACGCTGCAGAGTGTTGTCGGTTGCATTTGACATGGATATATAGTATTGTTCTTTGCTTTTTCAAGAGCAACGACGGTGATGAAATTAAGAGTCTTTATATACTTGTACAGAGCATTTTCCGATATAACAATGAGTCCTTAGGATTTTATTAATCACATTTCCGATTAACCACATTTTAATATAACTCATATTTAAAAAAAATATCTCTAGCGATACACCATGTGTATCGCTACGTGTCATGCAACTCTCCATAACCAAAAATTGATGAGCCAGATAACCGGATTATATTTCAAATTTCTTTTTTAATGACTTTGCTTATCACTAAGAGTGAGATTTTAATGAAGTGTCATTTTTTCTTTTTTCTTTAGAACCATGTCTTTTAATGTAGACATTAATTTTATGTTATCACAAAAGGAAATGACAAATTTTTATTTGGAAATGACAATAAAATAATTTATTATTTTCGTCCATTTAGGCTAATATATCATTTTTGACCTTTTCCCGTCATTTTTAAAGCTGATTTAATCGATTTTAATATACAAGTAATAGAAGTTGCAACAAATAATATTTACGAGATGCAAAAAATATTCTCCACTTTCTGCGCTCAGAAATTGCAATGTCAGTGTTTGTGAGTTTGTTAATCTACGGTTCCTGTGACGCCTAGCAGTGCCATTGTCCAGTAAGATGATTTCGGGATAAGTTAAAACAGAGATTTCCTGGTAAAGAACAGTTCAAACCAAAAGTTTGCAAGCTGACCTCACTTGAACGAAAGAAAGAAGCCTGGATTACTCAGTATCATATATCCAACAGTTTAAGTTGTTCATCTGAACAGGTTTTGATAAGAAATACGCCTCTTTTCTTTGCTTTCAGGACATTTTAAAACCTTTTTAGCCGATCTGGTATCCGGGATCGCTAAGGCAGTAGCCATCTCGGACTGAAGGATCGCGGTTTCGAGTACCGCCTCGGGCATGGTTGTATTGTGTTCGTTCTTTCACGCCCTATCGTCATCAATATCGTGTCATCCTCACAGTTACCATACCGTTACACACAATAGTGATCGCTAATGACCTAGTAGTTGATGCGACCTTAAATAAAAAATAACATTTTAAGAGTATTTTATAGATAATTTTTGGGGATGTTTCAGGCCACCAATATTCACCCCCTACTTGTCACAAATAACATTTTTCAACACAAAAATACCCGCTGAAGGCATTATCACCAAGTTGGTATTAACTATTTTTTACCTTCATCAGATCGTCTTGGCAGTCCTGGCCACGTAGTCTCCGGGGCGTCTCTTTTCTTTTATTCGTCCCTCGGGACCTAGCCTGCTTTGCTCGACGATCGCTGCGCCGTTGCCGGACATCCATAGCCGCAGCCACGTGTGACAACCATGTCCCCTGTGACAAATTACGCAACACTGCAGAGGTTCTTCCTCGAACATTCTTCTTCTCGGATCTATAGTTCAATACAAAAGACTTATGGTGGTGGGTAAAGTTATCAGGGTTTAAAAAGTGCATTAAAAAGAAAAAAAAACAAATTAAATGTTCACGAGGGTCTTAATTTCAAGAATATTTTTTTAATAATAAAGGAAAACATTACTTGAGATCTGTGAAATACGTTCTGTTCTCATAGAATACTTTTTAAACTTCTTTTTTAAACTTCATTTACTCAAAACTTACTTTTACAAATTTGTTTAAAAATAATAATTGCTATTAAAAATTACAGCATTTGAAAAATATTTGATTTGTTTCTAATCATCAGGAAATATTATATGGGATCAAGATCTGTAACAAATCCAAATAAATTGGTTTCTTCCTTGGTTTCTTATTTATTATTATTGTTATTATTATTATTATTATTATTATTATTATTGGAAAACAATTTATAATACATTTTGTACTATTAAAATGTAGAAAATCCTGGTTATATTACAGTTCTATAGTAACTAAAACAATGCTTTCGATTAAGAAAACCGAAAACAATAATTACAGGTGATTTTATTATTTAAATACTACATAGAGAATTTTTGGGCGAGTTCGGTTGAAAATAAACATTTCAATATTTTTGCATTTGTTTCATTCAACCTGCGTTTTCTATTAAACAGAAGACAACTACAAAGACACTCAACAGTTCTGTCATAATTTTTTTACACACTTTGGATTAGTACTTCAAACTTTATGAAATTGCGATAATTTTCTGGTGAGACTTTACAACAAGTGTTTTAATAATTCATAGTCTCCTGCGGAACCAAGCGGCGGCAGCGGTAATAACGGACGTAGACGGGCTGGCAACGCACGTGCATCGCGCGAGATGTTCTGGCAGTCATGTGCAGCCCTCGCATGGCAAAAATATTGATGGCAGGTACCGCCCTCACGTAGCCTGTAAAATGCAGACACTACAAATTGCACTTAAGTATGCAAAATTAGGTTAAATTGAACTACTAGAAACTGTGAACATTCCTGGAGACCACGTCAATGCGCGTGTGTACAAAGTGCCACCGACAATGTGCCTATACTGCGATTTTTGCATCTCTGTCTCTGGCACGAATCAGCTGTTGACAGTTTCATCCAATCGGGAGCTTGAATGTGACCATAGTGACGTCACTATGACGACGTTGAAGCTCCCGATTGCATGAAGCCGTGAACAGCTGATATCTGTCAGTGGCAGAATTTTATAAATTGCAGTATACGTACGGGCAGCGTTGAAAATGAAGTGCCGTTTCCCCATACAACATGAAACGTAAGCTTTGAAATCACTGTGTCGCTACTCCAACCGATATCTGCTGTCGACAGTTACAAAACAGAGTTGCAACCTAGGTACCAGGTGTATAGTTTAACGGTCTCCAAGCGCAAAAGGAGGTGGGGTACATCAGTTGTGACGTAAGTCAACAACATAACGGTCTCCATGACAAAAAGGAGGTCGGATGATATTAGACATGATGAAAGTCAACGATATATTAGTCTTCAAGCACAATCAGTGGGATGGCATATGGCATGAGACATGACATTAGTCAATGATATATCTGTCCCAAAGCAAAACTAAAAACAAAACTGGGGAGGGGGGTGGCATCACATATGACATAGCTCAACAATATAAGCCTTCTAGCAGAAAAAAGAGGTGAGTGGCGTCAGACGTGACGGGAGTCAATAATACAACGGTCATCAAGCAAAAAAGGAGATAGGTGGCATAAGATCTGACGTAAGTCAACAATATAGCGGTCTCAAAGTGGAAAATGAGGTCGGTAGCACGAGATGTGACCAAAGTCAACTGTTGACATATTGACTGCCAAATTAGCTTTGACGCCGCGCTTCAAAAACCTCAATTTCGCTTCTTTTTGAAGGTATTTTAGAAGGAAAGATCATGCATTTCAAACTTCCCGCTTTCAAGATGCCGCTAATTTTACTCAAAAAGCTGCGCGAATTCCTTCCCAGTTGACCAAATACTCAATTCTATTGTACAAAGTTCTTTGACGTCGATTGTCAACTGCTTCCTGTGAGTTCGGAGTGTTACCAAAGCATCGCATCCGCTCCTGGGCGGCCGCGACGAAATATGTGCCCATTGTCAGATTGTCAGACGAGATATGTACCCAGCTTTTTCCACTTTAGACGCAGCGGAATTGCATTGTCATGAAAATCAGAGGAGCCGCATTGTCAGGAAAATCAGTGTCTTGCACAAAAGCTAAGTGAAATGTGTTGGGCACATACAAATTTCGATTCGGGGCGCTGTCAGAAATTTGTTACGAAAACGTTTAATTTCGTCTGAACAGAGGTAACCATGACAATCTCTTCAATACGCATTGATTCTTTCGCCAAAGTAACAATCTTTGTCAATTATGTATCATTTCTTTTCCAGAACACTCTCGTCTGATGAGAACGTTCGCTGGAAAAGGCGATGTTCGTTGCAATCTCTGCTAATCCTCTCCCATTTTATCTAAGCAATATTTCGCAGCCTCAACACCATCAATACGCAAAGTCCCGCACTGCCAGGAGTGCACCCGCACTGCCTAACAAGGATCACTGATAGAAGAGCAACGTCATGTCTAATACAATGCGTATAATGCCCTTCAATGTTGGATCTTAAAGTTGACACCTGTCTCGGTTTCTATTATTTTTATTGTAATGTCTCAATTATCAGAGAATTACGGAAAAGTCATCGACTTCCTGTCAAACGTTTTTTCTTACGAGAAAATGATAGTCTTTCTCAATAACAAAAATAACAATTTAATAACAAAACTCCCGTCTATCTGGTTCACAACCTACTTCAAGTCCTATCAACTTCACCCAACACTAATGAGTAAACACTGATAGGATCTAAAACAAATCATATATAGTGATGCATAATACCCACAATCCATGAAACTGAGAATCTCTCGATCTACGTCCTCAGGAAGCCTTCTGATTGCTTATTCAGGTTCTTCTAACATGATACCCCGTAGAGGCAAAGTGCAACGATATTCCTCTGCATTACATTACTACAGAGAAAAGCTGTTTGAAATAAAAACTTGACTGGAACATAAACGTAATCTTCGCTGCGTTGTTACGAAGTCTTTTCACGTGCAGATTCGTGTACCACCGGGACAAACTCTGGCGCTCTTCTTGCTTCCACGGACGGCAAAGCGAAAACAAGAAGCGCTCTTCCTTCTTTCAGCCAGATGTAATCAGATACTCCGCTCCCCCACTCCACAGCCCGCAGAGCCCTTGCTCACGCGGGCGCCCGTTTTCTTCTCCGCGGGCGCCGTGGAACGCATGCACTTGCTTACTAGAGTTCGTGGGTAAAGGTTTTAAAGGTATTTTTAAAGGTTATAAAGGTATATTTTAAAGGTTTTAAAGGTATTTAAAGGTTTTAAAGGTATTTAAAGGTAAAGGTTGTACAAATTTCTCTGAAATGGCCGTACGTCACTGGATATCTGGCTCATGACAGTCTTTTGGAGAAGTAATTTGAAAATTATTGCCGTTGACATCAACTGGGAGTTGAAAGTAGAAATTTTACGCAACAATAATGCAAAAGCTATCAACAATAAATAAATTAATTTATACAAATATTGATATCAATGCAAATGATTAATAATTCTATAATTTATTAATATTATTTATCATACAATAGTGATTTGACTGTTTATCATTGCGATCAACTTGAGTGTAACTGATATAAAAGAAGAAAATGAACAGATAAATAAATTCTAGTATGTACAACTCACGTAGCAACATTCACTGAATTCCTGACACATTCTCAGAAGCGTAGTTATATAAACTGATATTATGTGCTTAATGCGGATATTGCAATTTCGCTAACGGTCAATTTGACCGCTCCCGTCGTTCTAGTGTTAAGCGTAGTAGTTGCTCATGAGAGCAACCGAAAAATTTTCTTTTTTTTTGTTGCGTTCTCATTTTTATTTGGACATTTCAGAATCGTCGCATGTTTAGCACTATTGCTAACAATTGAACTTTGAACATGTTCCATTTGTTCTAAAAGCGACTACGTTCACTGGTGCCATTCTAAAAAAAATGTTATTGCAGGATCTCTATCGTAGAACATTTGAACGTAACGTCAGTTGTAAACGTTAAAGCTCCCAGTAATATAAAGATCGCACAAATAAAATTATTTTGCTGTTAAAAGCTGCAATGAATGCAAAGAGTTGAATGCAACACGTTGGAAATGTCATGCTCAAGAGGACTTTAGTAATTGCATTCCTTTATTAAATATTTCAGCCAAGTACTACGATTTGACACTTGTTGCTTCTGCCACTTGTTTCGTTGAAATTAATTGTGATTTGGCTCCACGTAATAAAAATTTGTCAACCTTTTCCTGTTTCAATTCTTTATTCAGCATTTATAAAATATTATTAAGAATACACAGTGGTAATAAGTAAAATTAATGATTCATTTATAATATATTTATTTTTGAATTGTGGTAAATGTTTGCTTTCAACATTACATATCTCTTTATTATTTTACCACAAAATTTGTGACATTGTTTTTTATAACGAAATAAACATCAGGTGGGTTATCACAAATGTATAAAAGTAAAATCATTCTATACTTTTCCAAGGACGATAGAAAAAATTGTAAATGAAAAATTCTGCAGATAGAAAAATGAATAATATGCAATTATCCGATAGCATGGTACAAAACTTTCAAAATAATAATTTAACTTAATCTTCTCGAGCTATTACTAATATTGTTTGTGAACTAATTTTTCCAAACGACATGAAATAAAGATAGTGGACGTAAATTATGTTGTAGTTAATACGTAACGCTCTAAAATGACACAAACTACAGATTATATCAACCGCAATGATCAAACGTAAGATCAACAATATATCAAACGTAAAATCTCATTTTGAGTGGCATTTTACACAGATGCTGGTACTCGTAAAAGGCCACGTGGCAAAGCTGATGTGGAGGAGTATGAGGCGGAGAAGTATGAGGCGGAGGAGTATGAGGCGGAGGAGTATGAGGCGGATGAGTATGAGGCGGAGGAGTATGAGGCGGAGGAGTATGAGGCGGAGGAGTATGAGGCGGATGAGTATGAGGCGGAGGAGTATGAGGCGGATGAGTATGAGACGGAGGAGTACGAGGCGGAGGAGTACGAGGCGGAGGAGTATGAGGCGGAGGAGTATGAGGCGGAGGAGTATGAGGCGGAGGAGTATGAGGCGGAGGAGTATGAGGCGGAGGAGTACGAGGCGGAGGAGTACGAGGCGGAGGAGTACGAGGCGGAGGAGTACGAGGCGGAGGAGTACGAGGCGGAGGAGTACGAGGCGGAGGAGTATGAGGCGGGTGAGAATGAGGCGGAGGTGGAATAAGGCAGATGAGTGATCTGGATGAGAATGAGGTAGAGGAGGACGAGGTGGAAGAGGATGAGGCAGAGGATGCGATGGTCAAGGATGTATGGGAAAGGAAGTATGAGAAGAAACAAAAGAGCTAGGGCCATGAGAAATACCCTCAAGTAGAACAGAAGAACGCCTAAGACCCAGCGGGTGGCGCCGCGTACCACTCAGACGGTGACCTCCTCTGTGAAGCGGGAGCGGTCGTCCAGGTTGATGACGATGGCGTGGGTGCGCGCGTGGCCCGACTTGAGGCTGCGCCGCTCCGCCGCCTCCTGCGACAGCTCCGTCGCCGCCGCCGCCGAGGGCACGGGCGCCGACGTGGGCGTCCCGCCGCCCGACGCTCCGTCGCCGCCGCCGTCGACCGTGGGCGCGCGGTCCCGCATCCGCCGCCGTCGCCCGCGCGTCGTCCCCACCGGCGTCTCCGCCGCCCCCGCCGCCGCCCCGCCGTCGGACGGGCGCTCCGGGGAGGCGCGCCGCGACTGCGGGGGACTCGCCGCGCCCGGGGTGAGGCCGGCTGACGCTGCAAGCACGGATAGACACACCCCTCGTCTGTTGATGATCGCTATGTGTACAGGTTACCTCAAAGAAGTATAGAGAGGGAGAGACGTGCGCCATGAGTTGATGATCGCTGTGTGTACAGGTTAACTCAAAGAAGTATAGAGAGGGAGAGACTTGCGCCATGAGTTGATGATCGCTGTGTGTACAGGTTAACTCAAAGAAGTATAGAGAGGGAGAGACGTGCGCCATGAGTTGATGATCGCTGTGTGTACAGGTTACCTCAAAGAAGTATAGAGAGACGCGCGCCATGAGTTGATGATCGCTATGTGTACAGGTTACCTCAAAGAAGTATAAAGAGGTGATCGCTATGTGTACAGGTTACCTCAAAGAAGTATAGAGAGGACCGCGTGCCATGAGTTGACGATTGCTATGTGTACAGGTTACCTCAAAGAAGTATAGAGGGAGATGCGCGCCATGAGTTGATGATCCTATGTGTACAGGTTACCCCAAAGAAGTATAGAGAGAGACGCGCGCCATGAGTTGATGATCGCTATGTGTACAGGTTACCTCAAAGAAGTATAAAGAGGTGATTGCTATGTGTACAGGTTACCTCAAAGAAGTATAGAGAGGGCCGCGTGCCATGAGTTGACGATTGCTATGTGTACAGAGTACCTCAAAGAAGTATAGAGGGAGATGCGCGCCATGAGTTGATGATCCTATGTGTACAGGTTACCCCAAAGAAGTATAGAGAGAGACGCGCGCCATGAGTTGATGATCGCTATGTGTACAGGTTACCGCAAAGAAGTATAAAGAGGGACGCGCGCCATGAGTTGATGATAGCTATGTGTACAGGATATAGAGCCATGTAGCTAAGGGCGTATCGCGAACGTTTCGCGTTCGGGAGGCCAAAGTTGATTCCCCCTGCTGGTCATCCCGACCGGGGTTTTCTTGGTTTCCCACAGTCATCCATGCGAATGCCGGAATGGTTCTACTGAAAGGCCAAGAACGCGAAACCGGCGTGGCTCGCCGCATTCGTTAACTACGCGAAGTTACGAAGGTTAAGCGAATTTGAGATATCGTGCGTTTCTAGTTGGGTGACAGTGCCGAGGTCAATTGCTCGTTACGGGACATATAATGACTAAAATACGAATAAAAAACAAGTGTACAGGATACCCCAAGAGAACACATCGAGAGGGTCATGCCCTGAGTTAATGACTCCTAGGTGTATAGGATACCCCAGGAGGAAGCATGGAGGGGGAGAGGGGGACGGACACCACAAGGCGATAATCACTATATGCACAGGAGCCCTAGGAGGAAGCATGGGGGAGGGGACGCCGTGAGTTGATGATCGCTATGTATTAATGTTAAGATCTATTAAGTTATCTACTTAATAGAAATTTCATTTTAAAATAAATTAAACTTCATGCGATCAGTGAAAAATTGATTCTGGCATTCATTAGAGCTCAATTTTATCTCTACTCTAATTCAATATTTATATGCCTGACATCCCATTGCTAACTAATGCTAACAGAACACTGCATGAAAGTGAGACTGTGTAGTCTGCTCGTAAAATATAAACATTGCTTGTGATAAAATATTCAAAGTGAATTTATCAATATTTGAAATGGGCCCAAAAAATCGAGATTAAAGGAAAAACGAGGAAACAACTAAGGCTAAAATATTTTCTCTCTGTGATCAGCCTGTACCACTACGTATGTTAATGACATATATCGTGTCATAATAATGTCATATTAATGTCATATATCGACCACAAACATTTTTAACACGAGACAAACGGCAATATTACTTGAACTGTACGTTACTGTCCGTCATGTTCTCGCCGGTTACTATTTCAATTGACGCGCTACGGTTCAAATTGTGCATTCTTATTGGCGGTCCACACTCTAGAACGGGTCTCATGCCAACCTTTCCTACATTGCTGGATTTGAACTCGAATGGCTCGCGCGCGGCTACCGAGGTCAGTGAAAGTACAAAATGCTGGGCAAGCCTCGCTTTAACATAAACCTAACATTTTCATTGAACAATAGCCTATCGTAGGAAGTTAGTGGGTTGCGCGTGGCCCAGTGCGACTCACCCGCTTGCCCCGCGGCGGCGGCGGGCGGCGGCGTGGGCGGCGGCGGGGAGCGCGTGAGGGTGGGGGCGGGGGTGGCGTTGGCGGGGGCGGAGGTGGTGCGCGCGGCCTCCTGCATGGCGGCCACGCGCGCAGCCAGGCGGCGGTCGCCCAAGCGCAAACTGCGCTCGCGCAGGCGCTCCAGCTGCGACTGCAGGCGGCGCAGCTCCTCCTGCAACACAACACGTCGCCTGCAACATCCCAGTTGATGCGACTGCTTTAGGGGGTCAGAGCATCAACTGGTGCCACCTGTGGCGTCGTGGAAATAAGCACACAGACATGTTTATACAAGTTTATTTACAAAGTAATGTACACCATTGAATCTTCTTCCGTACACACGTTTAGGTATTTCTCGCCCGCCAGGCCCTATCGTACATCCCTGTGGATACACTATATGTAACAGAGAGGCCTCGCGTATCGAGTGGACGCCTCTGACTTTCGTCATTCGTGCAATGCACAAATACACTCCAGCCTGGAGGTGAATTTTGCGCAAAGCGCGAGTTTATTAAGAGCAAAACACGCTGGCGTGAGTGCGTCGGAATATTTCATACCCTCCGGCTCACCCACACCTGGCCACCGTTGAGGTTGGAGCGAGGTTTGCATACTACCACGTGACAGCCTAGCTGCTGGACAAGCATGCCGGCGTCCACCTGGTTCCAAAGAATGCACCCCCAAGGTCGTGGACCCTAAACTACCCAGCTCTAAGCCTTTTGCGTCTTCCCCCACGCAGGGAAGTCCACTTGACGCTACACACTGAAGTTCTTCTGACCGGGAGGTTCTAGGGTTCTAGTTCCGAGGGTCAGACGACATTCAGTACTGCCTACGTAGCTAGGTCGAAATTAGCCGCTGTGTAGAGAAGAATTTTAGCGGTCGGATGCTCCGATCGATAGGTTTCAGTGGTTTCTCCGATCAACAACAGGCAAATACCGGAGCAGTTTTGTAACAAATGAGCCACGGATCATACGCGATCTTTCCTTTTCCTTCTTTGTCGTAGCCTCGCCCCCACTTATATATACAGTTACATGTACTACACTACCACACATACAGGAAGACCATTCGGGAGCTTAGAGCTTGTCCCGTCTGGGGCAGTGCCTTGCTGGTTGGAAATGCCTGGTTGCGGAAACCCTTCAAGCCAACGTGTAGGTTGGTGTCGGATATCGGCATCCAGTTGGAGTAGATGACCGCCAACACCAGCGATAAAACATGTACTGAACACTTATTGGACCAATTACCTTAGCAGATCACGCGTCAGGAAACTCAAATCACTCAACCAGTCAATCTAATAAAGCAATATTTGCTCTTTGCATTTTTAGGAATCATTAAATTTGGCCCACTTACTCATAATTACTATTATAATATTCTGTTTTCAAACAAATGAATTAAAATCGTAAACCCAATTTTGCCTCATTTAAATATCGTCAAGCTTTATACTGTTCAAACATTGTTCTGCCATGTGTGGCTGTGAGTTTATGAACTCCTTGTCTGCAGGTAAACCTGATAGTGTTCATTTAAAGATAATGCAGATATATTTGATATGAATAACCGCATTTTGAATTTATTTAATTTTATTTATTTATTTACGTCAAAAACAGTTAAAAACTGTGTATGATGTCCTATGGGGAGAAGTTAATTTGAAGTTACATTTATGTCCAGAAGCAAAACAAGGGGTCATCTCAGCATTTGCTCGAGGATCATGAACACTGGACGAAAACCTGATCGAGATGGGGATCATTGAACCAGACGCTGAAGTACAATACTTGTTACAGGTTAACAGATTAATACTTTATACAAAACAAATGATATATAATACATTAAATGTCATTTTAAAAATTAATATTACTTTCCTTTTGGATGCTCAGTATAGTCTCTAATTGTATAGAAACTGTTGTGCAGCAGAAAAGATTTTAAAGAATTAACGTGAACTGGAACACCAAACTGAATTGTTTTCAAGACAGGTACTCGTGTTTTGAACTTTTGTTTTATAGGGTTGGAGTTTTTAATTTTAGGGGTAGTTTGCTAGAAACTCCTTCTCTATTTTACCAATGATGTGAGAAATTAGTATACATGGATTTATTCGACTACATTTTCGACATCTTTTGTCTACCATCAAAATTTCATTTCCCTTTCGACCTCATTATATGTTCACATATAAGTTATTTATATGTATCAATCATACCGAAAAGTATCTTATCTGCCTTGCAAAGCACAGCTCTGATGGGAAACATGGATGTAACATGCATAGATTTTACATAAAAGAATCATTCAATGGTCGTTGAAATAACAATTCCTTAAGAAATGTTTACATTTGCATAAGAGAGTGGTCTCGCGAACGTTCGAGTGAAAGATAAACAACACGTTACATTTTTACTTTATTGTTTTTTGCTTCTTATTTCTCTTTCCCTCTCTTGACGGTTTTTGCTGAAAATTTCTTTTTGTTAGTTGCGTTTATTTTGCGTGTGATTTTAAGAAGTACAAACGTGGCTTTACCATTTGAGGCATACATCGAGTACGTGGCGAACGTTCTGAACAATATCCATTTTAGTGGGCCTTCCATTGTGTACTTATAACCCCCTTAGATGATTAGTAGTGACTTAGACGATATGAAAACGGTATTAAAACTCCGTCACTCGCGTGGTTGGTTAGGGTCAAACCGTGGCTTCCTTGGGTGAATGTAATCATAGTCAAACACAGGTTTCTTTTCTAGTTACGAATGACATGTTAACCTTCTACGAATAAAAGCAACGCGATTATTTCTCCGACGGTATCTGAGAAGAGATAAACGTATTTCTATTGCTCGGTTATGTATTGTATCACCATATCCTGAAGTAAAATCGCTGTGCCTTTTTGTCAGAATCCAAGACGCAAATACCGGCGAACGGAGCAGTGTTCTCGGATATTTCACGAAAACATTTTTTTCTGTAATATAAAATAGTTTAATATTTCAAATGTTGTGTTAGCAAGTGTTCATGCGTTTCTCTTCGTTACTGCGCAAAACGTAAATATTTGAAGAGGTCGAAAACTACATAATGTGCGAGTGGCGGATACATATTACAGCTTGAAATATGTTTTTTAATTATTTATATTTACTTCCTGGTGTATTCAATTATAATATAAGCACAGATATAAATAACAATAGTTAATATTAATGATGCTAATAAACAAAGAAAACACATAATTGGTGTGTATAACTCGTGCTACGAAAAGATGCGCGAATGACGGAATGTTAAGTTAAAGACATTGATTTAATTCTTGATCAAATATTGGAGCTGAAAAAAACAAAGCCAACACTACTTCCTAGCAAAAGTGAATACATATGACAAAGAATATAATATTTACAAATATTAGACCAGTGCTTGCCAAATCAATGCTCTGTGACGTCACAAAAATCTACTCTCCTGCTCCCAACCGAGCCGCGGTGCAAAGTGCCGGACGCGACGACGGGCACAGAGTGTTCCAATGATGGTACGGAAGTAGGGGGAGGGAAGATTCACTCGATAATTACGTTTTCAAATGGTAATTATTATTTAAATGTTTACGACGCAATAAAAATATAAAACATTAAAAAATAGAACATAGGTGATTACATAATTCAAAGCAATGTCCGCCTGTATCGTAACCAGTACTGTAATTTCTCTTCCATTCTTCTAAAATATAATATGTTTGGAGAAAATGTTACATAATATAACAATTTTGTCCCGTCTTGAACCATAATGTTAACATGTAGATACAAATAGATACCAGGGAGTGATCACGTGGGAGAATTTGGACTCCATGCTTGATTATTTCATGTCAGTTTATTGAAAATGTTGTAAATCTTCGTCCTTTCAGTAAGTTTTCCATAACCTTCTATCTGCCAAATTCATTTCTCTTTTTATGATTGCAGGCTATCTGTAAATTTTCAGAAATTATTTTCATCTTGCGGGTTTCTTTCGGTTACAACGCTGCGTAATATGGGTTGAACTTTTTAACACACTGCAGCTTTTTCGGACACACTAAACACTTTGCCATTGTTACTGTATCTACAAAAAGAAACATTTCTCCACAAATCGAAACAAAATTAACAGGTGTAAATGGGCTCTCATTTACCATGGTGCATGGAACACAGGCAATGGCCCACGGCCACAGCTGACGATCCCTCCCTCCTCCATTTGCTAACAGTGCTTCTCCGATCGTCTTTTTGCGGAGGGAAACGTTGCTCTGACGTCATTTCTCTTCCAGTTGGCAAACGCTGTATTAAACAATAGAAAAGCGAATCACGCCTGATACAGAAGAGATTGTGCTTCCATACTGTTAGAAACAGTAAATGAAGCCGTCGTTTCCACTTTTATTGTGCACTTTTATTGTGCTTACACTCAATATATTTAGAATTATACATTCACTTTATTCATGTTAAATACTTTATGTTTAATTAGCCAGGTATGATGGAACCAACATGCTTGTGACCGAACTTATTATGATGAAGATGTGGCACGTAAAAGACAATACAGATATTTCAAATTACTACTCCCAAGTATAGATTGGTTAACATTCCCCAGTTTCAGCAATTTTAATATATATAAGAAGTAGTATTAATTATGTATTAGTGCGTAAATGATTCATATTGATGTTCTACGTAATCAGATCAGTGAAATGAAGTTTTTTATATCTGTAGTGATTCACTGATAGGATGTTCACCATTTACCTAAATATCTTCCCATACATAGAAAAATTAATATATAAAAAGCAATATAATAATAAGTACTTAGTGACAGCTATGGGAAAAAGCGGTGTGCACGACAAATGAACATAGTGTGCAGAAGCTATCAAAGAGAGTCGAAGTTGACGAACTTTCGGTCAGGAAAAGACAGTTGAAAGCGGGTAATGTGATTTAAAGGAGAGAATGTGCTCAGCTATCATGGAAGCCAGACGTGAGACGGTAGCACAGTTTGTCGTGAGAATAATTTCATCGTTAGTTGCCTAATCATTGATAAATCTGGAGGTGAACAGAAACACGCGAACAATGAATTAACACAAGGTCATCGCAAAACGTCGGACTTAAATTAAATCTTCTAACTCCGATGAAGTAAACAAGATTTGTAGGTTTTATGAATTTGGAACAACGTTTTTATTTTATTGGAAGTGGAACGAAGGTTTTATGGATTTAGAACTCTTTCACAGGTCAAGAATGCAATGGGCAATCAAAAAAAAATTCATACGCATTAAATAGTTTTTGTAGGAAGGCAAAGTTGTGTCCAATTTGAAATTAAGAATTATTAATATTAGAGAGAATCAGACGTAGCATAGCCATGAATAAAATAACAGATATCGAACGAATGGTAAACATCTGTGAATGAGTCGTAATCATGAAATGAACATTATTATTACTCGTTTATGTTTTGTTGTTGTACACGTAAGCTTCCGCGGCTCGAGTTAATGACTTCTTGGCTGTCCGGGTGATACCGCGTCGTTGGCTGAGGGGCCGTCGTTTCGCCTGTCATATCGCAGTCTTCTTCATGGTAGTGAATGTGATCGTCACTCGTACAACCAAGAAGTCTATTGTTATTGTACTCGTACTAAGTTGACGTCACTCGTCACGCTACATTACTTATACACTTCAAAATCGTGTTTTATTTTTCATCAGCGTTTCAAAATAAAGTATTGCCTTACTCTGACGTAATTTTTCACTTCGTTCACTGTCTGTTTGTTCTGAGTTCTACCATTGATCTTTTTCTTTATACTATCAGACGTTTCCGATTTTGAGCTTTCTCTCAAACAATAAGTTATTTGATTATTTTATAAGTATGCGACCCAATTTTACAATGTCTCCTTTCTTCATCGTCCTTTTATCCGCGAAACCATTTAATTCAATTTGACCGTCAAAAAACTGTAAAAATAAATGTGATGTATTAGAAGTATAATCTGCGCACGTTTCCTCGAGATCCCGAATCTCTCCTTTACTGCACGTACTTGAATTACGATTAGTACCAACGAGCGTGGTCGGCAGCATTTGAGAACTGGAAATGCCCCGTGTAATAGAAAACTGATTTGCAACTGTAAACGGAACTAGTGATTTGATTTTATAGTTTTCCTGACAAAACACCTCGCCTTACTCCACCCCGCCCTACCTCTGCTAGAACCAGCAAAAAGAGCGCTCGACAAAACGTGCACATAGTGCGCAAGCTACATTACTTGAAATTCCCTCAGAGCTCGTTCTTTTCTTCCCATCTCTTTCCTCCCATTGCTCCCCTCTCCCATTCTCTCGGTCTTTTAGAGTTCACCTTTCTCTCCCGCTCTCAACGTTTCGTGTTTGTGTGTGTGTGTGTGAGTGGGTTGTCATGTCGTTTAGGTGGCGCCCGTGCGACGTAAAGGTCGGCGTTTAATGGGTGCATGTGCTGCGCTCTGGCGGGCAATCTTCATTCGCCCTTCAGGACGCATGCGGCAGTTCTTCCAAGAGGTTTCTTCACGCGATTGTGTGGTTTCCTTGAAATGCAGATGCGCTCGGATTTCGCTTAAATTTCGCGTACCTTCGCGCATTCCAGAGCTCATTTTTTTGGGGAAAACTCTGGAATGCACATTCTTGTAAGTGCAGCGCGGAAGGAGTTGTAAGGAAGTCGAAGCGAACTTCCAGGAAATTGCAGTTTTCAAGAAGATTGTAAACACCTACAACGGTTTGTTTTAAGATAATTCCTTATTGAAAATTATAATGAACAACTTATGGTTCTACAAGAACACATACTTTCTCGCATTATTTTTAAATTTTCAATATTCGAAAATTTACGGAGTTCAAAGGAAACGATATATACGCCATTCTTTGAAGCATCCCTTCTTCTTTCCGTGGTAAACAATTAAAGAAAAAAATTAAGCGGTTTTTGAGAAATAATTTAACATTTTTTAAAAATTGCGTACATTTGGCGCGAAATTACGCGAAAACCACATTAAACCATTTTAAACCAATTCCATTTCCAATTAAAATTAATTCCAAACCAAACCATTTTAAATAAATTCAATAAGAATCTTTTTAAAGATTCATATAGAAAACATTTCATTCAGAAAAAATCTTAATCCTCAATATTATAGTTGTAGAAAGTCGCACCAAAAAATTGCACTTTTGCTATTTTCAAAAATATGGTATTTTAATGAACATGAAACCAGCACCATTGTCTTAGCTGTCCTTTACGGTGTCCAAAGTCAAAGTTTGATCAAAAATTTGGTGCTTTTTTTGGAGAAAATATTGAAAATGTTTTTGAAGCTTCATGTAAAGTATCCTCGAAAAAATATCCGTTTGAAACTCCCAAAGCCTCGAGTTCATTAAGATCGATTGGAAAATATCAATTCTGGAAAAAATCGGCTGAAGGGTTTAGCCGCTAGCCGTTGACCTTTGACACGGACAGACTGATAGATGTTTTGCCGTCGATCGATTTTTCGGTATCAAGGACACGCAAAACCCGGATTCTGGCCCCACCCCGATTTAGAGGATTTTTTACATTTAGCAACTGAATTTATCCATTTCTTCGTTGTCAGGGCCCGGCAATTTCCGCCGGAAATTCGCTGCTTTCCGGCGCACGATTACATAACTTTCTCTTCTTGCGAAGCACCTTCGTGAAGGCGAGAAAGTAAAAAGAGAGAAATATAACATGTTTTCGTGATATCCATTTTTGTTTTGTTCTCTTTCATGAAAACTGTTGCAATTATTTTGTTTCTTTGTAATACTCGATGATTTATCTCTTGGGTTAAATATTGCTTACAATAATTCTGTAATCCTGTTTGAAGTGAACGTTTTCCCTACCGTAGCGATGAGAAGTTCGCAACGTATGTAAGGCTGAATTTGAGGGTGCGCGGTGGAGAGATAAAATCTTGAATAATCTATGGTTATTTCCTAAATTATTTTATGCTAATATACTCACTAACAAGAAGAAAGAAAACATTACAATGTAACTCAGGATTCAGTTCTCTTTCATAATGATTGTTGTATAGTGCAGCTTCCGGATGACAGAGTAGAGGGGGTTCCATTATCTAATCAGAGGCTTGAAATTGTGATCTTTATGCTAATGCATTCGGCAGGTCGGTACCTTGAAAACAGGTTAAGTCAGTAACTTCAGAAAGTACTGCAATTGTTTGGAATTTTGAACGTTCCGTGAAAAGTATGTACTCAACCCAATAATTACTCGAGTTTACATTTTTATCTCTTATAAATCTTTTATAATATGCATCTTCTAAAAACACGTCTCACTGTACTTTTCATCTGATTTGCGCGCGTTATGCAAAAACTATTCGTTATTTCTTGTTATTAGCGGAATTCGTGTAAGGGACTGCGACAAGTCTGTGTAGTAGTACTTCATGAAATAAGGTAGTGTCAGTATTACAATTATACTACAAATACAATAAGTTGGCGTGTTTGCCTCAACGGCTGATCTGACGCAACGACCACGTGTCTGCCTTCGAGTAACTGGCAACATCGCTCTCCCCCACTTTCATCTGTCAAGTCGACAGAAGTATTTTTCGCAGTATAGTTATGCGTAATGTTAATGCGCTCTCATTTCTGTAGCATGTGTAATACGTGAACTGTAGTGATACTGGGGGACATAGAAGGAGCCTCCACGCGAGCAATAAGCACTTACCAAGTTATATACCAAAAGCTTTTTGCCGGCGTCCCCTGGAAACGTCACTTATATAGTGACGGCCAATCCTTCTACCACCGGACTTCCAAATGTACAACGGAGCATCAGGCCCATTTCTGACGATAGTAAGCTTTAATGCTGAAGGCTTATCTAGATCTAAAGAGGATATTTTAGCATTAATATGCAGTGAACAGAAAATAGATGTACTGTGCCTACAAGAAACACACAGGGACAAAGACAGTGCCCGACCTCGAATTCAGGGAATGACTCTAGTTGCTGAGATTCCACACAAAGCCTATGGCAGCGCTATGTTCACCAGAAGCGATATCACCATCACATCCACTGACACAAAACAACAAGACGACATAGAATTCATCACAGTAGAACTCAGCAACTGCACTGTGTCGTCCATCTACAAGCCACCCAGCAGGGACCTCTCTTTTGAACCAACAAACAACCTTCATGCTCAGAAGATCCAGTTTGTGGTTGGAGATTTCAACTGCCACTCCACCTCTTGGGGCTACGACAACACAGACCCAAATGGACACAAATTAGAAGAGTGGGCTGAGACGAACAATCTATCTCTACTGCACGACCATAAACTCCCACACTCCTTCAACAGCCGTGCCTGGAAACGTGGCTACAACCCAGACCTGTGTTTTGTCACAAGTAGAGTCTCAGCGGAGTGTGAAAGAGTTGTGTACGATCCCATCCCAAGGAGCCAGCATCGACCCATTGGTATCAAGGTTTACTCGGCTGTGAAGACACACGTTATACCTTATAGAAGGCGCTTCAACTTCAGAAAGGCCCGCTGGAACGCTTTCGCCGAAGACCTGGACCAGGCTGTGGCAGAAATTCCACCAACCCCGCAGAACTATGATAGGTTTGTGCAGCGCCTGAGAGAGGTGTCATGCAAGCACATCCCACGAGGATGCAGACAACGATACATCCCTGGTGTAACCACAGAAATGAAGGATGCACTTGCAGAATATCAGCAATGCTATGAGGAGGACCCATTCAACGATGACACCATTGCACTTGGAGAGCAAATCATGCGGATGACAAGTGAAGCCAGACAAGCCAAGTGGATTGAGACCCTTGAGGGCATGGACATGACACATAGTAGCAAGATTGCATGGAACCTTCTGAAAAAACTCAGTGGTGACAAAGGAACAACTCCACACTTTGGTAAGGTAACAGCAAACCAAGTTGCACACCGGCTGCTCCTGAATGGAAAGACAGAGGGCCGAGCAAAGAAGTTCAAAATGGAGCAACAAGAACAGCCAGACCCCAAATTGCTGGAGGAACCCATCCAAATGGACGAGCTGGAGAAAGCAATAACCCAACTGAAGAATGGGAAGGCTGCGGGAGAGGATGACATCTGCACCGAACAAATTAAACAGTTTGGACCTGGGACTAAAAATTGGCTCCTAAACCTTTTTAATAGCTGCCTGTCATCGCTGTCCCTCCCGAAAGTCTGGAGGAAAGCAAAGGTCATCGCACTTCTGAAACCAGGTAAACCTGCAGACTCTGACTCCAGCTACCGGCCGATCTCACTCCTGTGCCATCTCTTCAAGCTCTATGAGCGTGTGATATTTCAGCGCATTGTGCAGTTCTTTGAGGGGAGGCTTATCCCACAGCAGGCAGGATTCCGGCCAGGTAAATCTTGCACAAGCCAGATATTGAACCTTACTGAGCAAATTGAGAATGGGTTTGAGGAGGGTGTCGTCACAGGCATGGCTCTAATAGACCTAACAGCAGCATACGACACGGTCAACCATAATCTCTTGCTCTCCAGGGTGTACAAGATGACGGGAGACAAGCACCTCACAGGTACCATCCGTACCCTCCTTCAGAACCGACGATTCTATGTCTGCTTGAATGGAAAAAAGAGCCGATGGAGAATTCAGAAGAACGGTCTACCCCAAGGGAGCGTTCTGGCACCGCTGCTCTTCAATGTGTATACAAATGACCAGCCCATCACGCCAAATGCTCTCCACTTCTTGTATGCCGATGATCTGGCTATATTGGTCAAGGATCGTTCTTTCGAAGGAGTGGAACAAGGACTGACTCATGCATTGGAGGAAATATCAACCTACTACAAGGAGAGTCACCTCAAACCAAACCCAGGGAAAACACAGGTATGCGCCTTCCATCTAAGATCTAGGGAGGCTAGGAGAAGACTGAACGTCACCTGGGAGGGCAAGGCCCTGGAACACACCAACTCACCAAAATATCTTGGCGTGACCCTGGACCGAACTTTGACATACAAACAGCACTGTCAGAATACATCATCAAAAGTCAACTCCAGGAACAACATCATCAGGAAGCTATGCAGCAGCCAATGGGGAGCAAATCCCAGCGTGCTCCTGACATCAGGAAGGGCTCTCTGCTTCTCTGTTGGGGAATACGCCTGCCCTGTCTGGTGTCGGTCAGCCCACACAAAGAAGGTTGATACATCCCTTAATGAGACGTGTCGCATTGCAACTGGTTGCATGAAACCAACTCCCATCGACAAACTCTACAGGGCTGCAGGAATGAACACTCCTAAGATCAGAAGAGCAAACCACGAATACTTGGAGAGGTTCAAACAGACCTTCGATGAGAGGCACGTAATGTACGGTCAGCTGGAGCCATCGCGCAGCCGACTCAAATCCAGGAGAAGTTTCATGAGGTTCACACAGCCAGAACCTCCAGACTGGTACCCACTCCGGGATCCTGAGACTACTGGAACCAGTCTGCCATGGAAATCCTGGAGGGCACTGAATAGGATAAGAACTGGAGTGGCCTCTGTGAAGACCAACCTTGCAAGGTGGGGCTACTTAGCGGAGGACGACATCTACTGTGACTGCGGAGAGGCACAGGACACCGACCACCTCACACAGTGCCCACTGTGCCCTGTTCACTGCACAGATGATGACCTCTGGAGGGGGAATGCACCTTCAGAAGACCTGGCCCACTTCTGGGCTGGAAAAATTTGAAAGACCGGACACGAAAAAGTAAAGTAAAAGTAAGTGTAGTGATACTGTGAAAATATATAGAATGCTCACTTCTGACAGCGCAGCGCGAAAGATATCTCGTAGACGAGCCCAAATTTGAAGATTTTTACTGCTGTGAAAGTGTTAATATGATTTCCAAAAAGGAGTACGGTTTGTTTTAAGGTTCTTATAGAGTAATGCACGTTAAATAAAAAAATAAACTTAAAACTACATGTTTTTATGATAATAATGCTGAATGCTGCTCTTTCACACACCTTTGTCCGATTATGTTGTTTAATGCTGGGATGCTCTCTGATTTTGTTGTTGGTTTAAATCTCACAAATAACTCTGTCTGGAAATTCTCTAAAAATTCTGTTAGCGTAGCGATAAACACGTTTTTGACGGGATTTAGCCATAAGAACAGAGATCTAGAACCCGTAAATTAACATTCCCTACAAAATTATTTACGCGAATAAAATGCCTCAAAACCACTCATTTATAGGATTATAATATTGAATGCTGTTATCTTTCAGGAAAGTGTTTCGTTGGAGGATTTATCGATACCCGTTAGATAGCTCGATTGAATTCAGTCGTCTAGGGGTGAATTCTAACTGCTCTAATCGATAGATTTCCATGGTTTCTCTGAACAGTAGCAGGTGAATGCTGGAGCAGTTTCATATTCTATCTTCTTCCCTTACACATACTTATATTTGACTCTATAATTTAGTTTTTACTATATTTGACACTATAGTTCATACTATAGCCAAACAGTTTATTTCTTCTGAAACATCAGTCAACACCACATTTCTTGAGTTCATTTCAATGTTTAAAATACTTCAATGACAGTTGTCTACAGAATTAAATTTATTATTTTTCCCCCTTCTGCATTCAAATATTATTTCTAAACTTCAATAGGTGTCTTAAAATAAGTGATTCATTTACACATAGGAAAGTCAAAAGCTATGTTTTGAACTGACGGTAGTCAAAAGGACAGCGTCTATATAACGTTTTCGTTATTTACTTTTAATTTTCCAAGCACAATTTAACTCTAATTAATAGTATCTAAACAGTTTTAAGTTACTAAATGAATTGATATTGCTAAACATAGTAGAAAGCATTTTTGGTTTTTTACTTACAATGCATTGACGTTCATTCTGATCAGAATTAAACAATCGCATTTCTTAGGAAACTGATTTTAAGCTAGAAATGAATCCCTAATTGAATTAGTCATTAGTCATCTGGACGAGAATAAGAAATTAATTCCCATGTTTCAAAACGCAATATATTACTTCTACCGCAATTTATATCTACCTCTTTGATCCATAAAACGTACTCTTTAACACTGCATGCATATTTAATATCGATACCTCTCCACAGTTATCGTATTTCAGGCTTAAAAAAAAGAAAACTCGAAAAAGCTCTAACGTTGCTTATTAAAACCGCTCTAGTTCCTTAGGAGACCTCGTAAACGTTGCGATGCCGAGACCGCCATGGTTGTGCTAGAAATCCGACGGATGAAATGGCTTGGCCGACCATTTCCGAGGAAGATACTTTTAGAGTCCATTCCCGGGGTAGTTTGGGCGTTTGTAAAGTGGATTTAAAATTCTCAATTTTACTGCTAATTCCTTCATATGACTACCGGTGGCATGTTCTCAAGTATTTTGGAAGTATATCTTATGTACGTAATACGTGAATCCTATTTTTATTTGTTATTTTTGGAATGAAATACCAAAAGAAAATAACACATACTTTATTTTAAAAAAATAAATATATTTTCACAATTATTTATAATACTGATTCCTTAATCATCATTGTATAAGTATAGTTTCTTCCTTTTTGATAGTTTGCGGAAGTGTAATAAGGAAATATTTTCTACAAAAGCATTTCGTATTTCTAAGAATGTATTTTTTAAATCCATCAAACATTCACTGAAAGAAACGAATAGAAGATTGTTGGCTATTGCTAAAATGAAAAATAAGCAAATGTTACTCTTTATGATTTCCTGTAAGTTATATTTTCTGTAAGTTACGATCACTTTCCCAAAACTGACGTTCACTGGATTCCAGACCAACAGATACATATACATAGGATATTTACTGATATTAGGTCATTTATGTACTGAAGTGCCCCTTCTCAGTTTATCAGGCGTTTTTGTATGATTATCTTTGGTGTCATGATAAACATTAAACGTTTAATATCAGTTTAATTTAACAGACACGAAAGGTAAAAAAAAGAAATTATGAAAAAAGTGAAGGATGACAATAAAGATATTAAAATGAATGATAGGAAAAAGAGATAATTGAATTTAAAAAATGACAAAAAATTAAATATCCTATCAAAGCAGAATTCTAAATAAAATAATTGTCAAAAAATATCAGAACGAGAACGAGAAGACCGTGGAAGATAAATGTAAAATGATATACCACGAGAAAATTAGAGAAAGGCGGTTGGGAGAAGTAGTTAGAAAAGTAGAAAGTATTGATGATGAATAAAAACGATTATACGTAAATGGCGAATAAAACTTGTGGGAAAATGTGTGGCTGTGTGAGAAAGAAGGAGAAAGAGCGAGCCAAGGAGGGGTGCTTGCGAGGGAGGGAGAGCGAGCGAGGGAGGGTGAGCGAGCGAACGAAGGGGAGAGAGAGCGAAGGAGAGAGCGAGCGAGTAAGGGAGAGAGCACGAGAGGCAGAGGGGCAATGAGAGATAACGGAATAGTTACTGAGCAAGGAGTTAAAGGAAAGAGCTCCAGAAAGAAGGGGTGAACAGAGAAAGTGGGAGAGCTAGGATAATAGACTGTGACACTTGTAAACTGAGAAGAGAAACGTAAAAAGAAAAGTAGATCGTCTACTTTTTCACTTTTAGGGGACAGGTTTACTTATTTCATGTCAACAAAGCAGTAATGCGAAGTTTTATCATGTAGCGTAGGGTGGTGCAAAGTGAGGCGACGCAAAGCGACGCTGCGGTTGTCGGACGACGCAAGATATGTTAAGTACTCCCTTTAAGGCATCCGATGTATCAAGCAGAGGATATTACAGAAAATAATTAATACGTATTTTACTTCTGACAATTCTAGTTGAAAATCGACTAGCCACAGAGTATTAGTGTTTTGTTCTTTTTCTTCTTCTTCCTTGACTTTTCCCGTTTCTACGAGGTCAGCCCGAATGGAGGAGGACTCATTTTCATTAATTTCCCACACTATCTATTTTTATCATGATTTGGCGATGAGAGTTAGGCCGCATGCCATTTCTGATGGCCAAAGGGAACAAATGAGTACATTATTCAAAGACAACACACAATGGCAAAACACACACTCAATCATGCCCAACGCGGGATTCAAACCCAGGATCCTCAGTTCGAGATCGCTACGACACTACTGCTTAAGTAATTTCGGCTACTCGGATCGGCACACAGATACTTATAGATAAGTTAATTATTATAGGTAATATCGCGGGTGCTTTGGAAATAGTCGATAAATTCCCGACTCGCGAAGCGAAGTGGGAATTTATTTGAGACTTTCCAAAGCACGAGTGGTACTTAATAGGACTATCCGAGAGTGGAATTATGTCAAACTGAGTTCCAAAATACGCTATATTAAAAATAACTGAAAGCTATGTTAAAATCAAAGAAGTTATGTTATAGTACATACACGCTGTTTATTGGACATTGACGTAGCGATCGATGTATAATACCACCTCCTAAGATAGATGAATCACAGTTTAGACTGGCCAATAGGAAGAGGCAGTAAGAAAAATCGGATAGAAAAAGCGATAAACGTTTTGAGATACACCACCCTGATTCGTGCATTTTGTATGCCTAGGTAAAGAAAACGAAGAGTTAAGGATGTGTAGTTAAGGAAAGGAGATTGGGTTTAGAGATTGATTTTTAATTTCACGAGTAGAATGGTCTATATAAGGGCGCCTTCCCACGTCGCCACGGCGTTCGCGCTTCCTTCAAGCAGCAGAGCCCTTCCGACGCAGCCACAGCCGCAGCCACGGCCGCACCGCCGCCCGCCGTGGAAGGGGGTGGGGTCTGGAGGGGTATGTTTTTCCGACCCTCCGGCGACGACGAACAAAGGGACCGGAGCAGGTAGAACGCAGCGACCGGCGGCTGCAGTGGGAAGGCTCTCATTTAAAGCTGTGTACTGCTAGCCGTGGCGCGTATGCCCTCCTCCGCTTCGCGCGGCGGGAGTTCGGCGTCGGCTGCCGCAGCAGCGGCCACCCGCTGCACGTGGGAAGGCCTCCATTCAAACCAATGCTCTGCTACGCGCCGCGCTGCTCGGAAGCGCACCGCCGTCGCGCCGTGGGAAGGGGCCCTAAAAACACTACCGCGCGTCGGCGGACTCACCTGCGCGTCGAGCTCGGTGGCGTGGGCGCTGCCGTCGGCGGTGGGCGGCGCGGGGGCGGCGGGGGCGTTGGGGCCGCTGGGGGTGGCGGGCGTGGGCGCGGCGGCGTGGGCGGGCGCGGAGGAGAGAGAGGGCGGCGCGCCCTGGCCCGAGACGGCGCCCGAGCGACCCCGCGTGCCGAACTTGCCGGCGAGCGCCTTGGCACCGCCGCCGCCGCCCGCCGCCGACCCGTCCTCCTCGGGGCGGCCGCGCGCGCGCACCACCAGCCACACCTGCCACACCACCACCACCGTCACGGAACAAACTCCTGCACACTCAGCTAGGCAGAATGGCAGCGAGCTAAATTAGAGGATGAACGAGCGCCAACAGCTAGACGACACACACATTCTGCTTGAGATGTCACGGAACAAAATTCTGCACACTCAGTTACACACAAGAAAACAATGGCTGCGAGATGAATTGGAGGATGAGTGAGCGCCACCAGCCACACCTGCGCACGCCACACACACTCAGCGTCAGCCGTCACGGAACAAAATCCTGCACACTCAACTACGCACAGGAAAACAATGGCAGCGAGATGAATTTGAGGCCGAATGAGCGTCACCAGTCACACCTGCGCACGCCGCACACCGCACACATCGTCATATGTCATGGAACAAAATACTACACACTCAGCTACGCACAAGAAAATAATGGCAGCGAGCTGAATTGGAAGATGAGTGAGCGCCACCACCCACACCTGCGTTGCCCCGCACACATTCAGCGTCAGTCGTCACGCAACAAATATTCTGCACACTCAGTTACGCACAGGAAAACAGTGGCTGCGAGATGAATTAGAGACCAAATGAGCGCCACCAGCCACATCTGCGCACGACGCACACCTCACACATTCAGCTTCAGATGTCACGGAACAAAATCCTGCACACTCAGCTACGCACAGGAAAACATAGGCAGCGAGCTGAATCAGAGGATGACTGAAAGCTACCAGACACACCTGCGCACGCCGCACTCATTCAGCGTCAGTCGTCACGCAACAAAATCCTGCACACTCAACAACGCACCGGAAAACAATAGCAACGAGCTAAATTAGAGGATGAGTGAGCTTCACCAGTTCCACCTACGTAAGTCGCACATAATCATTGTCAGATATCATGGAACAAATTTCTACATACTCGGTTATGCACAGAAAAACAGTGGCAGAACGCTGAACTGGAGGCTGTGTGCACACCACCATCCACACCTGTGCACCTCACACCGGATGCATCACGCGTCAGGTCTAACGCAACAAAATCCTCCCTGGACACGTTGCGTGACAGTCTCACTCAAAAAATTCTCCACACTCAGTTACGCCCAGAACAATAGCAGCACTCTGAACTAGTAGGTGATGTATTCGCACTCTGAGTCGCAACTGCGCACCCCACATCAGCCACATCTGCGCTCACCGCACACAGAACACGACCCGCGTCAGGTATAACACAATAAAGTCCTACATACTCAGATACGAACAGGAAAGGAAGGCAGATATCTGAACTATTCATCATAAACACAAATCTAAAACCGTATGACAAACAAACAACTTGTGGTGCCACAGAATGTCTCAGACTTTCTAGCTCTACTTTGTTTTTATATATCTTTAGCCTGTGATACCTTTTTCATATAGACCTACCCTAACGATGCTTAAATTAATTTTTTTTTTCAACTTTTCCTCCCCTAATAGTTCAATTCATATATGACTTTAAGACTTTTATGGAGGAGTAAAAAACGTCTCATGTGCCAAATTTTATTAAAACATTTCAGAAAAAACGGCTCTAATTTTTTTCTTTAAATCTTTTGTACGGATAACGCTAAATACACCGAATAACATTTCATTACACTAGTAAATGTATTTTTATGATTTTTCAAAAATTACACAATCGAATTTTTGCAAAATTATCTCTCACGTCGTTAAAATTTTCATTACGGACATTTTATACGTTATTAGAATTTTAGAGGTTTCTCAAAATATCAAAATTCTTCTCTCAAAATTCAACATTTTCAATATATCTCAAACGACATTGTCTCTATAATGGCGGCAAAGTTTTTAATGAAAACTTACTAATATGACCATGTTTTACTCCCTCTAATATTATTAAAGTTATATTTCAACTCCACTATTAGGAGACCGAAAAATAGAGAAAATGTGGAACATTGTTTTTCAGGTGCCAATAGGTAGCAGCTGGGAAGAGTGGGTGGCAATGTTAGTTAGCCCAAAAGTTAACCCAGACTATACTAAAGCTAAGAAAAGTACTAGAACGAAAAACTTTGTGCCATTCTGTAAACTCACTAGTTTTCTAGATAGCATCACATTCGTTGATCTTCGAAAATGGCGGTACAAAATTCTTCCTTTCCGGTGATTCCACCATTGAGTGCCGATTGGCCCCTTGGTTTTCCTCAGCTGTAAATGCAATATGGTTTTGTAGTAAAGGGACCCTTTGTTTTGTTTGTAAAGCCATGTGCATTTCAATTAAGTGTTCAATGAGTTAGGGTGCCAATTCGTCTGGGTATTGTCGCTAATAAATACAGTTTTGCTTTAATCAGAAGCACCAGAATCGCAATACTTGAGTCTATTGAGGCTTGGATTTGGTTTAAACGGCACCAGAAGGTAAGTCCGTGCCTAATCGACTGGAGAAAGAGAGTGCTTTTGTTCTGAAAACGGAACGTCGAAACATTTTATGTGTTGATTTTTGATGTGCGATGAATCAAAAATTAAACAATAAAACCTCAGTAATCGACACTTCATGATGAAGTGGAAAAAGGTTCGGAAATTGATCGTTACGGAGATGACAGATAATGTATTTATTTGGTATACACTGACATGCGGCACTTTACAGTGCATATATCCAAAATGGTTTAACCTCGTATTGATTTTATTTTAGAAAGGATGGATACTGAAAGATTGCCAGGAAAAGTGTTAGTACTGAATGCTAGAAAGACGGAAAAAGAGATGGATCGTGAGTGAAATGGAAAGATGGAGTAAACACCGCAATGAAAGGACAAAATATGTCGTAGAATTCTTGTCACGATAAAATAAAATGGTTCCTTCGCGTCGATAATAGGCCAAACTAGCGCTGTGAACATCGCTGTACATATATTTAACCTTTTTAAAGCACCGTTTACACGATAACACGAATCCTAACTGGTCGACTGTCTCCCGTAAAAAAAAAAAAACATTCGCTGTCATTTTGACTTACTTCACAAGGCTGTGTTCGTGGAAGCGTGTTGGAGTAGATGCTTTGTCCTAGTCAGGAATGCCTTATTTACTACCGAGATATCGACTGAGGCAGTTTAGAGCAAAAACTGCGGTCACTGCGGCGTTTTTAACTGGGAGGTTCTAATCCGACGGTGGCGGATTAGTCATGTGAAATAATACGTTATGTATATTTCGTTCTGGTCCAGGCGATAAAACAATACTGAAAATAATGTTGGGGAGGTTTAACTGCAACCGCACTACCACTGTCAATACACTCAATAAAATAATAATAAAAATGTGATGAATAACAATTAGACTATTCAATAAAGCGAAAAAATTAAGAATTTAATATTTTAAATATCAAAATTCATTATTGGTTTATATTACTTAATTACTTTCACAAAAAACAGCAAGCAAATTATTATTTTTATCCAACATGCAGATTTGCAATCTCTCTCCCACTATTTGAATCTAAGTATAATATTGAAACTGACGAAGAAATACAGCCTAAGATTTATAATTTCTTTATCAAATTTCATGGTGGAAGCATATACAATGTGGTAATCCATAATGATTAAGGTCCCAGGAGGTACCAACTACAAAGTTTATTTAAAATTACATTAAATATTAAAAATAATTAGACATACACATGTTTCTAGAATTTTAATTCGTCTTCTGTGACTACAGAGAAGAAAATAGCCAATTAGAAATAAGGTAATAGTAATTAATTTATTTACACATTTTCTTCCTACCATCAATTTTGACACCGTCAGGATGAGTTTATACGACCCCAGTCTCTACCACGCGAATGTCCACGAACTAGGCATCCTCTTTAAATGGATCTTAATATAATTTTGATTTCTGCAATTGAGATTCAAATGTGGAGTACTTACCTTGCTGCCGAAGATCAGGCCAAGCAGCATGGTGACTGTAAGTTGCGTGTGAGCAAAGAATATAATATAAAGCAGATCTGGATTGGCAGGGGACTGCAGAAACAGCCTGTAAAGATGGAAAAGAAAACCAAAATTAAACTTTGTAGTTTTCTTCCATATTTTGAGGAACATCTTTACAAGAAAATGAAAATATACTATGTTATTAGAAGTTGCAAACATAATGTGTTATTTGTCGATTAGGTATTACTTTTTTCGTTTTCTCACAAAGCAAGAACAACATTGAGCTAAGAAACGCAGAACCTCACTGAGATAAATGTCAAACGCGATTCAAATATTTAGGACAGTCCGAAAAACGTTCACTCTATTTTGTTTCACAAAATTGTATCATGAAAATAATTAAAAATTACGGTGACTATTTTGCTGAGTGAAGTTAAAACCAATAGTGTTTAACTGTACATACAAAATGCCACAATCAGGGCGGTGTATCTGAAAAAGTTTTTTGCTTTTTCTATCCGATTTTTCTTACCGTTTCTTCCTTCTGGTCAATCAAAAACAGTGACTCATCTATCTTAGGAGGTGGTATTGTACATCGATCACTATGTCGATGTACAATAAACCACGTATGCACTATAAAACAACATATTTGATTTTAACTTTGCCACGGAGTAAGAAATACCGTAACATATCTTTTAGTTATTTTCAATATTTGATGCATTTTGGAACTTGCTGGACATAATTTCATTCGTGAAATTGTCCTATTAAATACCACTCGTGCTTTGGAAATTATCAGATAAATCACCTCCTCGCTTCGTGACAATTTCCAAAGCACTCGTGGTATTACCTATGATAAATAGAGCACACCATGAAGCAGTCACATGAGAAGCAAAACCTCGGCTTGTACACCTTGAATGACGATTACCCTACTCTATTAAGGAAATAATATAGTTCAAAACTTCAATCAACTATTTATTGTTTAGAACATGTTTTTTTGATTTCTTGCTTATCCAGGTGTTTGCAACAAATGCTTTTTTTATCCCTGAACCCAATGGCTGGAGTACTCACATGGAGATGTTGAGGAAGACGGAGAGAAGGAACTCGTTGTAGATGGCCATGGAGATGAAGCGGCTCTCGTTGAATTCGGAGGGGGCCTTGCGCACCACGATGCACAGCCGGATTCCCCACACCAGGAAGAGCGCCTCCACTGGAACGGAACGCGCGCCACGAAATCAAAGACTCAAATAATTTTTCTCTTTATGATCTGTAATGTATATATATATATATATATATATATATATATATATATATATATATATATATATATATATATATATATTATATAACATACAAATGTGTGGGGCATGCAGAGGGGTCGAAAATTATCTCTTTTGACAATAGATATTTACTGGGAAATTTCATAAAACAAACTTAACAATGACGGACATTTTTTCGTGATTGCTAAGATCTATATATATATGACTCGCCGATCAGATGGCCGAGATAGCTAAGGCAGTAGTGCCGGAGTGGTCTCGGACCAGAAGATCGCGGGTTCGAGTCCCGCCTCGGGCATGGGTGTATTTGTGTGTGTTTGTATGAGTGTGTCGTCCTTTCACCCCTCATTATCATCATCATTTCATCTTTCATACCCCCAGGACTAACAACCCTGGGGGATAAAAATCGGATCCAGCTTAAATGCTGGTCCCCCCAAAGAAGTGTTCGCAAGCACCTGCCACCGTGATATTAAATGAAAAACTGAGCCACGGTAAATGCAGGTTGCTTGCCCTGCGTGGTCCTAGTCGGCCGAAACGAAAATAATAATATATATGACTCATTACATATTATCAAGTAAGTGATATATAACATACAAATGTGTGGGGCATGCAGAGGGGTCGAAAATTATCTCTTTTGACAATAGATATTTACTGGGAAATTTCATAAAACAAACTTAACAATGACGGACATTTTTTCGTGATTGCTAAGCAACTTCGTGGGTACATATGCTCGGCAGGTACATCGTATCTCCTTAACTGTACTAGAATGTGACCACATATGTATCACGAGTTGTCAAGCTACCAGGGGCCATGTCCCAGTACAATTCTGTTATATGTGCAGTGATTATTTTCGACCCCTCTACATGCCCTAGAAGTTTACAACATTTAGTCTGACATTCCTATATAATTGAATACTACGTAAGCAAGCGAGTGATTTCAGGTGGAAGAAAACACATGAGCAAGTTACTCAAGTATTAGTAATAAATAATTCCTTTACAGTTTTAGCATTAGAAGCAAATCATTTCGCAGAGCGTGCTTTATATTTCTTTATTTTATGGCAGAATATATCACCGCTACTTCTTGCGTATTTTCAAGACCTGTTGTGGACTCTTGAGGTCATTAGCGTATTTTGTGATTACCGAGTGCACTACAATTATGACGGCCTACTAGTGGTATCATATCGGACACGGTCATAGAATTGCAGACGGTACCACTGTGATTGGCACCATAATTCTGTCAATTTGTAAATTTGCGTTTTTCTTCTAACAAAAGAAAATTTTGTTTAATTATTTTTTCTATAGCTTAACACTATTCTCAGAGCTTCGGATCAATCTTCTGTACATTGTAGAAGAGAAAGACAAGACATTGTTAAGCAAAACAATTTATTTAATTGAGGAAAAGATGATGAAGAATTTTCTCGAGTGAAATGAAACCTAGATGATTGTTTAAGAAAGGAGTGCACAACGCAGAGGGAAAGTACAGGGAGTCAAGAAAAAGCCATTCTCGCCAATGACCCTTGGGCCAAAGGAGCCTGCATAAAACGCGAGCTCCCTGCGAGGTCGGTTTGTAAACGGGCACTCGATTCTTACGGGTGAGAACTTCGACCTTCGGAATAGATTAAGAAAAAAAGTTCAGTTCATAAACACTGCGTTGGTTATCTCTTGGGAGAAAAACATTTTGGGAGAATGGCAAATAGGCACCAGTTAATTAATGATGATAGCAGAATTACCATTTATTACTATTAATAATAATTAAGAGTATAACATTTTTGACTTTTATTGCTTATATTTTATCATTTTCGTTGCTTTTGTTTACTTTTATTTTAGATTTGTTATTTTATGTTAGACAACTGTGTTTCCTTTCAATATTAATAACTTAATTTGTTTATCGATTTTATTATAATTTAGTTCGCGATATTTATTACTATTGTCTGCCTGAATATTATAGTTATAAGATTACAAAAAGTTGAACAATAAGAAGTTTCAAATGAATATGTAATTGTGAAAGAATAAACAATTCACATTAAATTTGGAACTTTGACATTTCAGCTGTAATTTATTATTTTCTCGTCGAATATGATAGTACGGTTGTAGATGAATTGGATTCAAATATTTGCCATTTAAGGTGAGATCGTTACATATCTATTGCTCATGTCCCAAATCTAAAATTTGCTAAAGCGACTTTACTTTCATTTTACATCAACGTTTATCACCCTCATAAACGTTCTGAAATAGTCTCTGAAACTATGAAGCTAGAATGGTATCATTAGAACACAAAGGACGATACAATACAGAAAGATAATAACCAAGACCAAGGCTTAATGCAGAGAGAAACGAGATCCATTGTGGTAGAGAAAGGGCTTACAGTACCAGCTTCTAATAATTTGAACACTGGGAACAGTTGGCTAAACTTAGTTATTTCCTATTAGTGAAAGCAATTAAAACTTTCCAAGTCGACCTTTCGACTTTGGAGATCTGAGAACAAGGGTGGCTTAGGGGAGAACAAAGATAGATTGGGTGCGCCATAGATAGAAAGAGATAGAAAAGGGAATGGGCGTAGAATGAGGTCCGAAAGAGAAACAGGTGGGAGAGGGAAAATGATGTCTGAATGCACAAGACGGGAGTAGAAAAATATGCAAAAGAATTCTCCATGAAGTACATGATTATCTGGTAGTCAGGAGGACGTGGGTACACCTGCAACTGATGACTGGGAAATAAACATTTGTTGCAATACGTACACGAAGTAAATGTTACAAAATATATTTTAAAATACTGAAATTAGGCAATTTAAACAAATGCTCCGATTTTCGTTGTTCATGAACGCTTAAGTATTCTTGGAGCTTGTCTCTCTTTTCTCTTTAATGTTTGAAGTACCATATTCGGAAACTGTTATGTAAGTTCCACCTGCATGTGTTAGAAACGTTTAAAGCGAATTGAACGCATACCTGGAACACATTTTGACAAACTGATCTTACACGTACTTTTTATTAGTACAATTGATTCTTATTCTTTTCAATTCAAGAAATTCCGCTTTTTTGACCAGCCCATGTTTTACGAATGGTAGCAAACAGATGGCCAAAAAAAGGGCCATGTTGTATCAACATGCAGGAAGAAAGAGGAGAGGGAGGCCTAAAACATCTGGCGTGGTATAACTGTTAGCGTATCGGACTGTTATAACCAAGTTCGCGGGTTCAAAGCCGTGGATTTTTAAAGGCCAAAACATCTGTAGTACTCCTTCCTTCGGAGGGGAAGTAAAGCCGGCTGTCCCATGTCAGTAGATTTACTGCATGTAAAAGATCCTCAAGCCTGAATGAAGCATCTGAGCTAAATACAAATCGCCTGTTTTGTAGCCGAAGAAATACCTTTCTCCGCTAGTGGGTGAAAGGAGCGTAGCAAAATTTGCATGGTCAGACGGAAGAGCGAGCCTGATGGCTCCAGCCTTTGCAACGTAACATAAAGCATAAATTCATTTCAATTCAGTGAAATGCTTGCAAAAAGACTCAAGAAAGAGGAAGAAGCATTGCGAGATCGAGGTCTGTGTCATCGGAGAGGTGGGAAACGGGTCAGTTGTATAACCCCTACTGATGACGATGATGATGTATTTGTAAGGGTCATTTTATTCTTAGAGTGGTAATAGATGAGCTCAAATTTAGAATAAAATATACTATTGTGAAACTATTTGAAACTCACCTGATACCAGGAATACACATCTATATTTGAACAGGTAGATTTCTTCAAACGAAACGTTATAGAATATGTTAATTTCAACGTACTAGTAACAACAGACTACATGCAGATAATATCTATTAGAAAACCAAAGTTTCGATGTAGAAAAAGAAAATTAACAATGATGACGTGGTTTTGGTAACGAGTAAAATGTATCATCTCTCTACTTTTTAAGACCCCTGTATCTATATTCTATAACACAATTTTAAAACGTATAATGTTTCGAATATTTTGGGGAGGACAAAATAATTACATAATATTGTGACGTCTTGCTTCACAACAAAAAGTTACCAGAAATTGAATTCAAGGAACATCCACGATAAAAAAAAGAGCTTAAAAGCTATTAAACTGGTAGGATCTTCAGCGTTTACGCGCAGAAAAATAATTAAAGACCTTTTAGAGACCACTTTTACGAGTACTTGTTAATGAGATTATATCAAGCAGACACAAAACGAGAATTATTTTTCTTTTTAGAAATTTCGTGCCTTGGGACGGGAACGTAACGGTTTAGAAGTAATTTTAAGTCCATTTTAAAATTTCTTTTGGAGAGAAGTTTTTAAGAATTGAGGAAAATTAATGCGATCCATAAAACAGAGTCAAAGAGAATACTATTAAATCGTGAGATGGTTCACAATAATTTTTCTTTTTTGGAAGAATAACGCCTTTGATCACGGCAAAACCTAAAAGAATTGCTTAATCTACGTATAATTGCGTTTCATCAAGTGTTGAATAAATATCACTGTGCGTACGCAATTTATTTTAAAAGTAGCTCCTTGATTAAAACAAAGGGCATCATTGCAGAATAAACTTTAAAAGCGTTAATTATTACTTCTGGGAATCCACTCTTCACTGTGTAAACGTCAGTTCCAAATAGCACTTTTATGTGCTGAGATTGGAATCTAAATTAACTGAAAAACAAAAACGTAATATCATCTTTAATAAAACGAATGGTAATAGTTTTAAAGTTTTACATGATTTTTAAAAACAATGAGATTTATGGAAAAGGTAAAGTGTTTAATTTTAGAAGATTAAACAACATTAAAAGGTGTTGATAATACTAACTCAAAGAGAAAATAATGCTCTGCGATAAGGAAGAGTGGTACATACAAAATTCTGAGGTAAGATAAAAGTAAATAAAAGTAAAAATAAAATAGTGTGGAAATGAAAAGAAACAAGAAAGCAGTGCATGATATTATAGAAAATATGAAACAAATATTGATATCTTACAAAATTCAAAATGTGAGAAAGACGAAAAGAGAAAGCTGAAATAAAAAGAAATTAACGAAGAATTCAGAGAAATAACAATTCAATGAAAAAGAGATTGAATTCAAAACAAGTTAATGAAAAGAGGAAATGGGAAAACCAAGTTTTGAAATGATAAGTGTAAGTAAACAAGGAGGCGAGGAAATAATAGAGACAAAAACGAGATAAACTATAAAACTCCGTAATGGTGAATTAAGAAAAAAAATATTGTGAAGTTTGTAGGTTCCAGTTACCAAATATTATTCGACTTAACGAGGTTCGAATTTCTGGGATATTAAGTAGTAAGAAGCCAGTGGTTGAAGTGTGATTTGTGTGATACATTCCGCAACTGCAAAGTGGTTTCTGGTGCATGCAATTAGAACTCAATGATCAGTGTTTGGTTTGTATACTATTGCACACAATTGTTCGAAGTTTGCGTCTTATGTGGACAATGTGTAATTGTGAGCTAGTACAAAATATACGGAAAGAGATAAAACCATTCTTTGCATGCGACTATACGCTAGTTGAAAGGGTGCTTTTAAGTAAGAAGATTGGGAGACTGGGATGGTAATGTTTTCTGTGGTACTCACACACCCTGAAAGCATGCTCCCAACATTCGGAGCGGCTGATTTAGGTTCTCGGCGGTGCCCCCCCCCAAAGTTACAGGATGTACTGATTGTGTGATGTTTGTACAATGTGATAGCTGTCAAATATAGTGTTACGTACTCGCATTTGCCGGTGTCAATAGTGTTCTTTGCTGATAGGAGACACTGGTCAAAGTGTGCTTTCTGTTCTAATGTCTGGAAGTGCAAAGTGTGGTTTCTGTGCTAAATTATCCAAGTGCAAAGTATGCTTTTGTACAAGCAAATAAACAAAACAGTGGTCAGGGTGTGCTCTATGTGCAATGGTTCTCAAATACGTGTGCGCTTCCTGCAAAAATAAGGAATACAGTCACATTGTGCTTTGCATGGTACTCACGCGCGCTGGAAACGTGGTCCCATTAGTCTACACGGGAGCAGTACCTTTTGATCTTGGCAGTGCACGCCATAAATTTAGTGGAAGGCGGTGATTGTGTGATTTGTTTAAACGAGAATTGTTGTCAAACATTGTCTTATGTTCTACAGTTTGCTAGTGTCAATGGTGCTCTTAGCAGATGGGAGAAATTTATCAGTCGTGGGATAATGTTTTTTTAGTGTAAAGTGTCGTTTCTGTGCTATAGTATTTCAGCTCAAAGAAAAGATTTTGTACAAGCAATTAAGGAATAGTGGTCAAAGTGTGTTTTGCGTGTGCAAATGCAATGTGCGCGTTTCGTGCAAAAACTGGGGATAGAGACAAATTGTGCTTTTTGTGGTACTCACATTAGGTGAAAGCGTTGTTCCATAAGTCGGTGCGGCACAGAGGCCTCAGGAGATCTTGATGGTGCGCATCTCGATTTTAGAGGATGATGATTGTATTTTTTGTGTAAGCGAATAGTTGTCAAAGATAGATGTATATTTTGCACTGTCAATGAGGCTTTTTGCAGAGGGGAGACACTGATGAAAGTTTGCGTTCTGTTCTGTTCTGTTTGATAGTGCAAAGTTTTTCTTCTACGCTACAGTACGCTAGAGCAAAACAGTTTTTGCACAAGCAAATAAGGAATAGTGGCCGAAATGTGCTTTGTGTGCTACCGTGCCCAAATGAAACATATGCGTTTTATGCCAAAAAATAAAAAATAGAGTCAAAAGTGTTCTTTGTTTCCTACCGAGCGCAAATGGAATGTGTGCATTTCATGCCAGAAAAAGGGATAGAGTCAAAGTGTGATTTTTGTGCTGTTTACGTGTGTGTTTTATGCCAAAAATACGAAATAGACTCATTGTGTGTTTTGTGCTAATGTGCGCAAATGCAAGTGCGAATTTTGTGCCAAAAATAAGGGATGGAGTCGAAGTGTGATTTGTGTGCTACCGTGCACAAAGGCAACGTGCACATTTTATGCTAAAAATAAGGGACAGAGTCAAAGTGTTCTTTGTATGGTACCGCGAACAAATGAAATGTGCGCGTTTTATGTAAAAAATACGGGACAGAGTTAAATTGTGCTTTGTGTGCTACCGTGGTTAATTATGTTTTATGCCAAAAATAAGAAATAGATTCAATGTGTTTTAGATTACTGTGCGCAAATGCAACGAGCAAAATTTGTGCCAAAAATAAGGGATAAAACTCAATGTATGTTTTGTGCCACCGTGCACAAACGCAACTTGAGCGTCTTATGTCAAAAAATAAGGCATAGACTGAAAGTGTGCTTTGTGTGCTACTATGCTCAAGTGCAACGTGTGCGTTTTATGACAAAAATAAGGGATACACTCAATGTGTGTTTTGTGCTACTGAGCACAAACGAAACGATTTTATGCCAAAACTAAGAGATAAAGTGAAAGTGTGATTTGTGTGCTACCGTCCACCAACACACTTGTGCGTTTGTGCCAAAATATGTGGGACAGAGCGAAATGGTGGTGTGCGTGGTACTCACGCGCGCTGAAGGCGTGGTCCCACCAGTCGGCGCGGCAGAGCGGCGCCTTGAGGTCCTCGGCGGTGCGTCCGACGACGACGCGCGGCGCCGCCACCAGGGTGCGCACGGCGAGCAGCGCGCCCACCGCGCCCACCAGCGCGCCCAGCCGCTTCAGCAGCGCCGCGTCCGTGATGCGCACCGCCTTGGCCGAGCGCACGCGGAAGATCACCGAGATCCTGCGCACGCGCAACACCACGCTCCCAATGGATACTTTCGAGATCTAAAGACACTCACGTCGGTTAAAGAACAAAAAATATATGCGTGACGTCACCACGCTCCAAATGGATTCGCAAATGTTTTTTAAGTTCTAAAGAAACGCACGTCGGTTAAAGAACAAAAAAATATAGATGTGGTAAGCGCATATACGTTGACATCCGACATCAAATGGTTGTGCGCAGAGAGAATAAATATGCTAATAATACATATTTCCAAATGGATACACAAGTATTTTTCAAGTTCTTAAGACACTCACGTCGGTTAAAGAACAAAAAATATATGCGTGACCTGGGCTGTCCGGGTGACGCCGCGTCGAAGGCTCTGTTGCCACGTGTCGACCATCTTGTCATGGTCTTCCTCAGGGCTGGTATGCGCATACCAACGCATACCAACGAAAAGTCGGCAACACAGCCTTCGACGCGGCGTCACCCGGACAGCTCAGATCACGCACATGACTCTGCCCGCGGAAGCCTACGACTTCAACAAAAAATATACCTGTGGTAAGCGCATGTGCGTTGACATCCGACATCAAATGGTTGTGCGCAGAGAGAATAAATATGCTAAGCACAATTACGTTGACATCACCACGCTCCAAATGGATACACAAGTGTTTTTCAAGTTCTAAAGACATGCACGTCGGTTAAAGAACAAAAAATATAGATGTGGTAAGCGCACGTACGTTGACATCCGAACACTCCAAATGGATATAAAAATATTTTTCATGTTCTAAGGACACGCATGTCCACGTCAGAACAATTCATCGATTAATTGTTTAGTGATTCCAGACACGTCATCTACCAGGTTCATTAATCCCGTAATGCATAGTTTTTGCTTGGGGGGTTGAGGCTATCTTTCCACCACTGCAGGGCGAGATCCGGCGCTGACCTACACTCGGCTAGCGGAGTTTTCCCTAAACAGGTATCTCCCACCAGCGGGGCACCGCCCCAGCCGGGAAAAGCTCCCGATAGATCCCTCATGGGTCATTAGCGACCACTACAGATTACCATTTAGGGTTAGCCGACCACTATAGGGTTAACATTATGATGTGAAATCGTGATAGTGAAGGCTGAAACGACGAACACAAATACATCCATGTCCGAGGCAGGACTGGAATCCGCGATCCTTCAATCCGAGATCGCTACTGCACTACTGTGTAAGCGATCTGGGCCATCCAGACGACTGAATATTTCTTCATCAATTTTCTGCGTTTTAATTGAGTACGGCTCTTTGAACTTTCTACCAGCACATTTGTTGCAGCCGTTCTACCTAATTTATAGAAGGTTAATATACTTCGAATATTTCTTTCGCGTTGAGGCAATTGTAATCGTACGAAATTACTTACTGGCATATTCAAGTTTTGGTACATTTCCCTCAAGTGGTTTTATGAACCAAATAGATAGCAGGTTTTGGCAGGTACGATTTTTGTTTCATTTCTCCATGCTATAGAAAAATTATAGGTCTATGAGAATAAGTGAAATTTAACAGAATTGCAATGATAGAACAAATGAATAAAAGAAAGTATTTACAATATTAAGAAATTTAGGTAGGTACCTTATTTAATAGATAACTAACTTACCCACTCAAATAGTCAATTTATGTCGTAAATTTGGACTCGTTTAATGTGACGCCACAGAGTCAAATGACAGTGGTTGTTCTACGGGTGTGTGTCAGTGAGTGTATGTGTGTGAAGGGTAGGAACTCACGAGAGTCATATAATAACTTAATAAACAATTTCCAGAATAACCTACTCCAATATTCTTAACGGGATGAAAGAATGGAGGATAAACCTTACGAGTACATAGCGCACTGAATTATTCTCGCAATCTTTAGTAATCAATCTAGTAAATTGTGAACTCTGCTTCACCACTTAACTTCCCGCAAATCGCTAATTGGCATCCCTACTCTGGGCTCGTATTTTCCTACGGGCGCTCATTAAAAACAAATAACGCTCACTCATTGGCGATGCGGATCAGAAATTGAGCGCGTAATACGCAAATGGCCAATAGCGAGATATCTCGCCCACGTAATCATCATTAGCTGTGGGAGAACGGTTATGTGTATGTCACTTGCCGTCTGTTTATCGTTTCATCGACGCGTCGAGAAACAAGATAGCCGACGTTGGAACACAACGTAATTTGTTGTTTCGGAACATACGACGCCTGTCAATTAATGTTTTCGGTAATCCACTGACGCTCCCATTTCATTAATTTTGGAAAATGCTAACTTTATGAGAGTACATTTTTATCACTATTCTCCACAGAATAAAACGTACCTTAAGCAACCTTCAAAATTCCATAAAAAGAAAATCAATAGTACAGATAATCAACCACAAACAAAATTGTTTATTATTTTATTTTGTGCAAGTTACAACAAATTCAACAACACAAAAACGTATCCCACGTACGTAGTATCTTAAAGACACATCTGTGCACTTATATCACTTCTAAAGTTTTTAAATTGTTAAAGAAGACAATAAAATATATTACAGAGGTTTGGCATGTTAATTTTGAAGATAAAACCAAAACGGTAGAATACATTGAAATACTTCAAGCAAATATAAATAATATTTTCCCTCTGCGTAAATCAATTTGAAAAACTGTATGACCTATGCAGGGTTGTCACGATCAGGACGAAAAATTATCTATGACGACCATGCGCAATTTACTACCTCTAATACTTTTGTTTGATTTGAAACGGCAGAGAGTTAATTACGTCGCGAGTTGGCTTGCGACAAGGGCACTTTGTGAAGGGGTGTGAAGTTAACTTTAAAGAAAAGACAACATGATGTTACAATACATTGAAATATTTTGGGGAAAATATAAACTAATTTAAAACATGTTACACACTGTGCAGGTTTGACAAGAATAGGAAAAAAATATCTACACACTTATCTTCTGCACAATACTTTTGCTTAATTTTATACGAAAACGATATCAATGTGTCACGAGTTGACTGTTACCTCAAAAGCGCTTTGTGAAGTGAAGTGTGAAATTAGAAACATAATGAAAAGTGAATCAAAATGAATTATGTGTGAAGTGAAATGTAGAAGTGAAATGAAGTGAAATGTGAAGCGAAATGCAAAGTGAAGTGATTTTAATTGTGAAGCAAAGTGAAACGTGAAGCGAAGTGAGATGTAAAAGGGAGTGAACTATGAAGGGAAATCAAATGTCATGTGATATAAAATGCGAAGCGAGAAGAAATGTGAAGAGAAATGAAATGAGAAGTAAAATGAAAAATGAATGGAAATAAAACATGAAATAAAGCAAAATATGAAGTGAAATGAAAAATGAAGCGAAATGAAATGCGTAGAAAAATGAAAAGTGAAGCGAAATTATAAGTGAAGTGAAATGAAAAGTCGGGCGGAATGAAAAGTGAAGTGAAATGAAATGCGATGCGAAATGAAATGAGATGCTACATAAAATGTCAAGAGGAGTGACATGTGAAGCGAAATGAATGTGAAGCCGAAGGGAGACTCACCGCCACGTCTTGAGCATCAGAGCACCGTACGTGAGGGCGAAGCCAATTTCTCGCAGCCAAACTCTCGCTGTGCACGTCACCACGTTAGGGCTGGGATAAGCCACCACCACCTGCAAACGCAAACCGAAAATAAAGCAGTTATTCTTATGTAATGACTCTTCTAGTCGCTTATGCATTTGTGACGTAAGTGATTCCACGATGTCGTATGTACACCACGTTACAACTTCGATTTACAGGATGTATTGAACGGAAAAGCCAAAATGTTTAAATACATTTTTAGGTATTGTTTCATCAATAAATTACTTTTTTAGGCAGTCACTATTAAACATGGTTATCATTAGTGCTTGCAAAGAATGCACATTAAAATTTATAGCACTAATTCTAAAAGTGAAACGAAGATCAAATGTCCAGATAAAGAAACGTGAATGCAACAAAGAAAACAATCATATGTTCACATCAGCTACTGCTGACCTTAATGTAACAAAATAATTTGTATGATTGAATGAAAATAAAATGAATGTCAAAAAAGGCTGTCTAAAAATAGTTGATAACACAGTGATGAAAGTGATTTTATACTACTCTGCCTTGTAGAGTGTATCTGCCATGAATACCTTTCCTTCTCGCAAAATAAAATGCAATATTTTCCTCTCGTGACATAAGTAACAATCGGACTTATTTCCCCATCTTCTTTTTGAAATATTTGTTAATGTATTGTGCTCACTTTGTGATTGAGGATTCAACAAAGCATAGTTGAAAAAAATGGCTCGTCGTGTAACAATTTGTATCCCTTTTGAAGCACAAAATATTAATACAACTTAATTTGTAAGAAAAAAATGATAATAGAAATTTCTTTGCATTTTTGGCGGCGAATCACGTGGAATTTTCCTTGTGCCTGAGGATTTTCCTTACCTGAAACGAGTCGCTTTGTATATCCAGAACGCCAGTGGCATCTACGTTTATATTTCCAGTGATTTATTCTTAGTATTGATTAATTAAACATAAACCACTCTTAGATGTCATCACAAATTCCTTACACAAAATATTAATTCAATAATACCATTTTAAAATCTAATATTAAATATTAAATATCTTGTGTCACTGGGAGAAGCAGTACGCCAGTTCCAAATACAGTGCAAATACATTCCAAAATACAGTGCAAAAACAACTGAAGGAAAATTTGATATATTTAAGGACTGATGCTAAATTTATTTTATTTTCAATTTTTGGTACATAGCAAAGGTATATACACAATGTGATCAAAAGTATCCGGACTAGTCCAAAATTATATTATGGTGTAGTCGGAATTTTCGTAAAGGGGGCTTGCACTCCTTGTTTTGTGTGACACAGGCCTACGTTGATGTTTTAAACACCTTCTGGCTTCCCACTGCTGAAGAGCAATTCGGGGATGGCGATTGAATCACTCAACAGAATCAACCACCTGTTCATACTGCACGGCCTGTGGTGGAGCGGTTACACGACAATAACATCCCTGTAATGGACTGGCTTGCACAGAGTCCTGGCTTGAATCCTATAGAACATATTTGGGATGTTTTGGAACGCTGACTTCGTGCCAGGCCTTCGTACTGACCTACATCAATACATCTCCTCGGTGCAGCACTCCGTGAAAAATGGGCTGTCATTCCGCAAGGAACCATCCAGCACCTAATTGAAAGTATACCAATGAGAGTGGGAGCTGTCATCAAGGCTAAGGGTGGGCTAATAGGCTATTGAATTCCAGCATTACCGATGGGGGCGCCACCAACTGGTAACATTTTTTACCACGTGTCCGGATACCTTTGATCATATAGTAGCCATTTTAACCTTTTCTGTTCTTCCGATACGGCCACCAATGTCAGTATCCTTTTTTGAAGATGTTCCCTCTATTGCACTACTGTTATAGCATCAGGTACTAAAATAAGATTGCAACGTAATTATGCACAGGCGTGGCCGTAAAAGTATGCCAGTTTCCACGAAGTGATTTCTGCAATTTTTTTCTTAACATCCGATGGGGGTTAAAAGACGAAACTATCACAAAGGGTTCGATAGATTAAAATAATAAGTCATTATTATAATAAAAGTCAACAATTTAACAGTTACTCTTTAGATAAACAAAGGTATAGGATAAAAAACTACGCTAGAGTTCATTGTTGACCCCATCTCCACCATTTATATACCACTCTTAAACGTTAAAACCTCCCAAATGATACTCCCAAGTGCTCCCTGCATTTATCTCAACCATAATCACATGTTCAGGAAACGAAAGGCTACAATGATGTGAGACAATCTTAGCAAACAATTAAACATGATTATGGCCCTGATCACAATTATTTTATCAAACCAGTGTAATTTATGGAATATACCATGAAACACTCACCGTGCCATAGATAAAAAACGCACCAAGGGTGATGAACCTCAGCAACGCAGGACTTGCAGCTCGAACTACCTACAAGAAATTAAAACAATCGATATAAATATAAGCATAAATATCTGCCTCTTTAACGCATTACTTTTAGTTACTGCGAATGAAATCGAAACGTATAGTCCCCAATCGAGTCTTTTTTGCTGTTATACCTTGTTAATCATCTCTCATTTTTTTTATAAAATACAATTGTGTAATCTAGCTGTTAGAAACGAAGGCGACCTAAATATCGTATTAAAACTTCAAAATTTCTCACAATCTTTTTTTGTAAAGGAAAAAGAAAATATGAGAATATTTATTACCATATGTAAATGCGATTAAAAAGTTTTGCAAAACACAACCAAAGTTTGACATAAAACATTTTTTAATGACAACAATACCGTATCTGATAATATTATATGCCTAAATTTTTTGATTTCATTTTATCGCGGCTCACGAGCATACCGTTCACGGCTCTCCATTATTCCGCCTTTTGCAAAGAGCATGCCTGAATTTGAGAGTGCTTTCAGGTGCTCTCTCACTGGGGTGTCGGTGCATAATTATGTACAAATTCATAGAAATCTTGTTTATTTAAAACTATCTTAAGAATATTAAGCTGCGTGGTTCGGATATTCTTTCCTTGTATGTTTTTTTTCCTAATTGATATTGGATATCAGCAGTGTACGGAGAAAGACTGTACGCAGGCTGATTACTGTACTGAGGGTCAGTGGTTATGCAACTCGCAGCACGCGAGTGCGAGCGTGTTGCCTATACGAAAAGCGTTTCCATTGACGAGTGATAAAAAAAACACAATACACATTTTCTGACTCCAGATATCGTAGCTATGTTGGGCATGGTTTTATTGTGTGCCTTTACTTTAAAATTTAACATATAATAATACCTAATGAACTTAGGAGTTTAAAAAATGATTGATTGAAATGTAGAGTCCGCGATATCTGATGAAGTGCAAGCGTAGAGAAATATAATTCAAACAAAATGCGAGTACTTTCTAGAATAACAGTTTTATAGATTATTAATAAAATAAAACACTTTATGCGTTTGGACATTTATATATGCTGAAGCCTTCCTTAATATTCATTGATCACATACTTCTTGATTTTTTATGTAACTTTTAACGCCAATAACACAATGAAAACTGCACCGTATTACGAGAAAAATATAAAGTTCACTGTTTAAATAAAATGAATAAATTAATAAAAACCCAATTACGATTAAATGAAATAATAGACGTTGGTATGAACAACAAACTTAGTACTTATTAATTAATAGCAATCTTTATATATAATATATTTTGGCGGTGTATTATTATTATTACTATTAAAAATACATTAATTTTGATAATAATAATTACAGAGGAAGAAATCAACATAAATCAGATTCATCGAATATACGATGATTATTTACTATAAATAATAAACAAGTAATTTTTCTTGACATGACGTCTTACCTTCTCATCTAAGCGTTTTTCACTCAGTCCCTAGTTTTAGTATCGAGCAAACGCCACTCACTTTGACGTGTCCGAACTTCCAGGTGAAGATGGCGGCTGCGGGCAGGCACAAGATGGCGACGCAGGTGAGCGCGAGGATGGTGGTGCGCAGCGCCCAGTTGAGCGTGGCGACGCACGGCCGGTCGTCCACGCAGGCGTCGCAGCCCTCGGCGCAGGGCAGGCACTCGAAGGCGCCCGGCGCCCCGTACGCGCTCTCCTGCGCCTGCCGCGCGCGCGCGCCCCCGAGCCTCCTTCTCTGTTCGCTTGTTCCTTCATTCACTCACTCACTCACTCACTCACTCGGAAATCGTTCACTCGATCGCTCGTCGCTGTATTCAATCATTCGTTCGTTTATTGATTGGTTACTTTTTCGTTCATTCATTCATCAACTAATTAATTTCTGTGATACTTCATTCATTCAACTTATAATTCATTCATTCGTTCGTAATTTCATTCATTAGATAAATTCTTTTTTCCTTCATTAGTTAGGTTTTTATTTCTTCATTCGGCGTGTCAGTCAATTGGTTAGTCGTTCATTCAGTAATTGACTCGGGACTTCTTCATTCAGTTATCTTTTACAGGATATTTTTAGGTCGTTAATTCATGCAGTACTTCATTAATATGCTAATTCATGCATTCGTTACTTCTTTTGTTTGTTCGTGTTTTCATTCATTCATTCTTTCGGTCGTTTGGTCAGTCGATTGGTTGTCAATTCAGTCATTCATTCATCACTCGTCACTCGATCATTCATCGTGTGATTGAATTCATTGAATTCTTAGGACATACATTTATCCACTAATTACTTGTGTTACTTCATTCATTCTGCATTCAACCACCCATTCATTCATCTATACAGTCATTTGTTCCTCGTTTCATTCATTTCACCGGTCAGTCAGTTGCATAGTCGTGCATTTAGTCATCTATTTATTCGTTCATTCAGTAAGTAGTTCATTCCTTTGCTCACTTTCTAAATTGTTCGTCCATTTTTGTTTTCATTCATTAAGTGTTGCATTCATTATTCTGTGGTTTCCTTATTTGTGTATTCGCTGCTCATTTTATCAAGATCTGGTAACAAGACCAACACTGAATTATGTGAACAATCCAATCAAGTAATGAATACAACATTGTTTTCTAGCATAGAAACAAACATTGACAAATTCTTATAAGCAGGAATGTTTGATGCCGTGTAATAGAAACTATTTTGGTCTTTCTCTTATAGACAGAAAATTGTTTTTTAAAGTGCAATTTTACACAAAATACAATAAGATTTCAAAACTCTAAAATATGTAATACATAAATATCAACGTTTTGGAAATGATCATTTCTATCTTCAATATGGAGATGAAATATCAAAACAAATTAATACAATAGTTTAAACATTGGTCAGAAGTAAACAGAAGAATTACATAACATCAATGTACACAAGTCACTATATGCAACGCACATTGATAAAAAACCTTTGACGTTCGCAGTTCCCAGTAAAATGAAAGTATGGTATCATACGTATGTATGACGTATGACGTATTGAATCGTAAAATATTGTATTTATATGTATTGACATTACTAACTCCAACCTGAAAATCAAAATAATCATTTCCAAAACGTTACTATTTATGAATTACATATTGTAGTATATTGAAATTATATTGTATTTAGTGAGAATTTTCTCTCCAAAAAACAATTTTCTGTCTATAAGATAAAGATCACAATATTTTCTCTTACACGGCATCAAACATTTCAAGTTGCTATATATGTATTATATTTTTAATATATTGCAATCATTCTGTATTTTATGTAAAACTGCCCTCCAATAAACAATTTTCTGTCTGCACAATAAAGACCATTATTCAGCATGACAAAAGTTTTTAAATTCACAGACAGAAGAGAAAATAGTAATAGACATCTCTCTCTCGCTCTCTCCCTCTGTCTGTCTGTCTGTCTGTCTCTCTCTCTGTCTCTCTGTCTGTCTGTCTCTCTCTGACTCTCTGTCTGTCTGTCTGTCTCTCTGTCTGTCTATATGTCTGTCTCTCTGTCTGTCTGTCTCTCTGTCTGTCTCTCTGTCTGTCTGTCTGTCTCTCTGTCTGTCTGTCTCTCTCTGTGTCTCTGTCTGTCTGTCTGACTCTCTCTGTATCTCTGTTTCTCTCTCTGTCTCTCTTTGTCTCTCTCTATCTGTATTTCTCTTTCTCTCTATCTCTCTGTCTCTGTCTGTCTCTCTCTCTGTCTGTCTCTCTTTCTCTCTGTCTGTCTGTCTGTCTCTCTGTCTCTCTCTCTGTATCTCCCTCTGTCTCTCTGTCTGTCTCTGTCTGTCAGTCTGTCTCTCTCTGTCTCTCTGTATCTCTCTTTCTCTCTGTATCTCACCATGGTGAGCTTCTCGAACTCCTCCTCGACGACGGAGCCGTTGTAGTAGCGCAGCGCGGCGCGCGTGTCGGGGAAGTAGAAGCCGCGCCGGCACACACACTTGTAGCTGCCGCGCCGGAAGCCCAGCCCGGGCACGGCCTCGCACTGCAACACGCACGCGCGCGCGCACGGCCCTTTAGCTCATCAGCGCCACACACAATAGCAGCAGGGACGATTGATGCGGGAGGGCGTGGAGGGACATGGAGCTACACAGCTGTAGTTTGTGAGACACCGTCGATCTCTAGAGTTTGTCGGAAAAAGTTTGATGGTATGAAAGAAGTAAATTTTAACAAAATTGGCCCGCTTGACTGTCCGTCTGACTGTTGTCCATCCGTTCGTCTGTTTGTCAGTGCGCACAGCCCTTTGTATCTTCAGCGCCACTCACAACAGCAGCAGCGAAGATTGATGCGGGAGGGGTGGAGGGACATGGAGCTACACAGTTGTAGTTTGTGAGACACCGTCGATCTCTAGAGTTTGTCGGAAAAAGTTTGATGGTATGAAAAAAGGAAATTTTAACAAAATTGGCCCTCTTGACTGTACGTCTGACTGTTGTCCCTCCGTCCGTCTGTTTGTCAGTGCGCACGGCCCTTTGGCTGATCAGCGTGACACAGCTGCTGGCGTGCGCTGGGCAGATAGATTCTGGAGAGGACGGAGGAACCTGGAGCTGCATACGGAGCAAGTTGTGTAATTTGTGAGACACTGTCGGTCTCCAGAGTTTGTCGGAAAAAGTTTGATGGTATGAAAGAAGTAAATTTTAACAAAATTGGCCCGCTTGACTGTCCGTCTGACTGTTGTCCATCCGTTCGTCTGTTTGTCAGTGCGCACAGCCCTTTGTATCTTCAGCGCCACTCACAACAGCAGCAGCGAAGATTGATGCGGGAGGGGTGGAGGGACATGGAGCTACACAGTTGTAGTTTGTGAGACACTGTCGATCTCCAGAGGTTGTCGGAAAAAGTTTGGAGGTTCGGAAAAAGTGAATTGAAAAAAAGTGTGCCCGCTTGACTGTCCGTCTGGCTGTTGTCCCTTCGTCCGTCTATTCGTCAGTCACTCTGTACGGCTCACTGGGAGAGGTGGCTCAGGGCATTACCTGATGTCACTACAGTTCCTTTCACCGGGAGGTCCTCTATTCGAGTCCCAACATTGGAACGATTTTCGGTACTAGCTAGATAGAATTCAGTCGTCTGGGGGAGAATTGTAGCGACTAACTGCTCTGATCGGTAGTTTTCCGTGGTTTCTCCGGTCAACACAGGGCGAAGGTCGGTGAAGTACCCTAAAAAACGGGCTACGAACCTCGCGAGAACTCCCCATCCTCTTCTTTATCCTATCACCCCCCGTTACTTATACACACTTACATTTACATACACTACATTACCAAACATGCCGGGAGACCGGTCGGGAGTTTAGAGATTCTCCTGGCTGTGACCGTGCCTCTTTTGTTGGAGATACCTGGTTGCGAAAACCCTACAAAACGACGTGTAGGTCAGTGCCCTGCTGTAGGGGAATAAAACAGCCACCTCCCGCAATAAAAAAAGCACTACGCTTACGGGACCGATAACGTTAGCAGTTGACACGCCCGGAATCAGTAATCAACCAATCAATCTCTGTTCGCCTCTCTCTGTGTCCGTCATTTACTCCATCCGTATGTCGCTCCATCCGTCTCTCCGTCTCGACTCCGTCCCTCACCCTCCCTCAGCACGTTCGTCTGTCTGTCTGTCTGTCTGTCTGTCTGTCTGTCCGTCTGGCACTTTATCTGTTTCCCTGAATATCCTTCCATTTTTCCGTGAACTAGACTAGTACCTAAATCGGACACAGGACGATTTTCGAAGCTAACATTCTCCCTTAGATCTGGCTCAACTTGAATATATCTGCGAATTTCCAAAAACTCTTTTAAATGCAAGAGAAATTTTATGGATGGTGATGGAAGAAGTAAATTAAATTTAAGTAGATTGATATATGCATACGAAAAACCATCTGCCATTATTTTGTTCTAGGTGAACAGTAGTTTAAAGGTTATTATTATTATTATTATTATTATTATTATTATTATTATTATTATTACTAATAAAACATACGTTTTGCCAATTTGTGCATTTAATATTATTCAAAATATGTTAATGTATGTAGTGTTTGTGCAAATACTATGCGTGTGTAAAACATAAATTTACGGTTTACAACTTCAATGAGAAATGTATCGAAATTAAACCAATAGGAATTAAATTCAAACGATGAAAAAGTAACAAAGAGAATATTTAAGTCCAAGAACAGAAACGTGGAATTCTGCAAAGAATGGATCTCTCGGTAATTGCACCAAAACCAGATCAATAACTTCGTAATTTGCCTTTGAACATTTCCAGTCCCTTTTCAGTAAATGAGCCAATTGCTACTCGCAATGGCGTGAGGATCATTTTATGCAACGACAATTGAACTCCACCGTAAAAAAAAAGAGTCGGAAAGAAGTACCTCTCTTCTTTGTCCCTAATGACCAATTAGTTCCCTTTGAGAATGACAGCTCTCAAAATAAATTAAAGCGTCTCGAATCGATTGAATACGAGATATTTCATGAAGCATCTCGAAATACACAAGAGCATTGTTCAACTGTTCAGACAGTGCATGTAATTTCATTAACAATGATGGCGAGTGAAGGATGAAAGAGATGCCGTACTGTATTGGGGGAGGTCGAACAAAATGCCCGTTGACGTATAATTGATAACGTTCTTATTAACGAACTCGTGAAAACCCTTGTAACAATTGTAACGCAGAGTTAAGTTAAAGCGACAGACGCGACTGAAATCGTTAGGAAGAGTTCAAAAGTTAGCCAATAACTGAAATTTATAAATAGAACTTATTGCTAAATAAGAAATTGAAGAACACGTTACAGGGGAAATCTCTTGTTACCACTCCAAATAAAAAGATAGAGAAATGACAGAATTCTACTGCTTCGATAAGAATTATAGAGTCTGGGACAGCAAGGAAGAGTCATAAAGAAAAACATAAATATTCAAAACTGCTGAATAAAGGTAAGGGAGCGCAGGAATTGAAAAGAATATAGAGAGTTGAAAGATACAAGCTGGGCACAACAAAGAGATGTGATCATACTTGATGTTAAAACGAAGGACGGGAATGCGATTAGCGAAGGAACCCGAGGGAAGAAGGAGGAAGTAATAAGATGTATAATTGGATGGTGGGAAGAATATAGAAAGCCTTATGTAGAAACATATTTACAAAGAATATGTGGTATAGTAAATGTGTTGATACAGTATATTGATATGTGTGAATATTTGAACATTTATATAACTATTGTATGAAGAATTGTATCTACGGATTATTACGTATTTCTAAATAGAAATGGAGGATAAATAAAAGGTAAGTATAAATAAAAATGGAGATTTAATATCTAGTGCAAAGGAAAATGTAAATGAGATATTATTTGTGGTGGTGTAATATAAGATACACGAATCTCTTTTCTAACTTATAGAATAAGTAAGGGTAGATAACAAATTGATTAATTAAATTCTGGAGAAGGGCTGTTCTGTTTTGTCATTTTCATGGTTTCTTCCAATTAATTCGAGACGGTTGAGGGAGTACTTTGTTCAAGAATGGGCTGAAATCGCAAGAAACTTTTCCTTCCATATCCTGCCACGACTTCCATTATTTAACGCCGAAAGATGAGCTGATCTTCCTTCCTCAAGTGGATTATCTCACATTAATCCGAAGGAATCCTAGTAGCTACTGACGTTACGTGGCTGACTGGCGAATGTTCGAATTGTCCCAAAGGCAGTAGAAGCACCATATGAACTTCTGGTTTTGTTTTGTGCTTGTTCATGTCTTGGAGGGAGATGGTATAGAGAAAACTGACATTTTCCCAACTTCCCAAAGTCAACAGTTATTTGTATTTTTTTATCAATTTATCGAAATCAATAACCATATATTGATCGCATGACGTCCAAAAGAGTAATTCCATTATGGATACACACTTTGTGAATCTGAATCTAACACTTGCTAATATATTATTTCACTAATAATAATGGGGGAGAAAAAACTAAAATTTCCGAATAATTTATGGAAGCAATCCTGATGGGAGACTATTTAGAGATTTTCTCAACTAACCATGAGTCAGTGAACGAGTCATAACATTAATCTACATTCCTCTATTGCTATCACCTCGTAAGCTTCTTGGAATTTCGTGACATAAGTAAACGCATGAGGATGTCTGACAGCAATTAATCTAATATTCCTGAGAGCTATTATAGCAATGTAAGTATTTGTGTGTGAATGTATGTGCGTGTGAGTGGATTCATGCTTTGAACTCGGGCATATATGTGCTTGTGGAAGAGTGTGCTTGTCTCTGAGAGTGTGATTGTGTACGAGTGAGATTGTGTATGAGTGTGGTCGTGCTCGAATGTGGTCATACTCGAGTGTGGTTGTGTTTGAATATGGTCGTGCTCGAGTGTGGTTGTGCTCGAGTGTGGTCGTACTCGAATGTAGTCGTGCTCGAGTGTGGTCGTGCTCGCGTGTGGTCGTGCTCGAGTGTTGTGTTCAACTGTGGTTGTGCTCGAGTATGGTCGTGCTCGAGTGTGGTAGTGCTCGAATGTGGTCGTGCTCGAGTGTGGTCGTGCTCGAGTGTGGTCGTGCTCGAGTGTGGTCGTGCTCGAGTGTGGTAGTGCTCGAATGTGGTCGTGCTCGAGTGTGGTCATGCTCGAGTGTGGTCGTGCTCGAATGTGGTCGTGCTCGAGTGTGGTCGTGCTCGAGTGTGGTCGTGCTCCAGTGTGGTCGTGCTCGAGTGTGGCCGTGCTCGAGTGTGGTCGTGCTCGAGTGTGGTTGTGCAGTGTGCATTCGTGCACCTGCATGTTTGTATGAGTGCATGCAATCGCGATCGTCATACCTTGGTAGTACGCTTCTTGCACTTGTCGGAGGCGGCGAAGATGTTGAGCTGCTGGCTGCCGGGCGGCAGCGGGCACTGGTCGATGTCCACGCGGCGCAGGTCGATGTCGATGCCGCTCGTCCCCCTGCGCAACACACGAACACACACTCGCACCTGTACGGAACTATCGATACAGTAGTGCAACTTATAATGTGCACTACAGTTGGAATATGCAATGCAGTTGGAATATTAAACCTTGTCCCTGCTGGGACGATATGTTGGTGGGGGAGACACCTGCAATGAAGCAACAATCCACAACGGACGAATGGTCAGCGCCAGTTCACACCTTCCAATTGGTGAAGAACACCGTCACACCTTCCGGGATATAAAATGCACTAAACGTACAGTAGTAGATAACTCACCCAGGCTCTAATCACTGAAACGCTGGAAACAAACATCGAAAAATGATTTTTTCCCATCATCGGTTCTTATGATGTAAATGGTAAATAAGTAAAATAGGAACGGTAAACATTTATCTTATATGAATGCATAAACGCTCCAGCAATACTGTTATTGAGAATTTATTTTGAATTCATATGTACGGGTACAATAATATTTTATTTTCAATTTTATCTTCTCTTTTATGTCACCTAGAAATAAAAGAATATATTTTAACTAGTGGACTGCAGCAGCAAAATTGCCATTGAACAAAATCACACAACATATTTTACAAAAAGTAGTACACGCAGTGCTTAAGAGCAACAAATAAAATTATCACATAGAACGCTGCAATAAATGAAATATTTTAACAAAAACAGACTTCACGACTACTGTCATGACTGTGTAGTAGTTATAGCGCACAACACTTTCTTTACACTCTACCAAGAATATAAAACATTCGATTTTCCGAAATGCAGTAAGATTGATTAATTACTAGTAATTACGGGAACGTCAACTGCTAAGGCCATGAATTCCATAAGTGTACTGCATGTTTTCTCTCGAGGGGTGGCGGTGATCTTGCACCGCTGGATGATGAGATTAGGCGCCGACCTACTGTAGGCCAACGGGTTTTCCCCTACCAGGTATATCCTACCAGCGGTGCACCGTCCCAACCGTGGCAAGGTATAAGCTCCTGAACGCTCTTTCGGCATGTGTGTCAGTGTAGTGCATGTAAGTGCGTGAAGGGGTAGAATAGGACAAGGAAGAGGAAGAAAATTTTGCGCGCGGTCCGTGCCCCGTTTGTTAGGTTACTGCTCCGGCATTTGCCTGGTGTTGATCGGAGAAATTACTGATAATACCGACCACAAAAGACGGCTGCTAGAATTCAACTCGACAGCCACAGAACTCTACTTTGCTATGTAATGCAAAATGAAGATCGCAAATATTTAATAGGGATCTTCCTAGAAGCCTTGCTGTCGTATGACGTCAATTGTGTCGTAAGCAGGGGTAACTCAGTACGAGAATTCAGCCAACAGGCGGGAACAGGGAGAATACTAGACTCATACAGTATTTGAATATCTGTGAGTGCGCGTGTGGGCATGTGTGAGTGTATGCAGATCTGTCACTGACGGTAAGACCACTTTCCGGGCGCCAATCGAGACATATGTGTCATTCGACGCCTCTAGATCTCCTGATGGGGATCTGATAATTTGTCTTCGGTTCTCGCCCGAAGATTTAAAAAAATAATTCGAAAAACGTGTTTTTGCATGTTTTAGCGCTGCGATCTTAGTGGCGAGACGGAGAATTAAACCAGCGTCATTTAAATAGACCGATGAGTGTGGCGTTGATTGAAGCCCGTAATTTTCTGCCCACAACGCCATAACTTTCTTGTACGAGTTTGGTAACACTGATTATTCTGAAAAATGTAAAGCACGCTGCGGAACTGTCAATAGTGATGCTGCTTTGAACATAAGAAGTGAAGTGTTTCGCCCGTATTCCGTATTTTTAATAATAAATTTGCAGAACATCTACGTATTACGGAACTTATTAAATCTGAATAACACAAAGTGAATATGGAGAAAACCAGAATTGTGAGTAATCTTAAAGAAAGGAAACACATGAGTATTCGACTTCGCACATTTACGTTCTCGAGCGTGCAAATATGGGGAAGAATCAAATGTAGGTTTTGTAGTAGAATTTTCGGAACTACTTGAGCATGATCTTATATTAGGATTACAGAATAACGCTGAAGATCAGCTAACAGGTGATCGTTTATGTGCACTTAATGTTCCTATTAGTAAACAAAGGTATAAAATGTAGGTGTACTAAATTCGAACTCTTCGCATCATTCATACCTACAAGTATTTTTTACGGCAATTACAATTTTGAAATTGCAATTTTACTATTATCAGTTTATATTCCGTATGGAGGTAACGTGGAAGATCATTGGGTGCTGGAATTTTTTGAACGGGAGTATAATATTATCAACTACTGAAATTTTTTGGTATGTCCAATGCCAGAGACTCTTATAACTTATTTGAAGTTATACATGCTATTTGGAAATTTTCATCGCATGAAAAAAATAAAACAGTTTACAGCGTACAGCGTCAGCTACATTTACTAATAACCAAATATTTGCATTTTTAAGGAAAATCAAATCTGTTTCATAGAATTTGGATTTTTCTCGGGTTTTTGTAACAAAAAAACCATTAACACCTTTCACGTGGCCATTGACGGTTTAGTTCTCTCTCGATTGAATCGTTTATTTCAGAAACTCGTCAAACGCCAAAAAACAAAACACGCTTTAGCAACGGATTATTGTTCCATGGGGATAGACACATCGTTTAGTGCATATTTACGAGTATATGAAAAATATTCATTTGGCAACTCTCTTTAATAAAAAATATTGAAATCTGAAAAACTGGGAGACTTATTCTTATCTTAGACTTATCTCTTGAAATGAAGAATTTGGCGTTTGATGGGTTTTTGAAATAAACGATTCAATTTCTGCACGCATACAAAATTAGTAATATAGATATGACATTGTTACACAAGCGTACATCCTTAGTGTGTGTTCTTTTCAAATTTACAGGTCTCACAAATTTCCGAGAGGAAAGTAAATCAAATTATTTCACTTTTTTAGTCATGTTCAAATTATACTTAACAAGTCATTATTTATGATAGATATCAGAGTATAATTGATTTGTTTTTCCATTGGAAATCTTTTTAATATATATTGTAAAAGGTTTCTTTTTTAAGGCTGCGTGAATTCCGGAAAAAACTAATTTATATTTTATATTAATTATATCGTATATTAATTATTATTAAAATATAACGTCGTAATAATCATTGTCATTATATCAAGTTATTGTAAGGAGGTACCACGTTTTGAGTCATTGACCCGTTCCGATAACAGATATTTATTGATATAACAGTTCATCTGTCCGTATTTTATGGGAGGGGGTTCTTCTTCAACTTTAATGAGAATATTTTTTTCTTTTCATGCTATATTATACTCTAACATCAGGTGCAACACTCGTTCTGAAATTATTTGTTACAGATATTCTTGTAAATTTTGCTTATATTCTACTACATTTTCGTTCACTAATTTTCTAATTATCGACTGTTATATTCATTTTGCTTCTGTTTGGTTCATGTTTCTCTTTGTGATAGTTCATAACTCAAAGCTTCACCAATGTGACTGTTCATTGAGGATTTTCTTGCGAAGTGTGTGTATATAATTGCCAAATACCCGTTTGAATGTGCTTTATTGTGTACAGCTTTCTTTCTAAATCATTGGAATGATAATGAAATGCCACAGCTTAAATAAAAATTTTGATGATAAATTTGTTATAGATTGGCATGATTAATTATAATTTGGACCCGATTTTTCTCTATTTATACTCTCTTTTTTATATATCGATATTAAGTCGGGCCCTCATTTCCTATTTGACCATGTGAGAACGTAATTATTTCTGTCCATTATTATTTTATAACTTTAAGTTAGTTCCCTTTGAGCAAATTAATCACCAGAGGGACTAAAAAAGAAACAGAACTACTGACTTGGATATTTTCGTTGCAGAATTTTGGAAAGACATTACTCAGGAATTGCAATTTTTGAAGTAGATCTGTTACTCAATGTTCGCCATGACATTCTGAAATCTGACGTTTAGAGGAGTTTTATTTTGAGTGGTAAGTCTGTGAAAGAGTTTTAAATTTCGTCGACGATTTCAAAGTACAATCACTTTCATCGACACCCCAAATATGTCAGTCTATTTTAATCTTCACAATACCTCTTTCTGATGTCAATCACCATGGCAATCGATTTTGTCTTCTAAAAAAATATTCATGTTTCTTTTGAATTTATAGGAGAAGGGGAAAACTTCCTTTTCAATTTTTCTTCATTCAATTCATGTTAAATATTATATCAGATGGAAGTGTACTTTCGGGAATCGATTAAACATACAACTAGAATTTAATTGAGATGAAAAATGTTTTTGAGGTTAAACATCACTTATGTAAATACGAAAGTAAAAGGCGTTTCCACACCCACATAATATCGATTATTCTCGTATGAGTGGCTAGATAAACCTGACTTTCAGGATATATATATATATATATATATATATATATATATATATATATATATATTGAAACCCAGAATATGTGTTTCATTACACTAATTAAATCATTAGTGTAAGAATTCAATAGCTATTCTGGACTGCGCGGTACGAGCGCCGGGCGCTGCGAGCAGCGGGCAGCCGGCAACGGTCGCCGCCGCCACCGGTGCCCGCCGGGAGGCGAGCGTGAGAACGGCGGGTACAAGCGTGGCAGCGCGCACGTGCAAAAAGTTCGTTAGTTGGATTGAGGCGGCCGCCGCCGAAGGATGTGCCGACGTGCGGCCGGCGAAGGAGAGAGGTTAGCAGAGCGGCGACCAGTGCGGACGTGTAGCGAGGGCTCTCCGCTAGTGAATGGACGCATGTAATACGCGACATAGTTATGTGATTAGGAATCGCAAAGTAATGGACATGTAAACAGAACATTAGAAGTATCAGTATAGTAAAAGATTAGTGTTGGTAAAATAATTGACGTCGCTCTTATTAGTTGGTGCGGAGGGAACATTCTTGAAAGCGTGCGGTACAGAACTGTGACCAGTATACGGAGTAGGCGGGGGTCGTGTAATTAAACCCACTAATGGACAGTGATTCGAGGAAGGTGCGCAGCCGAGGTATCAAGATCTTGTTCGGGGAAGAATTGTTGGAGCATCAGCCGTGGATGATCACCACGCCATCTGCTGCCGACGGCCCGCAGCAGTAGCAGAGGTCGACAACCCTGTCGGCACGAGCGGCTCGACGAACCTCATAGGTATTCAAACGGGGCCCCGAAGGTATGAAAGTTGTATTTTACTCTTAATCTTGGTACCAAGGCGGAGTATAAAAACGGTGTCTGATTATGTAAATAGTAACTTTGATTTAAAATAAATCTTGTCATAATTGTATTTCTATGTATGAATAACTTCCCCAACGTTGCACCGACTTATCCTAGGACCCATTCACGTAAAAGACACCCTCTCTTAGTGTTATATTGCAGTGAAGATACCCGGCACCACCAGGTACGTCACAGCTGGCGCCCGAACATGTGGATAACGTATAATTAAGAAATGTGGTCCTAGGGAAATTGGTGAAATGTTGGAAAACAATGTGCATGTAATTGTTGTATAGTAATGCAGGGTATAGATGAGAAGCAGGCAGTACAAAGTGTATTATTATAGAGTAAAAAAAATAACAATACATGTGTTAGCAAAAACATGCACAAGTCAAGTAAGCATAATGAAATGTTGATAATTACAAAAATGTTGTTGCGTAATTAATTGCGGGCTGACATAGGCAATTATTTGTGTGCATCCAATATATAGTTAATATTGCAGTTACTGAGGTTATGAAGGCTATACATGTACATGTTACAAATAATATAATGTAATAGAATTCCAAATTTTGTAAGACATATTAATAATATTTGAACTGCTTGGCAATTTTTTTATAACATGGAAATCAAAGAAATGGGGAAGTAGTAATAATTCTTATGAGAATATAAAGGTGGTTAATAGTGTTGTACAAATTATGCACAAAATTGTTTTTTTGCTGGGAACATTCACTCAATAGTGCGTTATCTATTGGTGATGGTAAAGTGTGGGGAATCTATTAGAAAAGATACCAGGTTGGGAAATATATACCAGCAGTGTGAATGTTTGTTGTGAATATCTATATGATATTATTGAGGAAAATTCAGGGAGGAGATATGACATGCAAATGTGAATGATGATTATGTACATAATATAGCAATAAGTGCGTTGAAAAGTAATTTCAATTAATAAGGGATTTATTATAATTTGAAAGCATTTTTGTGTAATAGTATTAATGAGTTTATTAGCAGTGTATACGTGTTTCAATGGTAATAATATTATGTATTGTAAGGATTATGTTTATGCATTGGTAGGTGAGTGGAAATTATATGGCTGTTATTGTGTTTTGGTGGTGAGTGAGGGTTGTCCGTCATTAGTTAGCAATTGAAATAGGTGTGAATTAATCCATTCACGAAGGATACAGTGTTGTGGCGGATATAGTTACTTCATAGGATAACTGTGATATCGTTGGTAGGTGAGGCAAGTGGAAAATTTGTGCGGTATTTTAGTGTAGTGAGAATCGATCGGACAGCTCAAAGCAACAGGATGGATGCGCAAAATGCAGTGCTGGACCGGGAAGAGAAGGCGGATGAAGTAGGGGAGATAGGTGTAGGAATTGATAATAGCATGTCATCAGAAAGCAGGGATAGTGGAATTGGGAGCCGGTTGGACGACACGTCAGGGGATAGTTTTAATAAAGAAGTAGAAGTGACATCAACACCGATGATCCAGGCAACAAGAAACCCGAACCTGGGGGGTGGGAAAGATAACCAGTCAGATATAATGCAGATGATAATGATGATGCGGGAAGAACAGAAAATATTAGCAGAAGAACGGGATAGGAAAGCAGAAGAACGGGATAGGAAGGCAGACGATCAGAATAGGAAGATGTTTGAACAACTGAATGGGAAGCTGGACGAACAGAAAATATTCACAGTGGAGCAGATTAGGAAGTCAGCTGAGGAGCAGAAAATATTCACGGAGGAGCAGAACAGGAAGTTAGCTGAAGAACTGAATAGGAAAGTAGAGGAACAGATTGGGAAGTTGGCAGAAGAGCAGAATAGGAAATTAGACGAACAGAAATTATTCACAGAGGAACAGATTAGGAAGCTGGCAGAAGACCTGAATAGGAAAGTAGATACAATAGGGGGGCGAATAGGACGCGCTGAAGAACAAATTGAGTTAACGAAGAATGAGATGACTAAGATCGCGGAGCGGGTAGAAAGTCACGAGCAATGGACCGCCGAAGAATTAGGGAAACAGAAAAAGGAGTTAGAATCCCAAGTAATCAATCTGGGGGGAGAATTAGAGAATAAGCTATATCAGCGATTAGATGATAGAACCGCTATGCAGGACGAGAAAATTGAAAGGATACAATTGGTAGTCAAGGAAGAAATGTTGGAGAACAAGAGGGAATGCGAGGAGAAGGTTGTGTCATTACGAACAGAGATTGAACAAATAAAAGAATGCAAGGCATCCCCAATCGCAGCAAGCGGGACGGTACCATTTACCCCTCCAAGATCACTAAAATTTTCAGGTGACGGGAAAGAGAATCCATGCATATTTATGAAGGCAGCAGAACGACATTTAGATGTTATCAATACTTCGGAAAGGTGTAAAATACAATTATTATATTTAATGTTAGAAGGCAACGCAAGGATATGGGCCGATACATTTGATAAGTTTCCCGAATCAGTAAAGGCATTTAAAGATCGATTCCTTGAGCGGTACTGGAATGAGGAAATTCAAATTAATTTTAAAATTAGCCTGATGAATAATCATTACAACCAGTCCATGGGAAGTTTGCGGGAATACGCAACAAGGCGTATTATGGAATACAAAACGCTATCCCCACCGATGAGCGATCAGGAAATAATATGTGTATTGACGAGACAGTTCCCAGTCACAGTGCAGAATCTTTTACGTAGTGTGCAGCACACCGACCTGGAAAGATTCCAGAATGTGTTAGGAGGGTACGACTTGACGTTCGCAGGCGTACCAAAGAACAGAAATGAAGGGAATGTTAATATGGTTAGATCGGAACGTAACCAGGGGCAAGGGAATGATAGGAGCAATGATTACCAGAGAAACCAACGCGGAAGAGGGGGAGACGGATGGAGACCAGAGCCGGGGAACCAGAGACCGGACTGGAACAGATCTAATTCAAACCATACGGAGACGCGAGGCGGGGGCGGGAATGCACCCGACCGATTAGCACAGCCTAGCACAAGTAGTGATCAAGGACACTATTTAAACTAATAGAGTCCGCGGTGATAGGTGGCCCCATTGCGGACGCGGAAATCGATGATGTAAACGCGGTCTCCATAAACGCTATGCAGCCGGTAACCTACGATACCCAACCGTGGCGGAGATGTAAGAACTCAGCGGTCAGAATCAGGAAATGTCCCACGATATCGATAGAATGTGAAGGTATAATTAAAGAAGCTTTAGTGGATACAGGGTGCACGACTACAGTAGTATCAGAAGAAATGTATGAGGAGTTAAAAGCAACAGGAAAAGAAGTAATGTGTTTGCCTATGAATAGGGCGTATGTGATTGGAGCCACTCAGAAGAAGTCAAGCCCCATCACAAAACAAATCATGTTTCAAGCCAGGATTGGCAACCAAGTATATGAGATGGTGGCCCTGGTAGTCAAAAAATTATTGTATTCGGTAATCATAGGGATGGATTTTCTGGTCGATCACAGAGTAAATATAGATCTAGAACGGCAGGTGGTAGAACTGGGGAGCCAGGCGGTAGGATTTGACTTGGGGATGGACGAAGAATACGAAGCATGTACGGGTGTAGTGGCTGACAATTCATTAGAAAAACGAAGCAAGATAATTGACGAATGGCATAGGAAGTCGATGGAAAGACTGGATAAGCATGGGGAAGAAATGAGAAGAATTACAGAAGAACGGAATAGGAAGCTCATCGGAATATGCGAAAAACCGTATGGGAAAGCGGAGGAACTGGATAGGAAAGATGAGGTGCTAAAATTTCAATTATACCATCAAGTAGATGCTAGGGTAGCGGCAGCAGACAGAAACGAGGGGATGACGAACCAAATCCATAAAGAAGTCAAGACAGCAGAGGGCAAAACGGTGGAGGTCCAAATCGAGACCGAGGAGGATGTTTATAAAGTGAAAGTGAAAACGGAAGAATTGAAGTTAATAATGGAAGAAGAAATGGAAATGAAAATAGAAGAAATGGAGCGTATAATAGAAGAAGAAATCGTGGAAAATATACAAGGGTGCGAAGAGAAAAGAGTACAAGAAGAGTTTAAACAGGAAGAAGACGGGAAAATGTCGCCAAGTGTCAAGTATGGGGTGACACCAATTATGCCTCCAAAGTCGATGAAATCTCTGGGAGATGGGACGGAAAACCCTAAGGTAGTTATGCGAGCAGAAGAACGGCACCTAGCATCAAACAACATATTGGAAGGATACAAGATCCAGTTATTACACCTAAGTTTAGAAGAGAACGCCAGGACATGGGCAGAGAATTTTGGTATATTTCCGAAATTTTTGAAGGAATTTGAAAACAAGATTTCTGTACGAAAGCGGAATGAAGAAACCCAAATAAACATCAAGAGCGACCAGAGGAATAGCCATCACAACCACATCACGGGAAGTCGTAGTGAATACAGAACGAAGAGCGTTATGGAGCCAAAAACATTATTTGCTCTTATAAAATATCAAGGAATTATTTGCATGTCAACGCGACAGTATCTTGTCACCGTGCAAAGCCTACTGAGCAGAGCAGATCATACCGATTTAGGAAAGGGTTTGAAGATATTGGAGGGGTACAACTTCATGTTTGCAGACGCCCCAACGAATGGGAGTGAAGGAGATGTAGGCAGGTCAAGAATGGAGCGAAGTCAGGGGCGAGGGAAGAGTGATGGTATGGTCAACTATTGGTACAAACGTAGAAGAGGTCGTAGCTGGAAATGGGATGATACCTATCAAGATGTGTTCAACACGCTGGAAGCTATGTCCTACAACTGTGAGTTAGGAAATCACTGTCAGCAAAATGGGGATGAACTGTCGCACAAGAGACAAGACGTAGTAGGACATTACAAGCTTCAAATCGGAAACCTGGTTCAACATGGATGGAAAATAGTGAAGTGCGAATAAGCGCAAGATTAGTGTTAATATACGTAATCACATGTTAATTCGATTCTAAGTTATAAGTGTATATAGGGCGTCGAGGAATATGCAAAAGAGTGCAACCATCGGCAGTGACGATGTTACTAGTGTGAATTTTGTCCAGAAGCGGGAAAAATTCAAAAAAAGAAAGGGGGGGGGTGATGAAACCCAGAATATGTGTTTCATTACACTAATTAAATCATTAGTGTAAGAATTCAATAGCTATTCTGGACTGCGCGGTACGAGCGCCGGGCGCTGCGAGCAGCGGGCAGCCGGCAACGGTCGCCGCCGCCACCGGTGCCCGCCGGGAGGCGAGCGTGAGAACGGCGGGTACAAGCGTGGCAGCGCGCACGTGCAAAAAGTTCGTTAGTTGGATTGAGGCGGCCGCCGCCGAAGGATGTGCCGACGTGCGGCCGGCGAAGGAGAGAGGTTAGCAGAGCGGCGACCAGTGCGGACGTGTAGCGAGGGCTCTCCGCTAGTGAATGGACGCATGTAATACGCGACATAGTTATGTGATTAGGAATCGCAAAGTAATGGACATGTAAACAGAACATTAGAAGTATCAGTATAGTAAAAGATTAGTGTTGGTAAAATAATTGACGTCGCTCTTATTAGTTGGTGCGGAGGGAACATTCTTGAAAGCGTGCGGTACAGAACTGTGACCAGTATACGGAGTAGGCGGGGGTCGTGTAATTAAACCCACTAATGGACAGTGATTCGAGGAAGGTGCGCAGCCGAGGTATCAAGATCTTGTTCGGGGAAGAATTGTTGGAGCATCAGCCGTGGATGATCACCACGCCATCTGCTGCCGACGGCCCGCAGCAGTAGCAGAGGTCGACAACCCTGTCGGCACGAGCGGCTCGACGAACCTCATAGGTATTCAAACGGGGCCCCGAAGGTATGAAAGTTGTATTTTACTCTTAATCTTGGTACCAAGGCGGAGTATAAAAACGGTGTCTGATTATGTAAATAGTAACTTTGATTTAAAATAAATCTTGTCATAATTGTATTTCTATGTATGAATAACTTCCCCAACGTTGCACCGACTTATCCTAGGACCCATTCACGTAAAAGACACCCTCTCTTAGTGTTATATTGCAGTGAAGATACCCGGCACCACCAGGTACGTCACAATATATATATATATATATATATATATATATATATATATATATATATATATATATATTAATATTTGCATTTGAAGGGGAGATTGTAGTGGCGGTTATAGATTATATTGTTACTCCTTCGAATCTATCAGTAAATAAATTTGACATTCCATATACACGGTTATTAATTCTTCCAAATTTACAAAATTTGAGAAAAAACGAAATGTGCAAAAAGAGGTATTGCATGAAAGAAGGAAGTATTTTACCAGACGTATATTTATTTTTAAGCAGAAAAATTGTGTGCAAAATTGCAGTCTGCAAAATCTATGCTAATATTTACAGATCATTTGCTAAAATAATGTAAATACTTTGCAATACATTCTTCTTGACGTAGAAATAACATTGGCAATTAACTGTTCAATTACTTTTAAAATTTCTAAGACGAACCGATGCTTATTTAATGTATTGTTAATTGTGTATTATTAATACGTGTTGTTATTAATATATGATATCAATTATTTGGGTATTATGTCACTCATATTCAAATTAATACCATTATGTTGCAAGCATTCATTTAGAAGATATCTCTCGATGACTAGAATTACAGTGACATGGTAACGATAATTATATCAAACCAGTTTCATTGTGTCAATTTCTATTCCCCGTTGTCGGTCGTTTGTCATTTAAATTGTAATTACATTTGCATTAAACATACTCATGCCAAAGTATACAATATCCTGTGCGCTATACCGGAGGAAGGGGAGCTCCAGAAACGGCCGCTTAAATGTTGGTTTGTATGAATGGTTTTGGCGATTTTGATAAATTTATAAAAATTGATGCTACTAATAATACAACTAATTGATTCCACTCATAATGTACAAGTATATTCATTGAAACATAAGCTTTGTTCAAGTTCTGGCTCTACAAATGAAAACAAATATTCGATTTTCGCGGATCAAGAGTTTTATGTAATGACGATACCTAGTACATTTTATGTAAAAATACGCCAATGGATCTTCATAAGAAACTTTAATAACATTTCACTGTATTACACTGAGCCATACAATTTTACAAATATTTCGAAAATGTATTCTGATGCTTTCGAGTGAATAGGACGGTATCGTTTTATTCACAGCCAAAGATTCTCTAATAAGTCAAACTATAACATACATTTGTGATAAATTTCTTCATAATTGAATCAAAGAGTACGACCAACAATATCAGGAAGTTCTTGTTTTTCTAAAAAAATGAAACTTAGAAAAAACAATCATCGTCGTAACTCTGAGGCTCCCGCTTGATAATGTTAGGGTTAAGCAAGATTTACATTTATATTGCAGACAAAATAATCAGAAGATAATGACTATTTTAGAAACGTTTATTGCATATTAGGATCTTCTATCTCTTGTCATATGGCGTACACTCTTTCTCTTAAGATCAACAATTATCTAAAAATTAGGAATACTTTGAGTTACGAGGGAAAGAAAAAATATTTTAAAATTTTTAAATGTTGTACTTATTAAAATAGTAGATTTTCATGCTCGATTAATGTTTAGTCACTTTACTGTTTCTAAAGGGAAAAGTAGAAAAGATTCAATGCCCTAATTTACAATACATATCGCAATAGAAGACACACATTTTTTACCGCAACCGAGCATTTCTTTTCAAATACACAGAACGAATATATTTGTTGCTTTTGTCAGCAGATACGCTCGAGTCATATTCCGTGAAAAAAGCGATAAAACCCTTTTTATTTCTGCGCTCCTCTTTACGTTCTTTTTTTTATTTGATAGTCGCCGTGGTTCGCTTTGCGGGATAGTCGCTTCGCTTCGCATCTCAAAACAAAGAACAAAGGGGGAAAGGGTCGCAGAAGTGGAATTTTGGAGTGCTAAACAAACTTGATCCGCGCTATATTTCCCCGAGGACGCCATCTTGGAGGCGAGCGAGCAGGGGCTTTTGAGGTCGCGCGTCTCTGGCTTATCACGGCCCCTCTACCGCGCAAGGGAGTGGCGACGGAAGGAAGGAGGAGAAAGGGGAGTTCCGGCGTCTTGGAAATAAGTCTCCTTCCTGAGTGGTGGTTGAATCGATCTCTCGAATTGTGAATGACGAAATGCGTTTTTTGGTTTGCTTTTGTAAAAGAAATGCTTATTATTATTATTATTATTATTATTATTATTATTATTATTATTATTATTATTATTATTATTATTATTATTATTAATATTTTTATTATTTTTTTAAATTTTATTTTCTCATTTTATTGGTACAGTTAAATGGATTATTGTACTGATGTACAAAATCAAAGCACAATACATCTATTTTTAAGATAATTCATAGTACATCATTTCCCATGAATTTCCGGACTATCCTTGTTGTTGAGATAATTACTGCTTTCTGCATAAGTTTGTACATGACTTCATTCAAACCTAGGTGCTTGAGATTCCATCTCAGACACTTAGGGGTGACTCCGGTGCTTGAAACAATTATAGGGACGATGTTGACGCTTTCCATATTCCACTGTTTCTTAACGGATTATTATTATTATTATTATTATTATTATTATTATTATTATTATCATTATTATTATTATTATTATTATTATTATTATTATTATTCTTCGGAACAAGTCGAAATTGAGGTGATAATTCGTCAATGGTTGGCATCAAGATGATATGTACATGCACGGTATACTGGGATGTAAGCACAGGTTGGCACTGGATGTCATGAAGACGGTCGGCTTAAGAAGGTAAACGGAATCAACAGAGAGAAAATGGATGTTGTGGAATGAGGACGTAAATGATATAGCATTTTAGTTGGAGTGGCTTAACTCTGTGGAGAATTTGGTTGTAAGAAATGCAATGAGATATTGGCGATATATTTGATTGAAAACAATATTACGGAAACGTAACGAAAAGTATTTGGGATAGTCGATGATGAAATGAGCATACCGAATTGCACGAAATTTTGAAATAGGACATTTGGTTATTATAAAGGTGAATAAGGTATATCTAGGTATTGCTTTTATAATTTTTTGATTTCATTAAATGTTGAGTTGTTCTTTTCAGTTTGCAAACAATATTGTGCCAAGTTTTTAGTTACTTTTAATAATAAATGTTGTGTTTATTTTGAAATTGATAGCGTTTTGATGTAATATGTTAGTAAGTTACTGGCGCTAAATAGAGACTATTTTCTATTGAAGACGAGAAATTTTGTCCGTGATTTACTCCAAACCATCTAAAGAAATGACAGAAGCAGGTGAAGGTCCATCATAGGAGATGCCTCTAACTCCTGAGAAAGTTAGGAAAGTTAGAAATTATTGAGAATGTTGCAAAGGCATAACTGATTCTCCAGAGATTGGCATTGCGTCATAAAATATTGTGGCCGATTTCGTAGCTAACTCTACTCGCAATTCTTCAATCTATCGATCAAGAAAACTTGTGCGGGTAATAGCTAAATTTCTTGAGCCTCTGGGCGCTCGTTCAGAGCAACTGACGTGAGATTTAGAAGTAAGTTTTCTACAAATGTCCCGCGGTATTGCAAATCACTGAATACCTAGCCCATGACAGTGTTTTGGAGAAGTGAGTTGATAATTATTGCCAGAAATTTAGAGAGATTAGTTTTCTTTTCCTCTACTAACGCAGAGAAATCATTCGTAAAATAGGACACATAAGTAACATTTTCAATTGTAAATTGAAAGTAAAATTAAACATTTTGAATCGAAAGGATTTTGTTTCAGTAATAGCGTTCACTTATGAGTGCAATAACTGCTTTAACTTCTTATGTTCAAGTTGGGAGATTTCAAATTATTCATATATACAACAAATAAGAGATAAAAACAATTAAATACAACACAAAACAAAAATAAGTTACTACTTTTCCATTAAAACATATTCCTGCCTCCTATTTGCATGTATTGCTATGCTACGTATTCTTGTTCTTAATCAGAAGGCGTGTACGGTTTCTCTTTAGTGTCGGTAAGTCTGGACATCTGTAAATATACGAAATACTGTATCCCCGTATATGCATCCCATACTTACTGCATCACGAATACTGCATCCCCATCTTTCCATGCCCTCCTTCGCTGAGCTCCGAATCTAGAACCCGCCCCTCCCTGGACCTGCCCCACTCGGCCCCGCCCCAACCTCTGCCCCGCCCCCTCCGTTCGGCCCCGCCATGATTGGCACGATTAAGGTTTCAGTCACCGCCAGTGTATTGTTCAAAGAGGGTAGTTGTAAATACATTTGATGCATTGTTACATACTCTAAGACATTATACGAGGGTTGGGGCAGAAGTCATTGCAACTACGTTTTCTTAAAGAAATGTTATCGGATCACACAATTTTATTTGTTGCGTGAAAGAAATGCTGTAATAATGTGTCTCTTTGAGTATCTGTATTAGAACAGAGAGGAATTACACATTGTCCATCCGTGCTCGCATTCTCAGAAAAAATTATAATTGCCATATCTTATCTCGTAACCCTCCAACATTAATACACAAATAGTTCACACTTTCAGGCGATAATTTTCTTCCTTTATTAATTTTTTCCTTCCTTTATTTCTAGCTTTCGTAGCTTTGACTGTGGGTTGTCAGTCAGTACGTGTCAGTCAGTCTATTCTTTGTCTCCATGAATTGAAAAGCTCCTAATTATGAATTTAGTGTTATTCCTTCAGACTATACTGAATTTACTGTCATGGAGATGATCAAAGGAAGATAAATCTTAAGAGCGACTTCTGGATTTCATTCAAATATGAATATCTAGAAGTATGAGTAATTAAAAATGCCGTTCCATTGACTAATTACGAAAAATAATTTGAGCATAATTATCTTTTCGATAACGGAGATTAAGAACAGTACGAAGCATCTGGTGACTGAACACGTAAAATCAGCGATGGATATCACATTTTTATATCAAAATTAAAAAAAAAAAACAGAATGAATTAATTTATAAGATCACAAAGGCCAAATTGTTTGCCGTAAGTAAGATTTCATGAATCTCATGGGAATCAATACGCACAGTCTGTCTGAAGTACTTACGCGCCAGCTGATGCCAGACTACCAAAGCGCTTTCAGCGAATGTGACCTACCCTGTGTATTGGCCACATACGGCAACGCCCGGCAGACTTACATAATTTGGAATCGATACAGCGTAGGCCAGGGCTTCGGAACCGACGGACAGTGCTCGATATGCATGCGGATCGTGGGTGGAATAAAAGCAGGAAATCATTGATTTAAAAACGCGTTTATGTTTAAATTATGGATAATTCCAACATAGATTTATGCCAATGAAAGTAAACAAGCGGCCTGTAGGAGCAAAAATGCTGCAGACGGATGTGTGGAAAATGAAGTCATGACGCTGTGATTGGAATTGGCTGTTCTAAAAAGACACCCGAGAAAACTGAAAGTTCTCTTTTTCTTGTCACATGAGGTTTGGTGTATCATAAGCAGTGACGTACTGAGTATAGGATATATTTTCAAATATATTAATGAGTTGTGATATTTGATTGGTTATGCTATGCTAAACATGACGTATGAGAAGTTGCGCATTAACATAACAAAATATTTACATTTTTTCGTCAAAACTGAAACTTTCATTGTTTTTAAAACTAATTTTTTCTTTAAATTTTTTTTCGGGATAGAGCATAGTCCAATCACTAGGTATCTAACTCAGGAAAAAATCCTGGAATCCTTTTATTAACGGTACTATATGTTTTAAGGGGTGCTGAATTCGAATTATATGTTTGTCATCTCCCAATAGGTCGGCTTCATTTGATTTATTTAGTAAAAACAGTAAAACGGTAAAAAAACAGTTGTATGTGACGTATGGGGAATCAAATGCGCACGTTTTCTTGAGTTCCAGAACGTCTTCCCTACAAGGATTCACAGAAAAAAGTGCAAACAAACCTAAAAATATCGTACTATTTAATGATATTGCACATATCATGCGTATTGTCCCTCCAGTTTTCTTGTTTCCGTTGTATTTTAATTATGTGGATTTTACAGATTATTTTCATGAGTAAAATCATCCTTACTGATTCCATACCGGAGAGAAATATCGGGGAATTAATCACTTAACGGTGCCAATATTTCGTTCACAGTAGTTGTTTGCAAGCATGGTACGGCAAAACAAGAGCGCCGTTGGAGATGGGAAGGCTGGACATTGCTATTCTCCCGTTTTGCCCAGAGGACGAAAATATCACTATTTGTCAGCGCGATGTAGTGCCTAAGCAGTTTTTCACAAAATGAAAATAAAAATAAAAATACGAATTTTGTGAGAAATTGTGTCATCTTGAATTTTCTAAATAGTAGATGTTTCTCTAAGACGCACCCTTATTTAGGTATAAACGGTAAATTGGAAAGAGGGCAAACATTTTAATTATTTTGCAATTTTCTCTATGAAGCCGTCCTTTTCTAGGTGGAAGACATAAAACTCGAATTCAGTTCCCCAAAATACACACAAAACCTTTTAGAAAAATTTTTCCCCCAGGATCAGACTCTTTAAATCACCAGGGGACTGGAATGCAATGAACGCATAAAAATAGGATAGGTCTCAATTTCATTGATTTCAATAGGATAGGTTTCAATTTTTAAAAATTGCAATGTATGTATATATGTGCTTTGGCACAACAGCTCTTTACGAGCTACCAGCAGCGTTCCAGCCTTGCGGCCATGAGTTAAGGAGTACGTGTGATTAGCACATAGCCATCCCAACGCTGTATTTATCAACCTGAGAAGCGATCTTTCTCGTCGTCGCACAGCTACAGATCCTGGAACTTTGCAAGGAAGGCGCACAGTTAATTTTTGCCCCAACCGGGAATCGAACCCGGGATTGTGCCGTGGAAAGCAAGCACGAACGAGTGACCGAAGGCATAGAAAATTACAATAGTTACATTAACGTGAGAAAGAAAGTGCAGCAATATTTTTATTAAAGAAAGAAGAATACTGAAGAATGAAGAAGAAATGAGAAAAAATGTGCCGTTGTAGCACCACTAGTTAATTCGATTCTTTCCGATAAAAAAGAAGGAACGCAGTGGTAGTACTCACTTGAAGAAGTAGGAGCCGTTGCGGAAGCCGAAGAAGGGCACGGTGTAGGTGAGCATCCAGATGTTGCCGCCGCCGCAGTCGTAGTAGGGCTTGCTCCACTTGCCGTCCTCGTATCCCACGCTCAGGATCTCGTCGGGCTCGCGCGCCGTGTGCGCCGAGTCGTTGAAGGTGTACGTGTGGAAGCCTGTACACACGAGCACACACGCGCCGTCAGATAATGAACAGCCTCGATGAAAGGGTCTGCACACCAATTAAAGTATACGTTGGATGAAAAAATAGGCAAACTCATGGAGAGTGTCTGCACACACACACGCAAGTACAAACACAAACGGTTAAATAGAAATAGGTTCATAGAAGATCTCTACACTCACAAGCACACAAGCGGTCAAATATTTAAGAGGCTCGACACACAAGTATGTACAAGGGGTCTGCACACACGCACAAGTATACAAGCGATCGAATATGAGGCAGATTCGTTGAAGTTGTCTGCACACATAAGTGCATTAACAAGCGTTTATATTGAAAAAACAGGCTCATAGAAGATATCTACACACACAAGCGGTCAAATATTATACAGTCTTGATGAAAGATTCTCAACACACAAGAATGCACACGATAGAATACAAGGCAGACTCATTGAAGGTGTCTGCACACACACACGCAAGTACACACACAAGCGGTTAAATACGGAACAGGCCCATAAAAGAAGAGAACAGACACAAGATCACAAGCGGTCAAATATTAAGCAGACTCTGTGAAAGTGTCTACACACACAAGTATACACGCGATCAAATACGAAGAAGACTCATTGAAGATGTCTACACACACACACACACAAACCAGCGGTCTTAAACGAGGCAGAAATGGTGGTGTCTACACACATACAAGCACGCAAGTACCCACGCAGTCAAATACGAGACAGACTTGCTGGTGTGTGCACACAAACAGGCACACAAGAGGTCATTATGGAAGCAGACTTGAAGGTTCCTCCACAGTCATGAGCCCACGCGCGGTCAAATACGAGGCAGACTCGTTGAAGTTGTCTGTATACACATTCGAACACGCGGGCATATATGAGTCTAGATACCTACCACGATCCTCTCACAAGCACGCACGCGGTCAAATACAAGGCAGACTCGTTTAAGGTGACAGCACATAGGTGGTCAAATACGTTACTGGTTCATTAGAGCTGTCTACAAATACACAAATACGCGCAGACAAATACCTAAAAAAAGACTCGTTGAATTAATTGAAATATAACATTTCATGTCAACATCCACTAACAACTGTTGCCTTAGTCTTTAGGATTTAAGAATATTTTGGTATCGAGACTACGTCTTTATTTAGGGGTTGTAGAGTCTGTCGTAACAGAACAAAGACTTCTGGAGAGACTAGTGGCCGACTTCCCTGATTGGTAATTTCCGTGCTTTTTTCCTGATACGGGTTTTCAGATCACGACGAAATTTTCAAAGAACAACAACGACGTTGACAGTGCATTTGATTTTTTAGAGTTTTACATTGTACATGGTTTTTCATTAATCAGTTGTTAATTCGTTCAAATTTATTTTGAGAAGTGAGTCATGTTTGTTTTTAGACCTCTAGTATAGGTTGTGTTCAAAAAGTCATAGCGTCTTTCTCGTACACAATATGAGCTTATAATATAAATTATAAACTCACTTGGCAGTACTTGGAGTTAATTTTAGAACACGCCATTTAAAATTTTCTTTTAGAAGTGCGGTTTTACTGCCAGCATTTTCCTTTAAGACATAGGGAATAAATATGCATATGTGAGCATTTCTGTGGTAATTTTTTTAAGCGCGGATATTTCAGATGAGCAAGGAGAGTGAAAATGGTAAAGTGGGGAAATTACTTAATCCCTCAAAGTATTCCTACCATCTGCTCTAGTCAAAATAGTCCTAATTTTTAAATATTAATATAAAAATTCATTATTACAAAAACACGTTTTTACATAAATATTATTATTATTAATTACAATGTTCACAAACAAAAAATATAACTAATCAAGCATTTCAAAGGGTCACGATCTAAAAAGACTTCTAATACAATCAGTTTAATGTAAATTCAAATTTACTGCTTGGAATGTTGAATTCTTGTAATTGGGCGGAATTGGGTGGTTTTACATCCATCTAACGGAGGATGTTTGTATGAAGCATCTGGCAACTCTGCTTCAATAATGCAACATGCGCCGTGCTCTATCTTCCTTAGTTATTCTCCTCTTCCTTCTCATTATTCTTTTTCTCGTTTTCCCTCTCATTCCTCCTCTCCAGTGATAATTCCTCTGATCTGAAATTCTTAAAAAATTATCTGTAGCTAAAGCTGGCGTATGAGTACATTTATTTTTAGAAAATGGTATTTCTCGTTCATTAGTTTTTCTCTTATAAGAAAGTATCGTGAAAAGATATTAAAAATAGTGAAATACACACGGCCTAAAACACAAATAACAAACTCGTCTATCGCCTCGGTTTACAAATTAAAAAAACAAACAAAAAAACACGTCATTTATGGTAATTATGTTTCCGCAAGAGATGACAGGACATGAGTTCAAGAAACGGATTCTGTCCTATTACTCGTTTCTCTTAGTAGGATAAGAAGAAATAGAATAAAGGGGAGACGAAAAAGAAAGAGGAGATGTGCGAGAGGAATAAGAAAGAGAGGACGGAGGAGAAGAAGAAAGAGAAGTTGGAGGACAAGAAGAAAGAGAGGATGGAGAAGAAGAAATAGAGGATGGGAGAGGAAGGAGAGGATTGAGAAGAAGAAGAAGAAGAAGAAAGAGAGGTTGGAAGAGAAGGAGAGGATTGAGGAGAAGAAGAAGAAAGAGAGGTTGGCGGAGAAGAAGAAAGAGAGGATGGGTAAGAAGAAGAAAGAGAGGATGGATAGAAGAAGAAGAGGATGATGGAGGAGGAGAAGAAGAAAGAGGGGATGGGGGAGAAGAAGAGAGAATGGGGGAGAAGAAAGAGAGGTTGGGGGTAAGAAGAAGAGAGGATGGAGGAAAAGAAGAAAGAGAGGATGGAGGGGAAGAAGAGAGGAAGGTGGCGAGATGAAAACATAATTCGCCTTATCCCGATACTGTGTTTTAAATTAATTTCATTTCCGTACTTTCTCATTCCTCTCTCGCATATACTATTTCTGGTACCCCGTAGTCCTGCCAGCTATTCAGAGTGCAGAATACATAATGCAGATACCTGATGAGAACGTAAGGGCCAACCTTGTCTGCAAAGCCCAAAGGGGTGCGAAGGTGGGGTGATTTGGAAACCATGTTCCTCCCTAATGTAACACGTTGTTCTAATAGCCTTCCACTGTCTCAATGCAAGCGTTCTCACTCTGCTTGAACATTTACGGTATCTCCCATCTCTCCGGGCTTCCAATTTCATGCATTCCGTTTCAGTGGCGAGACTGGATCGCGTGATCTTAATGCAGGTTTGCGTGCTGGTAACTCATTCCGGAAACACGAGCGGCCACGAGCAAATAGCAAATGATAGTCTACATTAATGTGACTGATTAAGCCTTCGCCACAACGAAATACAGACGATTTCTAAAGGGGTTTGGCTGTTGTGACAACGCGGCTACCACTGGAACGATAAGAACCATTCCCAGAAGCAGGGCGTTCAGAAGAGGCGGGGGCAGCTGGGGCAACATACATCATACACATATATTGAATTGGGGTCATGGATTTTTTAAATTGAAATCAATCAGAACATTTCTAATTTAAATGAACCGCTATTAGTTGAATGGAGTTGTGAAATCTGCGCATCTATTGAGGGAAAATAACATTTTGTTTGAAATAAAATACTGCACCAGGCCCTTTGCTTTCTCTGTTCGATCCTACCCGGTGATATGGGGACTTTCATTTACTTATTTAAAGTTTAAAGCAATTAAAGCTCTATGTGTCGTTTGTAGGTTCAAATAATTAATTTACTGGCTAGGAGTAGCCAATCTGTGTGGCCGAGCTTTCCTGGCGCCGAGACATAGTCGTTGTCTCGTGTCAGTGTACACTCCTAGAACTCTATGTATCCCCCTTGAACGTAATTACTCGCGTTAATAGTTTCCCTTTTCTGTACGTTTTGTGAGTGTGGATAAGAGCAGGTGCGCGCACTTAGGGCTTACGGGTAACCGCTTCTGCGCCATATAGATGTGATCTGACTTCCGCTCTCTAATGAGGGATGAAGCGCGATGGGCTCTCGAGCTACGATTGTCAATCTGCATTTTCAATGAGCGATGTGGATTCAGGAGCCACATCGGCGCGATGGATGAGGATACCAGAAACCACGGGGTTGCTCCAGGAGTAGCCGAGAGAGCATTGGAAGCTGAGGCATAGTCATTGTGAGTTATGTCAGTGTGCATTCCTAGGACTCCATGTATCGCCCTTAAACATAATTTCTCGAGTTAATATCTTTCCTTTTCCCTGTAAGTTGTGTGAGCGTAGATAAGATGTGACATGGCTTCTGCTCTCTAATGAGGATCTAAGCGCGATGGACTCATAAGCTACGCTTATTCAACTGCAATGAAGAATATGGACTCACGAATCCCATTGGTGGGACGGATGTGGAGACTATATACCGTGGGATAAGAGGTAGTATGGTGGGATGAATGCGGATATTGTAGATACCATGGGGGTGCACTAGAAATAATAAGGCTTAGCTGGGAGTTTCTTGTCCTTAGGAAGCGAGATTTCCAAAGGAATACTATACTATCTGAAAGCATGCAAATCGATCCCGACATATGCGAAATGGGTCAAGAGTAATGACGAAATCCTTAATGAGGAGAAACCTAGTTCCAGAAGATGAGTAGAATAGAAGGTTGCAATACTTAATGCAAATTCAATCATCCAGAAATGTAGATATTAAATAACAACTTAACTATTACTTTTACTATTATCATTATTATTATTAATATTATTATTATCATTATCATTTAAAATATTATTTTCGTTTTTCATAATCGGTTGTTAATGCGTTACGCATTAGCAGGATATCACCTGGTATTTGGACTTGAGTATCGAGTTTAATTATTTAATATTATCTGAAAATTTGTTGTTAAATAAGTTAAAGTGTTACCGTTTTTCTAGAATACAAGGTGCTCTTTTCCCCCAAATTGGCAACAAACAATAAACAAGGGAAAGAATATCTGAAAATAAAGTGAAATATTTTTTTCCAAAAAATTTCTTTTGTCTTCAAAGAATAATACACATGAATAGATATTTTTATTTCCGACACTCCGTCTGCAATTTTATTAGTACCTAATGAGTATGGAAGGTAAATAGCAGTTTTTAAACAAACCTCTTGCAACCAATATCATACGAAAACATAAGTTTCCAGAAATTTACTTTCAAAAAAGCGAATGTAACTTTTGCCCAAGGGGGTCTACATTAGAGAAATTACGGCAATATGACATTTTTACTTACATAGTAGCTTCGAAATACGAGACAGTGGGTTCAAGCTCTGCTGAGGCGGTAGATTTTGGAAGGTAGAAAAACCCTGTATTATGTTGCCTTTGTTGTGTGTTAAGTCAGATGCCCGTCAAAATTAAATTCCGACGGCAATATCCCGATAACGATATACCACTTTCTATCGACCAGACAGAGCGGCCATTACTAGCTGGGGCCGACATCTGCCTGAGAAAGTGGGAGCCCGAAACCCAGTACGAGCGATATAAGAGGGAATACCATAATCGCATCTGAGATGACCATGCGAAACATGCTTCCTTTTTTTTGAGATTATCCACGACTTGATCAGAGATCAAGTTATCATGTCGGATGTCTTGTTATTGCAATGGGAATAACTCTTCCAAAAGCAATATATTTTTTTATGTAATATCACAACAATAAATGCACACATACCTTCATTTTCAGTGAGTCTGCGGACACATTAAGTTATTTATTTTTGAGACCAACATATTTCCAGCAAAGAGATAAAGACGCCTTGCACTCGGAAGTCATTTTTGTATAGTCAGCGTCCTGTTGCGAAAACTAATACATGCATGATGAATTTCAAAATCATCCGTTTATTGTTATTCGTAAGGCTCTATCGACATTGTCAGACTATTCAACGACTTAACTGGGTGCTAATAAAATCATCCATATTTAAAACAGCCGTAACGCATATGAAATAATTAAACACATCATTAGATCCTCCATATCTGGTCTCTTAGAATTTCACCTGGAACAGCCCAGTCTACGACAATCACTTCCACTAAAAGTCACCTGGAGTAACGTTTCGATCTCACTTCTTCCTAACGCCATCTCCAACCCCTACTCCCGTCCCCCCAAACCCGACCCTTTTCCCCAGCCTCTCCCGCTGACACAGATTGATGGAAAATGGGACTACAGGGACAGCGCCAGCGAACTGTTTTTGGGAAGGGAGACGAAATATTTGCAACAAACCCTGCCTCAGTGAGCTTCACTTATTGAGATATGAAGACATACGCAGGTAGACACGAATATTTTGATATGAATAATATATCCATTTATGTAGTAAATAATAAATAATTTACATACTTTTGGAGTGTTTCTAAGCTTCTGCAATTCAAATTTTTGCCTAGAAATCATTTTTCAAACCAAATTTTGAGTGCTTATTGCGGCTCAACCCTCGGGATTTATTACGCAAAACTTGCTTAAAACTGTCTTTAGAGCTTATTTGCGAATTTTCAACGTGAGCTCTCTGAAAACCCTGTATAAGAATTTCAATACTTGGAATTGATTATTCTCACGTCAATCACTTGGACGCCACCAGAAATTACAGAGAAAAGATACATAAGACAACGAAACAGTCCTAATGAGTGAGTACGGTTTGATTCCGGGAGACATTATCGCATGAGATCAATAGTCCTGTAAATGTGCTTGATACATCCCGGGCAGTGGTGTTGTTCCTTTCCAGTTGGAAAATGCGATCTAGCGCAGGTCCACTCATCGGTTAGCGGGGTTTCTCCTCTTCAGGTGTCTCCCCGCAGCGGGAAAGCGCCCCAGATGGGACAGTTCTAAGCTCCCATCGAGTCTCCCTATTGTGGTAGTTTCGTGCGTGTATGTGTAAGAGGCGAGGAGTGGACAAAGACGAGGAAGGAAAGATCGCACGCGGTCAATGGTCCCGTTGATAGAGTTACCGCTCTGGCATTCTCCCGATATTGGTTGAAGTAAACAAGGAAAAATACATATCAGTGCAGCCGGCCGCTAGAATTCTTCTCCAGAATGATTGTGTAAAACCCAGCTACTATGTAGCTAGTGTCGAAAATCCTTCGAAAATATTAGCGATATAACGGGAAATATTAAAGTCTTCTGACATCGAATAACGCTGCACAACTACAAGTATTGAGTTATAGCATCATTTAGTTGGGTTTACGGAAGGATAATAAATTATAGTTCGTGTACTTGTTTTCTGCGTTTGTGAATAACTACGTGCCTAATTGTGTCAATATATTCTCTAATATACTTGCCTCAAATATACAAGTATGCTTATCTGTCATGTGTAACAGGTTTCCCATAATGCAATGTCCTTAATATTACTCTAATATAACAATTTATGACAGTGTCATATATGGTCATAAAATGTCAGTTTCATACTGACTTTAATTTTGATATTTTCATTTTAATTTTCACATCAACGATGTTTTCTATAAAGAAGTATAAACTAGAAATACAACAAGACTCACGTAAATGGATATTGTAGATGTGTTAAATGACGTAGACGATTGTCAAATGATTTTTGACTCATCATAACATATTTTTCACTCATCAAAAAACAACATGTGAATAGCCATTTAAATGAAGGAAATGATTTTAACTTTTAATAATTATTTAGCAAATTGTACTGACAGTCTAGAATCCATGAAATTGTTCAACAAACTTTCTTACTAGCGCAATACTTTATAATTCACATATTTTGAGAGTTTCTTCTTGCAGCCAAAAAAATCTGTTCGATTCCACGTGACTCTATTCGTCGTGATACTGACAGAATCCAGTAGTTTAAAGGACTCCTTATCTTGCGTTCATGGTCTCTCCTGCACTCTATCGGTGATTGATCGGAGGGCGAGCAGGGATGACGTGCAACAAAAAGTGGTGCAGATCGCTTCAGGCCAAAAGGGGTACCACTTGAATGACCGTTCGTCGGAAAAGGCCGCGGCTTCTTGTGTTGAACTCGAAGCAACCGGACGTCCTGGTGGAAATCATTAGTGAGAATGGACCATCTATTAATCTCTATTAGAACAGAAGGTTTATGTCTGTGATAATTTATGTATTGGTGACTCAAGTCATTTATGAAATTTGTGTTTAGTTTCTCTGATATGTTTTTCTGATGTTGGGAAAATAGCTTGAAACACTATTCCCAGTTTATGTGGATTCGAGAAAATAATACATATTTTTAATACAATATGAAAATATAATTTTTGAAGGATAATAATAATAATAATAATAATAATAATAATAATAATAATAATAAAAATGTTTGTATAAACATTTCCTACTTCATTACTTGTGTTTAGATATGGAAGATCTGCCTTTTTAAGTTTATTACTACCCTCAATGTATATTTTAGCACTCACGTATTTTTAATATGGATTAGATCACGTTTGAAGATGATGTTCAATATAGTTCGTATTACATCCAGAAACTACCATCCAGCGAGGGAAGATGACCGTCCGAGCAAAAACATGTACTACACTTACGAGAGAAGTGGCTTTAGCACTTGGCGTGCCCAGAAACACTAACATTCAATCAATTTCAGAAGAACGCGTCCTTCGTTGGTTCTAGTCTCATCAATGGCGTCATCAACACAGATAAAAGACTGATTCGAAGTCGAATGCTAAATAAATAAAGGTTCTATAGGCTGCTAAGATCGTTCTTTCCTTGTCTGCCTTTGTAAGATTACAACTGATCCTATAGTACGATTAAAACGAATCCACTACCTGGATAAGAATTATAAAGGCAACTTCAATGAGTCTTTTTCGTAATTTCCTCTGATCAATAATTCAGCAAGAGGCCCAGCGGTACACTAAACAAAGGTCTCCAGACTGTTTACGTTCTTTATTTACTTATTTAACAAAAAAACAAGTAAAAACTTTGTGTGATTTGTGTGAAGTGTATCCTGTGCACATCTTTTTAATTCTGGGATCTTTACTCTAACCTATACACATGTTGAATTATCAATGTAGGCGGTTAAGTGCGTTTTTGAGAGGAATTGATATGAAAATGTTCTCTCTCGTGTAATAAAAACTATTTACAAATGCAACTCAGGGACGTTATTTCTCATTGTGTCCTTTGAGAAGGAATCGACTTATTGCTGTGAGATCATGGAGAGCGATAATTTGAATAACTATATTCCCCTCTGAAGTCAAGAAAACGTGAACTGATAGCGAAGTTACATTTATATCCAGAAGCAAAAAGGGCCCCATTTCAGCATTCGAGCATAGGAACAGGGAAACTGGATGAAAAACCTGATCGAGATGGGCTGGTTGTTTCAGAAGCTATTCCTCCATTCAGTGCATATTCTCATTCTTGGGGCCATCCGAAGGGTCGATGCTTAATTCTCATGACCTATCCTCTAATGATCGAGAAAATATTCAACTATCGTCAAGATTAGTGAACATTTATTGACTCCGAATTCGTTATCGTTTTACAAAACAAGATTAACTTTAAGAATAAACAACGTAAAACCGACCTCCACTAAATGCCACGCAGACTGACACCGTTTACAGAATACAAACGTAGTATAAATATCGATATCCATACCAACATCAAACCAAAACTTATCAGTTTCAGGCGAATTGTATTTCTAACATAAGGATAGCATCCGTAAACAAACTGTTGCACTTCGTACGATATCGTACGTGTCTTCGTATCTGTTGCTCTTAGAGTACGATACTGATATGACAATAACTTTGCCAAATCTTTATAATCATCACCTTTATCTAAGACAGTTGTAGAAATTTCTTACGCTTCAAAACAATCTTACTTCTCCACCGAGGAGGAAGGAAAGAAGGCGCATTGTCTGTTGACCCCCCTCCATTGGTGTTTGAATTGAATTGCAGCCTTATTTTTCGTGGCGAGACTCAGGCCATGAGGCCTACTCTTCCGTCAGACCACGGAAATTTCGCTACGCTCCTTTCACCAGCTAGCAGAGAAAGGAGGTATTTCTTGGGCGAGAAACACGCGATTTGAATTTAGCTCAGAGGCGTCATTTAGACTTGATGTTTTACATGCAAATAAATCTACTGACATGAGACAGCCGGCTTTACTTCCCCTCCGAAGGAAGGTGTACGAAGGATTTTTTCGCCTTTAAAAATCAAAGGTTTCAATCGGGTTTGAACCCGCCAACTTGGGTATAATAGTCCGATACGGTAACCGTTACACCATTGCGCGTGTTTAGGTATGCGACTTAAAAAAGGTGGCAAGTACCGGCCCAAGGGTTGGATCAGGATCATAAAGAAGCCATGTTGACATTAGGTTGTAGGTTGTTAACATTTTGTTCAATCGATTGTGGACTTTTTCATGGTAAAAAATGCAGACTCCATTCAATAAGTCTTCTTTAAGTGATTCAACTTTTAGTGTTTAAATGTTTTCTATTCTCTGAGGTATATCTGGCGGTCATACATCAATACGTTTTTTATAGTTTGTACATATTGTCGGAATTTATTACATTCTAATATTAATGTCAATAAATGGTTGCAAGAAGATTTGCATTTTTTCGTGCTGAATGGACGTTTTTGACGCATTTACTGCTATAAACATTGAATTGCTATTATTAGATCCCTCGAAATATTCTTTTCAATCATTAATATGAGCGTAGTAAAGCTTACTTTTTGTTCCAAATTCCTCTTAACATTTACGAGTAACACCTGGGACTATTAAATGAAAAACATTCAACGAATAGTTGTCGAGTTTTGGAATAAAAAGCGATTGTTGTTTGGAGAGAACGGCTGAGAGAAAGTAGCCAGGTGCGCTGGCTCCTTTTTATGCAAGAGACTGACAGCTCTGATTGTTAGGCAACGGTAGCTTGAAGCGACAAGAACTGTGGCATATAAATGGCCCACTAGCAAGAAGTTTGAGATGGAGTGTTTCCAGTGAATGAGTACAATTTGTGATGTCGAGCGAAGGGTTAATGAAGGGAAACATTTCTATTAAAGGAACTTCGAAATTTAAACCATGCATTCAAAACGTGAGAAGTTTGGAGTTTCACCCTACGACGCGAACGCAGTGACTACGCATTTGAATTCCGAGTATACTTTGGATGTTGCCCTAGAAATATTTAATATGGACAAAGTTTATCGTAGTTTTGTAATAAATACATACATATCTTTCTTGGGGGCGAAGCTCAGGCCTTTGGGCGTGCTATTTTGCACGACAACGTTTTTGTTGTTGTTGTTGTTCATTTTCTTCTTCTAAGACCACTTTCAAAAGTTTAATACAATTCACTTAAAATAGGAGGTCAATCAATGAACATACGTCGTAATTAGGGGAAACGGTTTCTCAGAAGTGTGAAAGGAGTGAAAACAAAGGAGGAGGGGGTTGGGAAAGGAACACACAACGTGTGTATATTTATTAAAATTACGTCAGAAGTTATTTAAAAATAATAGGAAATTTATCAAGTGATTAAACTTAAATAGTCAACTAAATTTTTCCCCAATATAGGTAAATTACATTTGTTTAAATCAGCAAGTGAGGAATAGGGGACGATTGGAAATAAAGCGTTTCACTTAACGGTGTGTTGTTATGTCCTACTAATTTTTACAAAAAGGGAGAGGGGTGTTGTAAAAGATAAAAGGGTGAAGATTCTTTAAATACCCCCTAACAAAAACTAGGGAGGGCATCACGTCAGCTTACAAGCGAAATTTCTCCAAGTAAAGAGTTCAAGCTGTGAAAGAAACGGAACACATTGAAAAATAAAAGTTAACTATTTAATGTGTATTTCATGATAATAAGAATACAATATACAGGAGGATACCAATATATAATATACTGCTATATTGCTAATCAAGCAATATAAAATACATTGCTTCCCTCTTTTCTGTAGTTTCTTCGATCAACACCAGACGAATGCCGGAGCAGTACCTGACAAACGGGCCATGGTCCGCGGACAATCTTTCTTTGCTCATCCTCGTCCTATTCTCACACTTTACTAGCGCACACGTACACTTACATGCACTCTACTACCGCACATGAAAGACTAGTGACAGACCAGACAGGGTTTGTCCCTGCTGGGACTGTGCTTCGCGAGTGGGAGATACCTGGTTGGGGAAAATACCGGCCGTCGACCTACAGTTCGGCGCCTCTCACTCTAAAATGACAAAAATTATCATTAAAATATTAGTGGAAATAAAATTAAAAATTAAAGTTTAGCCAAAAGTGGTAATAAGTCAGTTGAAAGTAAGATAATATTTATTCTGAAATATTATTTTCATTTCAATGTGTAGTTCCTAGGTGAAGAGAAAGGAAACTATAATGACTATTTTTTTGAAAATGTATTTTTAGTGTTTTAAATGGGAAGTTGTAGAGCCTATTAACCGAATCTATAAATAAATGCAATGAAATTTGAAAGCATAACATATTAAAGGAATTATACTAACACCACCTCAACCACTTTGGCCGTCTGTCAGATGATTTATATTTGTTGGCCTTCATTAATAATGTCTGATGTCTAAATGCTCCAAGTTGAACAGCATCACTGATAAACGTACACGTATTCCGTTCTAGTTCGCTTCAAACTATTCCATCTGATATTAAATTCCTCGTAAAGTGCAGTTGTGAAAAAAGACAGCTCTCTAAAATATTTACATGATACAGCGATAAACAGTTGCATGTTTAAATAGTCACACAGTAGGGAATGACCATATATTTTGTAGTTTCATTTTTTCAGTGGATAAGTGAAACAACAGTTTCGTATAGCATTGAAATCTTTCTTACGTACGAATCTTTGTGGCCCCAATTAAAGTGGCACGATATGGAAGTATTTCCCAGTTTGAATGTGATTCACGTAGTTTTGTATAATATTCGGTTTACCAGATGATTTCCTAGGGCATCGTAAAAGGTGTACCTATTACGTAATATGAATGCTTGATCAAACCCTGCACTTCACACAAATGTTTTTTTAGTTCAATTTCAATTGATAGTACTCGGACGCTCCTGGACACTTCAATTTAATAATAAGAATTAATCGCAGAATCAATAAGAACGCAACCTTTTTTCTGTAGCACTTTTGTATCGAGCTATATTCGGTTCATTATTCAGTACTAGTTAATTTTTGAGAAGTACTAAATATAGTGGAATCTCATTTTAAATTACTAATCTATTATTCATTATATGTCTCGAGTGAATGTTTGATGTTCTGTCATCTCTTGTAAAACGTTGAAATGTATCACCCATCCATTTACTTAAGCAAAATCGTGATATAAAACACGTTACATTAAGAATGTCCTTGCATGATGCACTTGATGCAAAACAGGATAAGTACCTACTCGCCTGATCGTCAGAACAAGACCATCCATCTTACGTTTTTCTTCCAGACAATGAACGTTATTGATTTCGGAGCGTCCCTGTAACAAAACACTATCTGACGGAGCTTCTTGATGCTCAGTTAACACACTTCCCGTGGAAAATGATGGATTGACGACCCAGTTCGCGAAAAGCTATGCAACTATTTTGATACGTTTGTTATCTGGGGGGTAAGTGAATTCGAGTATGAGGGAGATCGCTTTATCAATCTTTGTCGGGATACATTTTCTTCCTTGCCGACTTAGACGAGCGTCTTTCGGATCGATGTAATTAACATGAAAACCTACGCGATATGAAAGGAGCTTCCTATGCACTTTGCATTCGTTATTCTGGATATTTGACTAGACTGACAGATGTTACAGGAGTCGAGAAATGCGATACATATCGAGGCGATAATGGATGGTATGGGTCTATTTCAATCTGGGAATATTGTGTATATTAATGGAAAATAATATAATATAGAAATAGGCGATTGGAGCGGTGTATTATTCTCGTATAAAAAATATAACTAAAAAAGAAAAATGAACATTTTAACACGTACACTAACTTAACAAAATTGATCGTTCTTCAGTAACCGAAAATCATTATCTTCGTAATCTTTTGAATAAGTCCCAGAAAACTCGTCCTTTTTTGATGTCACATTAATGTGTTTTACTGTACAAATGTTTCTTGTAAATAAACAAACCAAATTTATAGCCTGGGATACAAGTTCTTTCAGAAAAGACCAATTGTTGAACCGATACATTTTCCATTCCTAAAGAAGATAGTACTCGATCTTTCACGTTTATTTGATTGAGATTATCTGCCAAGCTGGTGTATAGACGTGTCGAAATACCGAGCTATTGGCTTACCTATTACATTTTAATCACATTTTTATGTGTTCCGTTCATTTGATTTGTGCGTCAAGCTGCTACCAAATCGAAAACTGTTACCGCAGTGTACTCAACCGGAGTTTCTCTCCAAATCACGAGCAAATTATTAGTATTGTGTTGATAATATAACTTCATTTTGGTTGTAAGGAAATGTATATCACTTATATTCCTCCAAAAGCAGATTAAAAATTTGTTCGAGACCTCTTTTAAGCCAGAAGTTGTACACTACTTGCAGGTTCATTTCAAAGTATCTGCTTTAATAATTTTGGATCACACAACTCTCCACTGTATAGTAACTGTTTAAATGTGTGTATTCCAATGACTTTTATTTGTTTGAAAGTATCTAACCTACAAAATTAAAAACTTTTATTCAGCCCCGCTCTCACTAACAAATTGTAGTGAAATGTCTTGAATTGTAGTATTAATGAAACATTTGGAGTCCACGTACCTTGGACCCCGGTGACCTTAGAACTCCTCGTTATGGAGAATGTCTTCCACACAGATATACTTGTATAAAACATTTTAAACCTATTTCCTCCCGTGACATTAATTTTATTGAGAATCGAAAACTGACAGAAACAAAAACTGTATAGCATCTCATCCCCCCCCTTTCCTCAATATCGAGTATTTTTTTCTATTTTAGTTTATTATTTAATTAGTAGTAATGAGATATACACTGTAGTTTTGTATTTTCTGTAAATAAAAATGGAACTCATCTAAACTCTGTCCAACTGTTTAATAGATTCAGTTTACTTGCATAAATAAAGACTGTACTGTACTGATCTGATACTGAAGTTTGTTTTATTTAGAGTACCTGCAATCTTTGTGAATTAATTAAAGTTTTCAACCTCATACATACAATGCTGTGTATTACATTTTAAAACACCTTCTCGTGACATTATTTTATTCTCAGTCCACAAAAACTAAAACATACGTTTCGCAACGTAAACGCCCCCTAAATAACGATTCACATTTTTAGTATTGTGTTAATGAGACATTCTGTATTTTTGTTTTTTCTGTAAATGAAAACAGGCTAACCCATAATGTAACCAATAGTTTCATCAATTAATTCTCCTTGCATAAAAAACTGTCTACCATACTGAAGTTTATTTTATTCAGAATACCTCACTTCACGCTGATTTCGTGGAAGTTCAATCAGAGAGACATTCCAGCATATAACATTTAAAACAAATTTCCTCCCATGACGTGAATTTGATTGACAGTCCCGAACCTACAAAAACGAAAACTTAATTACATCCCCAGCACTCGACAACCAGAACCAGCCTCTCCCTCTAAATCGCGAGGTCACTGCCGCGCAGGGCTGCCAACCGCCGTTGATTGCTTCTGCGGGTTCGCGTCGGTCCTTCCATCCGTCGGCTTGCCTTCCAAATAATTGGCTTCCCAATCCATTTAAGGGCACCCTCTGCCCGCACGTCGCGCCCTCTGGTCTGTTCGCGAAGAACAAGAAAAGAAAAAAAAGAAGAAAAAAACGTGGGTGGAGGAAGACAGCGAAAAAAGAAAAGTCGGCGCGGGTGGAAATGAGAAAAAATGAGAAGCGACATCCGGTCGCAGTAGGACCAATGTCGGAAATCTGAGCATATTGGTTTAGACCCGGAGTTCGTTTCTTCCACCTTAAAAGGATGGAGGGATGGGGGTTGAAGAAGTCATTAGATTCGACATTTCATTTACATTTGATAAAATACTAATATTCATGTTGAAATTCTTATTTTATGTCACAAATACTGAACTTCCCGTCTTGGGTAGCCGAGGTCGCTATGGCTGAAGAGCCGTAGACCTGTTTCGTGCCTGAATGGTCGCGGGTTCGAATCCCGGATGTTATTGTGTGTGTGTCCGTGTCCATCATCCCGAAAGTTACTTACAGTGGTCAATATATGACCTTAGTAGTCGAACAACGAGCTTAAATAATCAAAAAAAATACTGAACTTAAAGTAGGTTAATGAATCTGTCCTATGCCCTACACGATTCTGAAACCAGCGACACTAAAAGGAACTACGTTTAACATTTCGTTACATTAGTAATGCGGGCCTCGCGATAATCCAGAGCATTATTAATTATTTAACACTAGCTGATTACCCGGCGAGTCCCGGGTATTTATTTATTACACTCACTTATTAAACAGCTCCGCCCGCTCCAGTTTCAACCCTCCCTCCCCCCACCTCCCTCCGTTCGCAGCGCACGACCGCCACGCCCAATCAACCCGCGCATTACGCTCCGCCCGCGGCGAACGCTCCGCCTGCCCTGCACTCTGTGGCCGCACCGCGCGATTGAGTTCCGGCACAGCAAAATAATTGTTAAAGAAGAAAGGCTCACACAAGGCGGCCGATGGTGTAACGGTTAGCATATCGGACTGTTATACCCAACTTGGTGGGTATAACAGTCCGACCCAAGAGCGAAACAATCTTTCGTACGCTTACCTTTGTAGGGGACGTAAAGCCGGCTGCCCCTGTAGTAGATTTACTACATGTAAAATATTAAGCGTAAATGAAGTCTCTGAGCTAAATTCAAATCGCCTGTTTCCTCGCCCAAGAAAGGTCCTCCTTTCTCCACTAGTGAGTGAAAGGAACGTAACGAAATTTGCGTGATCAGACTGAAGCGCAGGCCTCATGGCCCAAGTCTCGCCACGTAAAATAAGTCATCAACTCAATAACTGTGATCAGTTCATATGACGGTATTTGACTCCAATCAGTGGCTAAACAGACGACGCCATTTTCGCGGTGGGCACTGACCACACACGCGGGTCTCGCGTGCGTGCCTTGGAGGGCACGCGCGGCCGAAGTGGAATCTGCCCCATGTTAGTAGATTGCCCGCATGTAAAAGATCATGAAGCATCTGAGCTGAATTCTAAAACGCCTGTTTCATCGTACAAGTAACGCCTTCTTTCTCCGCTAGTTTGTGAAAGAAGCTTAACGAAATTTGTGTGGTCAGACGGAAGAGCACGCCTCATGACCCGAGTCTCGCCACGTAAAATAAGGCATCAATTCAATTCACAAGGAGGATATTTATTGTTGTTTCGACTCTACCGTATTCAGAAATCCATTTCTTGTTCTTTGAACACTTTTCTGGATGGTATCGATCGAACGTTTGATTACACAGCTTTCAGATGTATTTTCATTAGGTTCATGATTTTTTTATTTTAAACAATTTATCCATGTGGAATACACGTGTTGCACAGCGAGTCACAACATGTCTTTGGTATTGATTAGTCTTTTCACGGTTTTAGTCGAGTATAGTGCCGGTGTTGTAGAAATCTGATTACATTTGCATTCTCTCTGTCTTCTGTCTTGTAAAGGTGTGTTTTACGGTGTGGTAAATGGCAGCAGTAGAGTCACTAGTAGGTTTTCTATGTAAAACGTTTCTTTAGCTAACTCATATATCAGTCTTGAAGGTGTTGTCGGGACACCGAAATGCGAAGCCATGAACATAAGTGAAGACAGCAGAGAGTTGTCGGGCGAGGTATCGTACGGCCCGAATCGCACAGGGTGAAGACCGGAGCCTCATCTCTAACTTCCACAGCGTCAAAATTTCATGTTGAAAGTGTCGTCACCCAACTTGGATACTCGTAGCAAAGACTCAAAAAGTTCAAGTGGAAAGTGTTTTCACCCAATTTCGATACGCGTAGCAAAGCGTCAAAATTTGTAGTTGAAAGTGTCGTCACCCAACTTCGACACGCGTAGCAAAGAGTTAAAATTTTATGTTACAATTGTCAGCTAAAAAGTAATTTGGCATAACGCACGTTGTACACCATACACTCAACGATGATTTATGTTAACTGACTACTCCAAAAACTGGAGAGTCGTCACCCAGTTTGGACTTGCGTAGGGAAGCCTCAATACGTCAATTTAAATGTCTTCGTCCAAAAATTACTTAGACCAAATGTTTTGGAAATTACGCTTTGAATTGACTCAACGACAGACAGACCTGATTTGCGCCGTGGACTCCGCTCGGCTATCTTTGAGTGTGCTGGTGGCTCTGCGTTTTGCTGGCCTAATGTAGCGCACGCTCTCCACGTGCCCTTCCCGCGCTTCACACAGCACTGATCGACGTTGCTGACTCTGGCTGGTCTGTCCGCCACGTTCGCAATAATTGCTCCCAAAGGAAGTACGAATTTCCCAATAATTATTTCTACAAACATGATGCACTGTAGGTGATCTGGGCTGTCCGGGTGACGCTGCGTCGAAAGCTGTGTTGCCGACGTTTCGACCATCCTGTCGTGGTCTTCTTCAGGGCTGGTATGATAGCCATGCCAGCCCTGAGAAAGACCACGATAGGATGGTCGAAAAGTCGGCAACACAGCCTTCGACGCGGCGTCACCTGGACAGCCCAGATCACTCACATGACTCTGGCCGCGGAAGCCTACGACTTCATGATGCACTGTAATTAAACGTGAGGTATTTTTCTCTCTCTCTCAGGACTCTTCCGGCTTCTCCAAAATGTTCGTGTCAAATACAAAATAAATCGTTTTATCCACCCGCACTTATTTAAATATCACCATGCGTACACATTTTTAAAAATTTATTTTCATTATATTTGAATATTTAATGCGTTTTAAGTAAATTGTGGATATTATCTAGGCGTGGAAAACAAATTGTTTTAAGAGTGAAAAATACTTTAAATTGGCTCTTATGGATTCTCAAGCAACGAAGTGGGTTACCAACAGGAACCAAATTTCCAACAATGTTATCGAAAGTTCAAAACGATCTAATTTTCTAAAATTTCGCTAAAGAAACACGATTCGTGTCCCACCTGTTCCCTTCATTTACTCATATGCCCCATCTGTCCCTTATCATTCCTCCCCTCCCTGCATTCCCCCACCAGTCATCCAAAACTCATTTTTCGCTAAGCAAATGAAATGGTTTTAAGACATTACGACATATCGTTTCCGAGCTATAAGCAAATGTGTATTTTTACGTCATAATCGTCAAACTTAATTTTTTTCGTCTAAAATCTCCTGGAAGCGTCTAACACCTGTAGGACGGATGTAACGTCCTCTCCAGCAGTAGCACTCAGGGTTTTGTGTCACAAGATTTCACCTAAATTTCCCAAAATCATAATCTCTCCTTAGCGTATTGTATATAATGAGGAAAGAGTTTAAAAATATATTTTCATTTAGTTTATATTGTACATAAATCAAACGATCAGACTGGACCGTTTTTTGGAAAGAAAAGTGGAACATGCGTATTTTTTCGTACACTTTGCCCACCGAACAATTTGGCCACCGTGAAACGAATTTCTTGGCAACAGTTGGCCGTAAATTGTTTCTTTGCGAGTTTGTGTCACTGGCAATTGAGTTCTACTGCCAAAACTACTTCTGGCTCATCGAGAACAAAGTTTACACAATGCCGACGTAACAAATCGTCACAACTAAAAATTACGAACAAAGCGCTAAAATATATGCGCGGGAACAAGATTGGACTTTCTATATTTAACTTCACGAATTTATTGTTACAAGTACGTGCGTTAGCGGGTAAAATAGTTGAATATGGATTAATTAATTGATTTTTTTCGTGTTTCTGGCGCATCAAATGGTGTGTTATTTTTTCTTGTAAATGTGTGTTTGTATAAATGTAGTTCACTATTTACTTGGCTGTCCGGGTGACGCCGCGTCCATGACGAAGGTGCCGACGTTTCGGTCGCAGTAATGCATTACGCCCTGAATGGCGACCGAAACGTCGGCACCTTTGCCATGGACGCGTCACCCGGACAGCCAAGTAAATACTGACTCCGGCCGCGGAAGCCTACGCTCTCAAATGTAGTTCACGTTTTTATCACGGATGATAATAGTGTTTGTCTTCGCTGATGGTGAGATCGGGCGCCGATCTACAAGTTGGCTTGCGAGGTTTTTCCTAACCTAGATATCTCTCACCAGCTGGGCACTGTCCCAATCGCGACACGTTTTAAGCCCTCGACTGGCCTCTTTTCGTATGTGATAATACTAGTGTGTGGGTAAGTAAGGAGTGTGGTTAAGGTACGGAGGAAGAAGGAAAGACCGCGAGTGGTTCGTGGCCCATTTATTAGAGTACTACTCTGGCATTCGTCTGGTTTTAATGAAAGAAACCATGGATGGGAGAAACTGATCAGTGCAACCGCCCGTAGCTTCGGTCGAAAATCCTGCCGTCGTCGGGACTCGAACCCTGAGATCTCCCAGTCGGAGGCAGAGCATTGACGTAGGGGCATGCCCAGACCGACATCAGCCGTTTTAAATCTGGAAGATATTCGAATTTCTTACATTATTTGCGCCGTTGTTTGTTCAAGCAATTATTGTATAGCCCCTGAGCAGCAAATACACCGAATGTAATTTGTGAGTCATATTTCTGATAAACAAATGAACAAGTATACCATAATTTCGACATTCATGATCAAGATTTGCAAACAAGTTGACAATGACCATGAAGTATTAATTGAACTTTGTTGTCTTTGTCTAGACTTGAGAGTTTCATACATTTCTCTTCCTTTAACTTTTAACAGTTCTCTTCTGTATTCTTGTTCCGCCTCGAATATAAATCATCTAACAGCCTTTGGCATCAGATCATCTTTATCATCAATATGATTCTATAGAGTTCTCTAGTGCTTCACTCTGTTAAAGAGGGAGGTCATTAAATTTGTTCCTGTCGTCCTCAATATTAATTTCACTTTGTTTTCTGGTACGTTGACTTTTAGTAACTACATTGTTCTGCTCCATGGTATGGGGACTACCACGTTAACTTCCATAATGCAAGTTTGCAAGTTCGATCCCTGCTGATGGCTGTGGAATTGAGAAAGAAGGAAACCCTATGTGGCATGTCACGCTTGTGGGTTTGCGAAAGAACCCAGGCATATTGCTGCCTGAATTGAATCCCTCTGGCAATTTGCTTCCTAACGAGGTCTCACGTTCACAATCAAAAAGTTTCAGAATTAGTAACTGAGACCAACATTATCGGAGGCAGTGAGAACCAGACGCTGTAAGGGACGTACATTTGTTTGTTGGGGCGCGTCAACTACTAAGGTCATTTGTCCCGTAAGTGAACTATATGTTTTCCTGGAGAGGTGTAGTTAATCTTCCCCGCTGGATGGTGAGATCCGGCGCCGAAATGTCCACTAACGGGATTTCCCACCAACCAGGTTTCTCCCATCAGCGGGGCACCGTCCGAGCCGGAACAAACACCAAGCTGTCGATCGGACTCTCGGTCTGTAGTGTAGTGTGTGTAAGGGTGTGTGGAAGTAAGGGGTGATAATAGGACAAGGAAGTGGAAGGAAAGATCGCGCGCCGTCCATGGCCCGTTTGCTAGGGTACTGCTCCGGCATTCCCCTGGCATTGATCGCAGAAACCAGGGAAAATTATCAATAAGAGCAGCCGGCTTTTAGAATTATCCTCCAGGCATCGACTGAACTCGACCCATCTATCTGGATAGTGTCGAAAATCCTGCAACCGTAGGGACTCGAAACCTTGGACCTGCTGGTCAGATGCACTGTAGCGCCATCAGTTGATGCTCTGAGCCACCTCTTCCGTTACGCTCATGAGGCATGAGTGCTCGAAAGGGTTCCTGAACCCGCGGTTGGGAGTGTGCTTCAAAGGAAAGTTAAGTCAAATTCACGTACACGGGTGCGAAAGTTCAGCCAATGGTTGTCTTCCCCAAAATAAAACAACACGACAGAAAAAATAAATGTACAAGGTATTTCAGAGTCGCATGAATCCAATTTTTACCAGCTAGTGGTGTTATCATCCCCTGGCCCTGTTTTATTTATTATCCACACCTAGGGTTAAAGGGGTCACAATTTGGGGTTCATATCAAAGAAGTCGATTTTATCATATCAAAGAATTTTGGTTTTCCACTTGAAAATTGAAGGGTGTTGAGCAGACGAAGTGTGTTGTGCTTTACGTGCACTTCGGGGTCTACTCGTGTTCTTAGCTTAAACCACACAATCAATGGTGTCAACTTTCTTCATTAATCTTTCTTAATGTTAGCTTAGAAGAAGAGTAGTCTCCAAAATTCGTTCTATCTTCACGTTTTTGTTTGTGGGACAATACAATGCACAAATATCTCCAGAGGTAATTTCTCTGATCTGTTTGGCAGAAATGACTCATTTCTCTAGGGTATAATCACATGGCTCAAGTAGAATATTATGAAAGATAAGTGGTCGCATTAGAAGGAATTTCTTATCAACAAATAGAGAAGTGCATGTTGCTAATATTAATTACCATAATAACACATTATCTTGATTCGCTGTCGTTCGATTAATGCTGCCCATCTACATTTGTTCCATTCTGAGCACATAAAGTTAGCAGCGCTTTCTGTCACTTTGTAGATATATGGATATATTCTCTCCATCGTAACTTTGTATAATAGACGACACGAATAACATGATTTTGCTCGATGAATCAGGGAGAGTAGCATTTTTCAATATTACCTTTTCTATATCTTTTAGGCATTTTTAGGGCTAGTAGACGAATGTTTGATTATTTTGAAACAGCTAAACATCGCCGAAACCGCATAGCTCCACAAAATGTATTCTTCCGGAAGACCGATGACTCAGACGCCAGCTGTTAATGTCTCAAAGTGCCAGTTTAGGAAGTATATTTATAGGTTAGGGATAGTTTTAACGAGTGATTTATACAGTTTCTTTATTATCCCTGAAACAAAATTGTAAGAATTGATACAAATCGTATTGAAAAATAGATGATATGTACGCACGTGAATGATGACAGTGCGTGGATGAAAACGAAAATGCCATAAATACTAAATTGCAGAAAATATCATTGTTCCCTTTCATCATGCTTTTAAATAAACTTACTGGGGAGTAAATTTTAATCAAATAATCATGCAAGGAAAATCTATTTCTTAAAAAGAAAGATTTAATACATAATTTTCTTGCATTCCAGCTACATAAATACACCGATTCTTGTGAACATTTTCAGTTGTCGAACTGTCAAAAAATAAGAGGGTGTATGCTAGCCCCAGCACAAATTAGCTAACACTTGTGACATGAATAAAAATCATTTGGACGTGTTACATCAACACGCCCCCTTATTTGGTATGCGATTAGTGAATGTGAAAACAGATACACATCAAACAGAACTTACCATAATTCGGAAGGCACGATACTGTCATTCCCGCTGTACAAAAAATGTCTACTACAAATTTTAAAGCAGCTGATGTGATCATAGTAAACTTTAATAAAACAATAATGCATGAAAAAATATTTTAAAAAAAGATATTCAATATAATTTTCTTGCATTCTAGCCAGATAAATACATTGATATTTTCAAACATTATTCAGTTGGCGAACTGTCAAAAATAAGTACACTAGCCGTAGCACAAGTTAGCCAACGTTTGTTAAATGAATAAGAATAATTTCTACGTGTTGCAAGAACCACGCCTCCTTATTTGGGTTGGCATCAACGGGTGTCGAAAGACAATCATATGACAGGAAATACCGCGACCGACAGAGGTGGCTCAGGGCACCACTTGATGTCACCATAGTGCCTCTGACCGGAAGATCCTAGGTTCGAGTCCCGACGCTGGCAGGATATTCGACACTAACTTGACAGCTAGGTCGAGTTCAGTCGCTGTCTGGAGAAGCATTCTATCGTTCGTTTGCTAAGATCGATAGTTTTCTGTGGATTCTCCGATCAACATAAAGGCGAAGCGCGATCTTTCCTTTCTCTTCCTTGCCCTATCATCTCCCCTTATTTACACTACCACACATGCCGGGGGACCGGTCGAGAACTTAGAGCTTCTCCCGGCTGGGGACGTGTGTTGCTGGTGGGAGATATCTGGTTAGGGAAAACCCCGACGTAGATCATCGCCGGATCTCGCCATCCAGCGGAGAAAGTTCACCATCACCTCCCGAAGAAAAAAGATGCACTAAACGTACGAGACAAATAAGCTCAGTAGACGACGCGCCCGGAATCACTATCAACCAACCAACCAGAACACACCATAATTCGGGCAGAAACTAAAAGCGCGTTCATGCCGTACAGGATAGTGTTCTTCCCACTGCCCGAAAGTTGTCTCCGGAGAAAGCAAGCGCCCCTTGTGTTCGAAGCGCGTGTGCCACTGTGCGTGGGTTGTTGTTTGTGAGTGGGGCGCGGGCCGTACGCGGGGATCCTCCGTGGAGAATTCTCCGTATCGCAAGCCCGCAGCCGCCGCCGCCGGGGCGACCGCGCGACGACAGCTGAGCGCGACGGCCGGGGGCGGGGATGGGGGTGGGGGGTGGAGAGCGAAAGCGGCGGAGGCGAAAGTTAGGGGAGGAGAGGGAAGGGGGAACGGTGAGAAGGAGAGAGCGAAAGTGAAGCAATGGGCGGAAGCGGGTTCCGAGGCGAGGTCGACGGCCAATGCGAGTGAGGGTGGGGAGAGATGGCTGTGGAGGGGAAAGGTGGGGGAGGAGAGGGAGGATGGGGATTTGCAGGGGAGAGGGCGGAGCGGGGATGGGACATTGGCGAAGATGGGTGTGTGGACGAGTGCGTGGGTGAGTGTGTCGGCGAGTGCGTGGACGAGGTCGAGAGTGAGGGCGAGACCGACGGGGTGGGCGAGGGCAAAAGCTAGGGCGTGGACGAGGATGATGGCGGAGGGGAGGGTTGGGGCGAGAACGAGGGCGTTGGCGAGGGAGAAATCGATGGTGAGGGCGTGGGCGAGGGAGAAAGCGATAGTGAGGGCGATAGCGATGGCGGAGGGGAGGGTGAGGACGAGAGCGACGGCGAGAGTGAAAGCGAGAGTGAGAGCAAGAGCGAGGGCGAGGGCGAGGGTAAGGGCGCGGGGGAGTGCGTGGGCAAGGGTGTGAGCAAGAGCGTGGGCGTAGATGAGGGTAAAGGCGTGAGCGAGGGCGTGGGCGAGTGCGAGGGCGAGGCGAGAGCGAGAGGGGGAGTGAAGGCGTGATCGAGGGCGAAGGTGAGGACGAGAGCGAGAGTGAGGGTGCGGCTGAGTGCGTGGGTGAAAACGAGGGCGAGGGCGTGGGAGAGGGCGAGGGCAAAAGCGAGGGTGAGGACGATGGGGGAGGGAAGGGGCGAGAGCGAGTGGGGAGTGAAGGTGAGAGCGAGGGAAAGAGCGATGGCGAGAGCAAGAGCGAGGGCGAGGGTGGGGGCACGGGCGAGTGCGTGGGCATAGAAGATGGCGAAAGCGAGGGCGAAGTTGGAGGGGAGGGTATGCGCGAGTACGAGACGGTGGATGGGATGGGTGAGAGTTCACAGGGAGGAGAGCGGCATGGGGTCGCGCGTGGCGGAATGAATGCGCCGGGGGCGCGTTCCTTTGCTGCAGCGGAGGAGAAGGGAGGAGACGATGTTGCGACCCAACGATATTTTGTCGAACTCGCGCAGGGGATAGGAAATATTTGTCTTCGGTATCCGATCAGGCGTTTGCTTTTGTCTTCCGAATGCTGCCAGCTTTCTTTGCAATATCTTTCTGCTCTCTTTACTGTTTGGTATTTTTTATTCTTTTTTTCCTTTCTTTTCGTAATGTACGAAATACAACGTATCAATGCTGACACATCCTCCCTTCTCAGATATTTTACAAACAATATACGGGTTAGCAGATAAACCGAAAAAGCATAGTAGTGGCTCTAGAAAACCATTTACATCCTTTATCATTATCAAATTTGTGAAATATTTTGTTTGTGTTTAGAATGTTTTTTGTGTGCCTCTTCAATGTAATGTAAGTGAATATCTAAAATAAACATTGATCTTTACTATTCCTTCCTTTAAATGTTTAGGAAGATGGGAGGATCCATGTAGCTTAGTTGTAGAAAATATATTCTCCGGAAAATAATTTCCTTTTTAAGAATTTGTCCTATTTTCTGCAATCGTACTATAATCCCAACATTTTTTAAAGATCTCTTTTATTGTTATAAAGTAATACATTGTTTTCATATTTCATTAAAACTTAATTGTTATAATTTCCACAATATATTAAATAAATTTTTAATTTGTATCCAAATAATGTTTATATAATGTTCTTCTTTAAATTATTTATTCACAACCAAATAAATTGAACGAAATTCGAGCTGAATCATTGAAAACTCCCTAATTCGACATTCCCAAAACATTTCCCCAAATTACTACTCTATCGAAACCTCTTCGATTGTGTAAAATTATTTGCTGCAGTGTGAAACGACGGGAATAGCCAGCCCTAAAATAACAGACGTGATCACGAATTTCATTTTATAGTATAAATGTGCAAAATATTTTACCGTAATATACTTTTTTCTCTATGTGCTATTTTGAATTTGCTATTTTAACTGAAATCAAACGGCTAATTGTTCCAACTATTTCTTGTATGTCAATATATTCTCTTCCAACATTTATACATTCACATTCACACACATAACATCATATGTTGTAACATTAAGTTGTATTCTTATTTTCTTATTTAGTACACTTTTGTATCTTTTAAATGTGTTTTATAAATGCTTTGAATTTGTATTATTCATATTTTTGTTTCTATTTTTCACTTCACTCTTCTATCAGTCTTTTAATTCATAAATTGAAAGTGTTGAGGAATTTAAAAGAAAACGTGGAGTTACGAGAAAAAACACTTGTTATCGAAACAATATTTTGTCGTCTTTCCACAGAGGGGAAGTTTTGTCTGCAGAAGTTTTCTATCATATTCTCTCTGTTGCCACTGTTATCTGAATTATCTTTTGCTTTTTTTTTTGACTGCTTTATGTTTTTATAAATGTGGCTCAGTTGTAAAAATATTCATTCAGTTAATAATATAAATTAACTTCGTTAAAAAGTGAATTATATATTAACATTAAATACATTTTAAAAGAAGAGTTGCTATTATTATTTTATATTGACATGAATGTTTTTGAATGATTTAACACTATAAATTCATACTAAGATGTAGGATATTAGAAAATAAATTTGGTTTATCTGTCTCATTAAAAAAAATCTTCATTCAAGCTTTCTTAGTTTTATATAAAATTAATGTCGCAATGTTAACGGACAATATGGGTATAAAAATAATGGAATTCTCCAACTCTCAATGCAAGTTTATTTTCGTTGTCAGTGAGGTGTTTATTTAAATTCCGTAGATTACGCATTCGTATTTTTATTATATATTTACGCCATGGTTCAATACGCATCATCTGGTCACAGACACTCTTTCAGAATGTCAGTGTTATGGAATATAACAGCAACTATTTGCAATTTTTACCCCAATTCTTCACTGAAAGCAACATTCTATTTTTACGAGTTATTAAAACTCTGTAAACACTTTTTAAATATGCTCTATATTATTAAAAAAATTGTCTCTATTGTATCTCAATATCACTTAAATACACAACGAAATTTCATTATTATTTAAATGATTAAGATTTTAAAATGAAATTTAGCTAACTTTAATCGATTCTAATGTCTTAAGTTTCTGCTGAACAAATTACCCTGGGACTGTCGGTTCTCCTGGTGATCAGCAATCAAAGATGGTTTAGCCAACATTTTGATAATTTTTTAATTGTCCTCTTGAGATCAAATTTGTTTTGAAATAAAAACACCTTCAACCAGTTCCAGTACTATGAGAATACAATCTTCAGAAACTCGGGTTAAAATTTAGCTGAAAGCCATGTATTTTCGAAGATCTGTAAATATGTTGCTATGACTCACTTGTGGGGTGTAAAAAGAATCCTGGGCAAATGTCCGACAAAAGTATTTCCTCCGTCAATGCCCAACTTAATCGGGAACCGTGTACGTTCTGTTGCGACCCTTCTTCAGAAAACGAACTTCAAAATTTACAGAATTTATTAAATTCGACTCTGGAACTTTTGGAGGTCAGTGTCATCAATTTATATTTTCAGTTGCAAAAAAAATGCAGTTGAATAATTTCACTTTATCAAATGTTTTAAAAATATTTTTAATTTTTAAATACAAACTTTTTAGTAGAGTAGACTTATTGACCGTTATTTTACAGGTACAGAAGTATTTTATGACCTTTTTTTTTAGTATTTTATGATTCTTTCAGAGGTACAAAACCTCTCATTAACGAGGTGCCTAAGCAATCCCAGATTTCGCTTGTAAAGGTAGGTAAATCCGAGCCTAGATGAGACAGTTGTTGTGACTGGACGGCGTATGAAATAAGTCACCATTTGTTTCTTACATAATTTATCAGACTCGTTGCATATCCGTTGGACTGAAGTACGAGAAAAAACATGAATCATACAAACGAGTAACGAAATGACGCATTATTCACCATACTGGCGCTGGGAGGATAGTGTTAACAACATGGCTGGCTGTGTTGAAAACCCACAGTGGTGCCAAATTCAAAACTGCCCAAGAATATCACCCGATACAGGGATAAGGGTACGTTTCCCAATCCAAGCATTAAAATATCTGAATAAAAATATTTTTGTTTCTGATTGTTATTGATCTTCTTTCAGTTTGTTTTGTTTCTTATTGTTGAGTGTGAGTGCAAAACTTGCTGTACCTGCCAGCTGCGTGACTGCCTGGCTACACATTGCGCGCGAGTCTGTTCTGCTTTGTCGTCACCCGCTGGCCATGCGGCAGCCTGGAACCCACTCCACCCATCCATCGTGATGAGCGGTGTCACCACCAGGGGCGCTTCTTTACGACCGCAGCGCCGCGCGTGGCCGCTCTTAACGACAGGTGGCGGCGGCGCGGCCGCCATATTGTGCCTTTGGGGCCAGTAGTGGGCGCCCTGGACTCGGGGTGCCGCACTGTTTTCTTTTTTCTCTTTTTTTGCGTCTCGCATATTTTGTGCTGCGGAGCAGTAGACGAAAAAGGAGAAAGAAGGACGGGGAGATGAACACACGGGTGATCATTACCAGATATTACAAGGGAATTAGAACTGATGAGAAAAATTAACGACGAGAGAAACGGGAAAGAGAGGAGGAGAAAACATAAATGGATAAGCGGAGACAGATCTTGGGTAAGAGAAAATTGAGGAGTGATGAAGAAATATACGGAAGGCGAGAGTAAACGACTAGGAAAATAAAATAATACAATGCGAAAGAGAAAATATGAAAATGTAGATGTCTAGAAAAATATAAATTAGGATACATTAAAAATAGATTCTCAGAGGAAAAAAATATGGGGAAGCGCGTGGGAGAGAATTGAATGTGAAATTTAAAAAAATGAAGTTGCAAATTTTGCTTTGTTTTCTTAACAACAAATAAAGATATATAAAAGAAATAAAAAAAGAAATAAGAATCACATGCGAGAAATAAATAAATATTTGTATATTACAAACATTTTAATCTGATCTTTAAACACTGTTTTCATAGTATTTATTTCACTAGATTCATAATAATCATAATTGATAGAAGGTTGCAAAGTAAACATTTCAAAAGATTTCTAATTATTCACATTATTTTTACTTAATCAAAAGTCACTCATCTAAAATATTATTTAAAATGTACTAGTGATAAAAGGAAAAAATATCAATCAATTTAGAGTGAGGGTGTGGGCAATATTCTACGAATATACTCCTATTTAAATGTAGTGGCACTTTAAGATTACTAGCTGATTGTAGAGGGAGACACTAACATCAAATCAGAGACACTATCACAAAATCACACTATCATAACAATGTCTCCTCTCCTTTCAGCTCGTGACCTTGAAGTGCCACTGTGTTTAAACTGTGAGTATGCAATGCCGTTCAGTGTTCGGATCGTAGGAGGAATAGTATTCGCCGGATTAATTGCAGTTCCGCATGCTGCATAAATTTACCGGGATATTTACGTTTGGGAGTGTTTACTGTTTGGTACTGCGGGAGAAAAAAATATTTACACCTCTGTGGGAATTTTGATGAGTGTTTTGTGTGTGACCTTGCACCTGAGGGCAAAATGAAATAGCGTGTGAACAGAGAATAGCAAGATTGGCCAATTGGATCGCCGTTTTGGAAGATAATTTCGAACTGTTAAGTACTTAAAATGTAAGCATAGGCCTTTGATGTAGTACAGGATTGTTTGCAACATATTTTTGTCTGCGATCTTGTATTTGCGGTCAGCACTACTGGTCATGCAAAACTAAACTGTTACCAGAACATGTAGGTCTGGGAGTCATTTCTTCGGTGATGTTTGAGAGTAGGGGAACACGTGAGATATAACCGTGTTGTGTGAGATAAAACCTGATAGAGCTTCTGATGTTAAAAGGTAAGATATTTTAGCAGTAACGACCGAAAAATGCTCTCTAGTGGCACAAATTCACACGATTCCGGTATGCGGTTGCGGTAATTACACACTTAGGGATGCAAGAGGGATACGCTTGGTTTATGGTTGGGTGTGATGCAATAGATTGACAGACTCGAAAGACGGCAATGGCATCTGAGTACTTTGCGGTGAGAGGGGAGATTGGAGCCACAAACTTTTAAATTACTGTGCTTCAAAAACATGAATAGAAAAATGAATGGCAATGGTGAACTATTTCTTCTAGTATAGAAAAGAAACGATCAGAACATATTAGGTGATACCAGATCTTCGTGAAAGAATTAGGAACATTTCCATGAAAGGTTTGGACTACTAGGGAGACGGTAATTAGGGGGTGGGAAAACAGTAATAAATTAATAAGTAAACCACGGTTAAATTAGTCTGCAGTTAATTAGGTAAGTCGATAATTAAATAAGTCATTAAGTAACAAATAAATCAATAAACAAAGAATCGATGGTAGAGAAGTAGGAGTCAGAGAAGTAAGCACAGTTGCGATGGTGCGGACAATCTTCTGTGGCACTTTTTGATTCCAGGTTTTAGAATTTTTGATTTCAGGAGGCCATAGACTGGAAGAAGAGTGCGTGACGTCCGCGCCAGAAAAAAAAATTAGAAAAAAGTTTGGAAGATTTTCACGTTCTCGTCTTCTGACGACAGATTTTCCGCCCTTGAGGTGTTTTTTCTTGGCCATATCTTATGGTCCGTTTTTCTGCGGCTTTGATGCGATGGAGAGACCATGTTGGGTGAATACTAGAATTCGAAAGGTTAGAACGCGGTAGGATGTAGGTATTGTAATGTCATGAAGGTTTCGGCCTAGCCACATAGTTATCACGTAATGCAATTTTACCTATAAAAAATATTAGTATTCACTTAGTGTAAAACAATACTCTAATGCAGTTCACAGAACCTATACAGCGTAGGTAGTTGAAAAATATATAGTGTTGGATGTAATAATATGCCTGTCTTCATAGTTTTATGAATGAACATTCATTCATACATGCTTACAGTCATGTGAGCAAATTTTGGTTTTCGTATAAAGAATATTGCGTGATGGGTGCAATAAAGTGTTCAATAAGCCACACTTCCACCTACATCGAGACATTATTATGTACTAACAGCGGGAGATTTCTGGAGCAAATCTGACTTTTCATGTTACTGCCCCAAGTCTAAAAGAAAACTTTTTTTTTTGTTATTTAAGGTCGCATCAACTACTAGGTCAGTAGCGACCACTATTGCATGTAACGGTATGGTAACTGAGAGGATGTGATGATGATAACTATGATGATGATAGGGGTGTGAAAGGACGAATACAATACAACCATGCCCGAGGAGGGACTCGAACCCGCGATCCTTCGGCCATCCGGACAGGCAAACTTTCATTCGTCAATGAAATATTCACGTTGTCTGCATTGTCTGCCGACACGAAAAAATTAAATAAATCGTCTTTTGCTTTTCTAATTATATTGGTGTACATGCAGAATGAATTGTACAGATTTTGCTAAGGAATTAATGTAAATTATAAGTATCTATAGGTATTGTTTGAACTGTATGCTATCGATTCAAATTTTGTTAATTTATAGAGACTTATTTAAAACATATCTTCTGAGTTATACAATAAATTCATTAACAAAAATATAAACATATAGCAAATTTTCTTCCAATGAACATTTTATTCAATTTTATACATCGTGCACTCGCGATAGCACTCTATATGATTTGTATCAATTATTGATTGGAACTATTTTTTTTGTTTTGATCTAATTTCCCAGTAATATTACGTTCCATAAATAGCTCTAATGGAGAATGCATTCACGATTTCAAAAGCACGTTTTAATATGGTAATTTAAATGAATAGAATATACCACTGTTGATGCTATAGATCGACGCATGAGATTTTAAAGAGAAAGTTCGTATTTGTTCGAACAGCACTTTTTGAAATGGCGTCAATTCAGTACAGTTACGTTTTTATTCTATTGTGAACTACACTGTTTCGGAAACCTTTGGGAAAAATATAGTCTATAAAGTATACTTAAACGTTTTAAGTGTCCGTGAGGAAGATAAAACCTGTAGTGGCACAAGTCCTGAAACTTTTAAAAGATATTTGAATAAAATTAAATTATTTTGTAGATAGAAATGATAAACAACAAACAAAACGATTCGATTTGAATTTAAAGGAAAAACAAGTTGTTATTTTTAAAAGAAAAGTGATTGAAGCCTTGATTTGCAGTGAAATGACGCCTTGTTAAGGACCCGGAATAGTCAGTCTCCAAGTCACAACCCTTGCTAGACTACCTGGGAGGAATCTATGAAAACAGCTTACAATGAGGAAACGACTGCACTGAATGCCGTTTCAAAAATATTGACTTTCTTGACTTACAACTGACTCGGCACAAAAAAAATTACATTCACATTTCGTGTTAGAAAAAAACTAGGAAAACAATGAAACTGGTGATGCTAAAACACTACATACTTTCTCCCCCGTATTTTCACGCAAAATTACCTGAAATTATTAAAACTTTCAAAAAATTGTACATGACCTCATTTCAAAATCTATCTTTAAGGAGCTGATTTCAGTAAGGGAAAAATCTCTGTCTTTAATATTTTAGTTGTAGGAAGACTCCGAAAAAATATTCACCTTTTGCCATTTTCGAAGAATCAGGATTTCAACGAACATGAGACCAGCACCATTCTATAAAACGTCCTTTACCATATCAAACAAAATGTAATAAAAACAATGGAGCAATTTTTTTTTGAAAATTTGGAAATTGTCCCAGGGGATTCATTCATGTAAGTAGCTTCCAAAATCGAAAGATGATTTCAAATTCAAGGGTCAACGATATCAGGGCGGCATTACACAACTTTGTCTATACTCCATCGGGAGAAAGTAACAAATTACTGACGCAGGCAAAACACATTTCTGGAAGATTACAACCTCTAGCTTGTTATGCTCATTATGTTGCCCTATGTTTTCTGAAGAGCTATAGGGTGTGTGGATGGCTCATCTGCGCATGCTCACTGAGTCCCTTCTCCAGAGCCTCACTTGCTCTTTGACGTTGGTCCAGTGAACGGATATTGGCTGATTATTTCGTGGCGCGTCGACTGCTATGGTCAGTAGTCCTGTAAGTGTAGAGCATGTTTTTGTACGCGTGATGGCGGTGTTCTTTCCCCGCTGGTCTCCCGAAATGTGTAGTGTGTAGGGGATGTAAATGTTTGTCAGGAGAGAGGATAGAACAAGGAAGAGTCCTCATTGATTACATTCATCACGATTTTATTTACTTTCGCAATCGACTAAATTTTCATCACATAATTACGCACATAAAACATTTGTAAATGTAGTTGTAATTGTAAAAAAATGTAATTTAATGATATACATATTGTTGTATGTTATACAAGCCTTTTTAGAGTAATATTTCTGCCTTCTGCTATGTCGTCTCTGTTTACATTTGAACTATACAAACAGGGTAAGTCACGTAACTTTAGCACCATCTGTAACTTTCGAACGGTTGAATTTATTGCAATGCAGTTTTCACGAAAGTGCATGAGGGAATGGGGCTAATCCATACGTGCATTCATTTCTATTTTGTCACTTGTATTTTACGAGATATTCGAGGTGCCTTTGTTTCCAAATGAAACTACATATTTTTTCAGTCTATCATGATGTACGTAAAAAGTAAAATCCAATGATATACATATTGTTATATGTTATACAAGCGTTTTTTGAGTAATTTTTATTTTTTGCGACTAGTGTTTAACGGATATTTTGAATGCAATAGTCCGCCACACAAGGTCACGTTGCGCTCCCTCTGCTAGCGCGCGTGCGGGAAGGGAAGTGATCTTAGTAATTAAAGATTCGAAACACATTCCAAATATTAACAAAAATGTTGCAGCTTTTTTCCATAATTCTGCTTTCCATCCTTCTACATTTTCATATTTTGCGTGTTACTTAAGGATTGAAAATACGGATTTTCCATAAGTAGTATGTATTGAAATATTGTTATTTCAATTTCATTTAAAGGGGTGTCATACAACAGGATATTAATGGGATATTGGAACTAAGCACAATTCAACAGTTTCGAGTTATAATTAGAATGTATAACATAATAATGGTATCAAAATTTATTTGTAATAGACATACAGTATCAACAATGTTATTCATTGAATTCTTGGTGTCTAAAGTATTAAAAAATCTCATGCCTCTTTTTTATATATTCATACATCATTTTCGGTAAAATTTATCAAACTGAGTACCGATGTTCATTAGATGTTGAAGTTACGTACTGTTTATGAAAACAACTTTGAAGCGAACTGAAGGTAACTTCGAGGTAACTGAATTGAAAACTATTTTCATGATTCATTTACTTCAAGAAAATTATTGTTAACACTACTTCACATGGCAGGAGACCAGTCGGCAAATTTAGTCCTGTCTGGGACTATGCTTCTCTGGGGGAGATAACCAGAGGTGGGAAACCAAAATTCTATGTGAAGGCCGGGTTCAGTTCTCATGATCCAACAGAGGAAAAACACTGCCACATACTGGGATATTTTATGCAGTAAACATGTGATAACAATGATCTTAATATTTGACAAGCCCAGATTGAATATTCACTTACTCTCAACATGTAAAAATGTTTTTTCGTTATTTACTGCCAGCAGAGAATGATATCGATATCGAAAGGAATATCTTGCATGAAACCATCTTCTGGTATTATTATAAAGAGTAGAAAACTGCACCCTACCACTGTTAGACAGCTTCCTTTAACCACTTTTTATCGTCAAGTGAGCCCAGATATTGAGTGTTTGTCAAGTTGTTCCTCTTGACATTCAGCTAAGTGTTAGGGTTCTCTCTTTCGCAAATACACTGGGGAAATAATTTAATGCGACCATTTCTTACTGCCAGAAGGGCCTCTTTCATCTTCGATTTAGGTACACAAAGCTGATATTTATGTTGCTCTAGAGAATACCTTTCCGACAGCTATCATTTATTGTTGGAATGTTCTCAGTTGAATGTACTCCTGATCCAGCCGAGTGGATAGTCTCTTTGTGTTGTCCTTCGCTCGTTGTTTTTTGAAATAACGTTCGTAATTTGTACACTTGTATTTTATAACACTTTTTATAAAATAATAGAAATAACAACAACAATAATAGTAATAATAATAATAATAATAATAATAATAATAATAATAATAATAATAATAATAATAATAATAATAATAATAATAATTCAACCTATTTGACTAATATTACTCTCTTTTATAACCAATAAATTTTCTTCTCTTCTTCTCTTTTCCCTTTTTCTCTTTAGCTCATAACATCCCATCTGTCCCTTCCTCTTCTAATCTTTCTATTCAAACTGGAAGTGGTAAAAGGTGCGACGAGGGGTGAGAGGCGTGAAGACAAAACACGAGAGAATGACGGATGCTTCAGCTAGCCATGTACAATGAATATAAATCGTATCAAAGGATGTGAAATTATCTATCGTGCTGAATTTGTAGTTATTTTTATTCTTTCATAAAGTTCAGTTAAAACGAACTGAAAAGAAAACGATTACTTATACTCTAGTTGGCAATAAAGAATCATAACAAAGACATATATTATCCGCTCAGTGAAGCTATAAAGTCTCACTTTTGTTTCTCGTAAAGTGAGAATAGGGTGCTTGAGAAAATCGTGCAAAAAGAGATCTTATTTCATGATAGAACTGCGTGTTAACTATTGAGAACAAGAAGCGTTCAATTGCCAACGTCATTTTATCTCCCTCGGTCGTGTTGTTTGGTTTAAGACTAAAAAATCTCATAACTATTTCCATGTTAATTAAACAGTACATTGCGATCTCAATTGTTAAATAAAATTATAAAAATCTGTTTTGGGGAATTCAATAATTACGTCACTCCTAGTATATTTTTATATTAATGATTGATACATTACTTCTTTGACATATAAGCACTCATAAACATATATGCCCATATGCACGTAACTCACAAACACACATAATTACACATCCAGGTGATGCACTCACACACGTGGATTTATGCAAGCCCATTTGGACATGCGACAGCGCAAACACATCTGCACAAACATACACACGGAGACTTCGACATGCACATCTAAACAGTCGTGAAAGTCAATCGCACTCCGCTCGGATAGGGCTTGGTCGATGGGCCGACAGAGGCGGGAACAGCAGCGAAAGATGGGGCTAGGAGAGAGTAAGAATAGAGACAAAGAGCGGAAGGATGAGATGAGAGGCGAGAAGGCGCGGGGAGGTAGGAGAAAGAGGCAACATAGGAAGATTCGGGGAAATGCAGAGAGAGGTAAGAAATGTGTGTGAAACTAGGTGGAGAATAATGGGAAAAGGTGGAAATATGTGGAAACACGGGGAGACGCGAGAAGAGACAGAGTGAAGCAGGGTGAGCTGAGGAAGCGGGGGAGAGGAGAACATAAAAAGAAAGAGGATGCTTGGTGAAAAGACATCGAAAAAGGAGAGAGAGTCAGGGAAATTCACGGCGACGGTGTGAGACGGGGAGAGGCAAGCAAATGCGAAGAGAGATGAGAAAGATTAGAAGTAATAAACGGAGGGGAGCAGACACGGAAAATAAATTGGGGAGAAATGTGCAGAGAGAAACGGGAAGCGGCGGAAAGTAGTCAAAAGGTGAGGAAGGAGCGAAGTCGGAGAGAGAAGTGATGTGGTGGGGAAAAGCATGGAGAAGGAATGGAAGTGCAGAGAGAGGAATAATGATGAGAGGAAGGCGGTGCAGCGGGGATGGGTGAGACGTGATAAGATGGAACAATGCGGGGATCGTCTGCCAGTTGCGGCGGGGTGGTTTTTGAAGACGAGAGGTGGGAGTGGAGGCGGGGGCTGGGGCGGCGGGGTGGCGTGGGCTGCGTGGGAGGCGGGGGTGGCGGGTGTGACGGGGGCGGCTGGGGCGGCGGGGGGGCGGCGGGGCGACGGGGGCGGTGGGGCGGCGTAGGCGGGAGCGGCGGGGGCGGCGGGGGCGGGGCGGAGCGGCGGGGCGGGGTTGCGGCGGGGCGGCGGGGGTGGGGGCGGGGCGGCGTGGGTGGCGGGGGTGGGGGCGGGGCGGCGGAGGCGACGGGGCGGGGTTGCGGCGGGGCGGCGGGGGCGACGGGGCGGCGTGGGCGGTGGGGGCGGCGGGGGTGGGGGGCGGCGGGGGTGGGGACGGGGCGGCGGGGCGGTTCGGGCGGCGGGGGCGGCGTGGGCGACCAGGCCCATAATCCGTGTGCGGCGTAGCGCCGCGCCGCTGGAAGCCACTGAATTAGCTGCGCGTGTTTCGCCTTGTTTGCGCAGCTCTCCAGGCCACCGCCCGCTCGCCCGACCGCGCCGCTGGCGTCAAGTCGTCCGTTTCGGCTGATCAGCCCTCGCCCCTCCCCTGCCCCTGCCCCCGCCTGACCTCCGAATTCCACCCGAACTCGCCCGACACCTAGCCGCCCAATTTCTCCTCTCCATGTCTACGTGCTAGCCTCTCTGTGGACATTGATTGCGTTCGCCCCCCACCCTCACACGATTCGTTACGTTCCAAAATAAATTTTAGACCTCCATATTATAACATTAGATCATTATACATGACATTACACTAGTACCTATTGCAATAATAATGAAGAAAACGCTACTTTTTAATCCCAGTAATTGGCTTTGGTGTGCTCCGTTTGAAGAACGCTTCCTAGAATCACTGCAGAGGGCATGCTCATCAGTGTATTCCAAAACTATTTATTATAACCAAATTAACTATTTATTAAAACCTATATAACCAAATAAATGACAACAAACTAAATCGAGCGGTGTATTAAGATACTTTATTCATGTAGAATCGCGCGTCCATAGATATGTTGGGCATCGTAAATTAAGGCACCTGTAGATTATACGGACAGCGACATGTATGTGTTAAGAGCTGGTATCGTATCCGCGGGGGTGGAGACACACTGGAGGAGATACCTGAAGGGAAAAACACGAAATTGACGTGAAGGTCGACGCTGGATCTAACGTTCCAGCTGAAGAGGAACGCCGCCACCTCCCGCGTTCTAACATACACTTCACTTACGGGAATGACGTAAGCATTTCGTGCTCCCGGATTCAATAAGTACAAACACACTCGACAAGGTGAAGAGGTTAAAAAAATAGATTCTCAAATAATATATTTCAGGATATTTATATTTATTTTATTAAAAAATCCAACACCCAAATATCAATCTACAAAATAAAGTAATTATATATTGATTTTTATTCTGACCTTCATCTCTTCCCGCCCGATTTCTCCTGACTTTTCAAAATAGTGTAACCGCTAACTTTCGCACGTACGTCACTTCCGAAACTTCAAGATCCTGGCGCTACGCGCTGACGCACTGAACTAATTTCTTAAATGACGGACAGAGGGCTCTGCAGAGACAGGTCCCACTAGAAAATTGTACGCCTCACCGGATCCATCAACCGGAAAATTTCTAGCCAAGACCTACGAATTAAATGTGAGATATCTATTTTACAGCCATTTTGGCAACTGACTCTGTTGAGGAAGGATCTACTAAAGAAAGTAATGTGTTATTGAAGATCTTTGAAAGGTACGTCGAACAGAAGATCTCATAAGAGGTAACTGTACTTTGAAACTGCAAATTTTATTTTGATTGTAAATCAAAGGAAGGATGAATTGTATTACAATGCATTCGAGAAGAATAAATAGATTGCTGCATTGTAGCATAATCACTACGACTTGTATCTTAAATGCACTGAAATAGAGTGATTAAGTGAAAAACTAATACTAAAGGTGTTTTTTCTTGCAGCCTTTTACGTCTTTCTTTGCTACCACTAAATTTTATAATTTCCGACTACTGCTCATCTCGGTAATTTCTTCGATTCCGTTCTCACTTTACTCAGCCGAGAGAATGTTGAATGGATTTGGGCGACATTGAATGGTAGAACGAGGCAACGGTCGAGCGAAGGCGCCGAAGCGTCTGATTTCAACGCAGAAGTCACGAACCTTGAACGCGGACCCAGCACGATGCGCTCGAGCGTTCCGAGAAGTCGCTGCACAAATTGCAAGGATGGATGGTTGCGTGAGTCAATGAACAGCCTGCAATTAACTTCTTTTGTATGTTTTTTCGGTTAGATAAACGGGTAGAATTTAGAACACTGCTTCAACTCAGTTATATAAAAGATTTTGTTATATTTTATAACAAGCGCTGCGACGTAGAGTCGAAGTCATAAGGCCAGCGAGCTTATCAACAAAGATTACGTCAGTCAAAGCCAGACGATTATATATGATAGGAATTTTTAAATATTTTTGTAAAGAAACCTTTACTAGAAAAGTCATGAACTGACAATTCAATGTTTCATTTGTTACTAACACGAACTGGAAAACATTTTAAAAGATAATTTATTTAACAACTATAAAATGAATGTTTATTTAGAGGATGAGTTCAAACAATAAGTAATTAACCAAGATTAAATATTTAAGTAAGCAATTAGGCAAACTTAATTAAAGACAGTTGTAAATATGTACATTAGGCATTTTTCATATACGTAGGTTAGATCATTTTTTTGTCTGAGTAATATTTCAAGAACTGAATATTTGATTAATTTTCTGAGTGTGAAAATTTGTCGTGTGTATGTGCTTTGGATTTTTTTGTATTGGTATTGTATTTCTTTTTCAGTAATTTTGATTGTGTTTTATGCATTGTTTCAATTCTATGTCTCTATCAGTGAAAGTTAGTGAGGGTAATTACTGTCATTTATTGTTTTTTGTCTTAATTGAGAAATAATGTATCTTTTATTTAAAGAGCAAACTGGTACTATACTATTTCTTTCGTTTCCTAATCAAGAAAACGAATTCCCGATCGTGACCAGTCTAAAAATCCTATAACTGCATTGATTCTTGTATCATCCGGTGTGAATACAAATGCCACGAACTTGAATCATGTACAGCAGAAACAGCAAACTGAAAAACCGAGAGGTGTCACTAGAAAATCATGATATTCATTCAACATGTGAAGGGGTTTAAAAAAACAAACTGAGTCCAAAAAGTGAGATTCTGAGATACTAGACGTGTTGCTAGAGCTTCCTAGCCGCCATTTGCTGACTGTGTTAATGTGAACAAAATCAGCCCCTCTCCATAGTTATTAGCTCCGAAAGTTTGGGCGACTTTGATAAAACAACCCAGTTATGTAAATGTTTTCTACATCATTATGCATCAAGCAAAGCATTATTTCTCAATCTGCAAAGGATGATACCGTGTGTTTTGTGAATTCTGCATAACCAGTATTTTCCTGAAAGTTTGGCGATAGTGTATAACTTGTTCTTGTGACATATGCATCTTTTGTGTTGTGAATCTGAGCAAGTAAGGGAGAAAGAAACAGCTAAGAAAATGATTGTACGTCAAATGTAGAAAAAACACAGGGGAAGAGACGTGAACCAAAGATATAGTTCAACATTTGAACTACAGTCAAGCGTTCATCCGTATTTACAATATCTTGAGAAAGTACACAACAATTTTCATGCTTCAATTTCGTCGTGGAACGTTTTTTCGCTCTCCTGAAAAATTGTTTTTTTGGACTATGGATGTTAAAACAACCTTCATTTCTAAACGCCCAAATTACGAATCCCAGGAAAACGCTGTCCAAACAAAAAGTTTAATATAGAAACTGCCTATTCTATCATATATTCCCCATAATTATCGCCTAGTTATTTTGTAACATTTTCATGGACTTAATCCACACTTCACAGACAAGCTCTACTACCACCACCACCGCGCTACTGAAGAACGACGAGACAGACTTGTAATAAAAGGTCTATCCCCAAACACCCCCCAATCAGAAATTCTCCAAGAACTTAAATGTTACAAATACCCCATCCATCACATTGCAGAGATGAAACGACGAAACCCCGACAACACCCTGACTGGCCTTGGGATCTACATGATCGAGGTGAACAAGGAAGACCTGACTGACATCAAGACAAACATTAAACACCTACTACACCACAGAGTGACAATACATGACTACCAACAAAATGACAGGATCCCAAGGTGCGACAAATGTCAAATGTACTTCCACACAAAACAATACTGCCACAGACCGACGACCTGCGCCAAGTGCGGGGGAAACCACCACATAACAGACTGCACCAATGACTTCTACAAATGCGCCAACTGTAAACATGACCACCCAGCCTACTCCCAAGACTGCCCCATCCTCATTAAAGCAAAGCAAGACAGACGGACCGCTCTGACGCTACAAGCAGACAACAGACAAAGACAACAACAGACCAGACCTACCCAATCTGAATTCCCCTCTCTTCGTGCCTCATCAAACGCAGCAATCCTTCAACAAACATACGCCGGAATAACTCAAACATCCTCAGCTCCTACTTCTACCCCAACTCCCAACCCAACATCCGCCTTCTCCGACCTAAAAGAATTATTCTCACTACTTAAATCTTTCAACCTCTCCAAACTTATCTCAATAGCCAAAGAAATAATCAACATACTCAAAAGTACAGACGACACCATGACCAAAATAATCACCATTTTGACCAAAGTTTGCGAACTTATTTAATTTCACCACCAGACATAAACTGACGAACATCACTACTTGGAACGCGAACGGCGGACTGGCCCGGAAGGCACAAGACATCCGACAATATTTAAAAGACCACTCCGTCGGGATATTACTACTACAAGAAACGCACCTCAAACCCAACCTCTCCTTCTCCATCCCCGACTACATAACATATCGCACCGACAGACCGACACACGGAGGTGGAACAGCGATATGTATCAGAAAGGACATCCCTCACACCCAACTCCCACCTATAGCCACATCCCACATAGAGAACACCAGACTTGAAATAGCAACTCCTTACGGCCCCATCACTATAACCTCAATTTATAAACCACCACAAAGCCCCCTGTTAGACCAAGACCTCGACCTCCTGACCACAGGCACCTGCCTATTAGCAGGCGACCTAAACTCAAAATCGACTGCCTGGGGATGCAGACACACCAATGTCAACGGCAACAAACTTAACGACTACCTCAACACCCGACCAACTCTAACTCTGACAGCACCGACAGAACCGACACACCTAGTACGAGAACTGCCCCACGACATCTTAGACTTTACAATCCACTCGTCAAACATCACCATCAGCACACCCCACCCTCATCCTGAACTCAAATCCGATCACCTCCCCACAATCTTCACAGTAGACACGCTATCCCTCCATATAAACCTCATCCGTACAAATATAGAAACCGATTGGAAAAAATTCAAACATTTAATATCGAAGAAGATCAAACATCCTAACTCCCTTGAAACCCCACAACAAATCAACCTAGCCATCGCTCATTTCAACCTTCAAATAAACCGATCCCTCTCCAAATCATCTACCTACACTAAAGACACCCCACCCAAACTGCCTGACAACATCCTACAACTAATACGCTACAAACGAAAATCTCAAAAGACATTCTACCGCACTAGAAGGCAAGACGACAGACGCACGTACGAACACTACAGAAAAACTCTCCACAACACACTGATAAACTACGAAAAAGATAAATGGACAAACACCATTGACGAACTGACCAGGCACCCCAGGAGAATCTGGACACTAATCAAAGAATTAAAGACAAAAACAAATTCAATCTCCCCTCTTACCCAACCAGACGGAACACTAACTTACAACCCACAAACAATGACAGAACTCTTCGCAGACAGACTGCAAAACCGATTCACATCCCCAAACACCCCCCTCCCACCTTCAGCCATACTATACTTCCTCAAAACCCCCCACCTTCCACCCCAACATCAAACACCCTGGACTATTACAGACAAAGAAATAAAAGACGAACTAAACTCACTTGACGAAAGTAAAGCGACAGGTCCCGACGGAGTAAAGGCAGCAGCGTTGAAAAGACTGACCAAAAACGCGACGGACTTCCTGACCAATCTCTTCAACGCCTGTATTAAGACAAACTACTTTCCCGACGCCTGGAAACACGCCAAAATCATCATGCTCCCCAAACCAGACAAATCACGCAAAGACCCAGACAACTACAGACCTATCAGTTTACTACCTATCCTAGGAAAAATTTTCGAGAGAATTATACTAAAAAGACTGACACCACTTATCGACAAACGACTACGACCGACACAATTCGGCTTCCGGGCAGACAGATCAACAGCACTACAGACTTTACGCATCTCATGTGACATAGCAACCGGCCTACAACGCACCAAAAAACCCATTCCACCAGTCCCATCTATCTTTCTCGACTTCTCTCACGCTTTCGATTCTATCAATCACAACACCCTCATCTATAAAATCACTCCCCACATCCCGAAATTTCTACTTCCTCTTCTTAAAAACTATCTCTCCAATAGAACTTTTCACATTAACTACCTCAACACCACCTCCTCCACCCGACCAATCTCCGCCGGCGTCCCCCAAGGGGCAGTCCTCTCACCGACACTTTTCTCTCTATACATTAACGACCTACCAACTGCTACAAAAACGAACGACTACATCTACGCAGACGACACCGCCTTAACAGTGACCAAACAACGACTACCTAACTCAATTCTGACACTTCAAGAGACACTTAACCAAATTACTCACTGGACGAAAGAAAATGACTTAAAACTGAACCCCCGAAAATGCTCTGCAATACTCTTTAACCGAAACCACAACGCCCCGAACCCTCCCCCACTCACTATCGACAACACCCCCATCAACTGGACGGAAAGCACGACATACCTGGGTATCACACTGGACCGAAAACTCCTCTGGACAAAACACATTGACAAAATAACTCAAAAAGCCCACAGACAACTCAACGCCCTCTCCCCAATCATCACCCACCCCCACACAACGACAAAGACGAAACTTTACATCTACGAGACTTACATCAAACCCATACTCAAATACAACTGTGAGACCTGGGCCACAACCTGTAACTACAACTACGACAAACTTCACAAACTCGAAAACAGATTTCTTCGGACAGCATTTAGACCTCCCCCAATGACTAACCTACACAGACTAAGACAAACGCTGAATATTACCCCAATCCGAAAAGACATCTTCGACACAGCCAGACGCAACATCGAAAAAGCCATACACAACCCAAGCTTCACCCCATTCCTGTCCACTCACCAGAAAATTTTGTCCAACCCCCCCAAACACATAAAATACTTCCCCCACCCTCTCGACATCCTACAGAACTCACCGCCCTGATTGTAAGCACCCACTCCCCCGCCAAAACAGGCCTAACAACTTCTCCGTCAACCCAACAAATTTCACCACCAATCTAAACACTCACTCATTCATTCAACTTTACTTCCCTCTCTTCTCGCCCACCCTTCCCCATCCTTCCTCTCCAAACAACAGCTAGTCTGGGGTAGCGAGAGGCTCCTTCCCACACACCCCACCCCTTTTCCGTTTGCTGCCCACGCCGACGCTGCCCACGCACCCACACCGGGATGAGCATTTAATGCAGGCCCGTAACAACAAAAACCCATCGACTACAATCCACATGTCTAAGTATTCTGTATATTTACAATGAATACAATGGAGCCATAATCTAGAGACAAATTTATATTATATAATATTTACACGTATGATGTACAGTAAATATTACAAATATAATGCATTTACCTGATGTATTCGCATTTCTGCAAACAGAACCAATATATAATATTTAGCCGTTGGAAAAGAAAGTTCGTTAAGAAAAGTTACAGGTAACCGTATGTCACAGCACGATTCTTGTTAACATTCCATAAATGATAATATTACATTACTGTATTTAATACATTACTGTAAGTAGATGCTATATGTAATGTAATGATCTTATGAATGCACTTATAGATTGACGATTTTTGTGTTAAATGATTGCTTTGAAAATGAAGTCGAACAATTGATCATAACAAGAGACACGCTCAAAGTATCAGTTCTCTTCATAATATACTTCATTTCTGGTCTGAAACGAAAACGTATAAATCATAAACGTTGGCTCGAATTACACGCGGAGCAAATGGAAAATATTCACTGGAGCACTGGAAAATATTCAAACTACAAATTAATTATCAAAAGATAATTGACGCACGATAATTTTAGAAAGAAAATCAACAATGTGGCAGCACAGTGTTTATTGGTGCATATAGACGTAAACAAATGATTTGCAACATAGTTTTCGTTCTGGATTTTGTTTAATTTAATTTCAGTATTCAAAAATCGCACGCACTTTTTGTCGCCACTCAATTGTTATAATACTTAAATTGCTCTAGGTGCATAAATAACTATTATACTAGTTCGCTAAATGGTAAAACGTTGCAAAAATGAAAATGTATGTGAAATGCTATAGAGCACGCTATTACACTACAAACGTATTTCCGGTAATGCGAAGGGAGCTGTAAAATGTAATCCGCAGCTCTGAATTACCGTGTGCGAATGTTAAAAAATATTGCATCATTTCCCCGTTTTCCATCAGCATCATTGTTCCGTCATTTCCAAGTATCTCATTTTCGCGTGCAGATTCATTGATTCGCCGTGTTCTGTTGTTTATACGCCTACCCAGTTCGACGGAAACAATTATTATACATACAAATAAAGAAGCAAGAAAACGAAAATAAATTTGAATTACAAGGTATGTGTCCGTATAGTTGTGGGGGTTTCGAATCTTCAGAAGTTACTTGTACTTTATTGAACTATGTTTATATTTTAATATTCAGCCTTTTATGAACTTAAGTAAAACTTCTATTGGCATTTTTAGTTTCTTTGCATCCGTTCTGTAACGCTTCAAAGGAGCGTATTTGCATAATTATTACTTTATAAAACTTTGCACCATTATTTTAAACGGGGTTATTAGCACTGGAGTCCAGCCAATAAAAGTTTTTTGCTGCTACTAAGCACAGGGCAACACTCGAGCGAGGGACCTATTCAAAGTCTTGAAACGCAAACGTTAAAACTGTTAGGACCAGAGAATTCGGTCTAGACGTCCCGTCACCACAAAAGCTTTTGTTTCCCAATTCTGCTCGTGTCGTTCCCATGAGCTTCGCTTGTAACGGCAAAGCCCATAACCCTGGCGCCTTTGAACGCGATAAATAAATAAGCAGTGCGGTGAAAAGAAAATCGAACTAGAATGGTCACGATCCCGTGCGTTGCTGTGGAAGTTTGTGTGTTCTCATATTCGGAAGTTAATATGGCCTCCGGGTGTAAATAATTGTACCTGAGATTTTCACGTTTTGTTGTAAAATGCTTGTTTGTTGCACAGTTTACTCGACAAGAGAGTGTTATCAAGTTATAACGCACGAGTTAATTTTCATACGTAATATCAAGGCAGCATTAGAAATTATTTACTTATCTTTGAGTTGCAAAGCATATTTGGATTTTTTAAGAATTTTAAGGACGAGAGTGGTATTTAATACAAATGTTTCGAAAATAAATACATTATTACACTGAAAAAATTTGTTAAATAAAAAGTAGTTATCTGTTGTAATTTTAATGCTTGTTCATTATGAATCGTCTTAATATCACAACTTTCTGGAATTTTGTAATGTAGTACGCGAAAGTTATACTACGAAAATTAATTCAGAATGTTTCCTTTATATACTCACGTACACATTTATCATCAAGAAACATTCTGATATTATATACTCTAGTACAAGAAGAATGTAAAAGCAATAAGTAAATGAAGAATTATTAAAAATATAATAACCATATCGCAGTGATTGTAAACGTTTGCTATCTATCCATTTGATGTTTGTAATAAAGGTTCATAACTTCTTGCCCAGCAGATGCACTGACACATTCGAAATGCGTTCCCTAGTTGTTTTGTTTTTTCCCTATTCGTGGTATTTTATTACTCATTGTTTATTTATTTCTGAACATAAAGTTTCACTCGAACGTTTTATTTGGCTGTAATAGTCATAAATAATGTGTGTTTTCACAAAACAATTTAATTTACACATTCATAGAGTAAACAAATTTGACTAATGAAAAAAATATCAGGTGTACGTAGCGCGCACTACATTGACGGAAAAATCTAAAAACGTTTGCTGATGGTTGGGATTGGTTGATGTTAGAATCAATTCTTTCGTACTATTGAACCTCTTCACACGAGTGGAATAGTCATTTTACATGGGGTACCCGCTGGTGACCTCGCTGCAATGAAAGAAAATCCAGCTCCAGTTTTCCGGTCTCCGTGTCCACCTCTAGAGGCGCAAACGCTAAAACTGTTAGGGCCAGTTGATTCGGTCAACACGCTCCTTGCCGTCAAAGGCCGCGTTCCCGTGTGCAGTGCGTGCGTGTGTGTGGGTCCGGTCGCACCCCGTCGCACCGAGACACATGCTTCGGGTCGTTTGCCCCGCCCCGCCAGCCCCGCCCTGCCCACTCCGCTCCGCCCGCTTCGCACCGCCCCGCCCCGCCCCGCCAGCCACGCTTCGCCCTGCTCCGCCCTGCTCCGCCCCGCCCCGCTCCACCCCGCTCCGCTCCGTCCTGCCCTGCCCGTCCCACCCCATCTTGCCCTGCCCCGCCCACCCCACTCTGCGCGTCCTGCCCCGCCGCGCCCCATCTGCTCTGCTGGCGAGGCGCCGGGCGAGCGGACACGCTGATTGGTTGATTGGCTAATGGCTCGGGGACGTTTTACATTCCGGGCACGCGAGGGCGGCGCCGCCTGTTTCGTGGCGGCCGCTGGGGTGAGGGGGTACGGACCGGTCTAGGATAGTGACGGTGCCGCGAACGATGGTGGGGGGTGATGGCGGAGGTGCTAAGCCGTGGGTGAGGGCGATGGAAGGGAGTGTGGGGATGGTAAGAGAGCCGCGTGTGAAGATGCAGTCAGAGCGGATATAAAAAATAAGACGGCAACAAGAGCGCAGTGGAAGAGCGAAGTTTAAGACTGTGATGGCAAAGTCAGGGGCGAAATGGTGACGGGTAGAGGTGGGGTGGAGGTAGGATGGGGACGGAGTGGAGCGGGACCGGCTTTATAGTGGGAGCTAAGGCGTGGACAAAGACTGGAGTAGAAATGCGATGGCAAGAACGGAGACGGGGAAGAGGTGTGACAAATCTGCGGTGAAGGTGAGGATGGGGATGATGGCAGATTCGAGGAGGCGAGGAATGATGGCAGAATAGAGTGATAGCGGTTGTGTGAATGAAGACGGCGACGAAAGCGCCGGAGATGGGGTGAAGGTAGAGAGCGGTACCTTTCGCGAAGATGGGAGCGGGGTGGAGGCGGGTGGGGCGGGCCTGACTCGCGATGTGAGCCGAGGCGGCAGCAGAGACACGGAACGAGGCGGCCATTGGGGGTGGATCGCCGAGAGAAAATATAAGAGCGAAAAAGGCCGAAAGCGGAGGGGGCGATAGAGGAGGTTTAGTGCAGTATGTAGGAGGATGCAGTGTCAAAACGAATGTGGAGACAGGGTTGGTGGCGGGTTGCGGACCGAGGGAGCAGCGGGCGCTTAGACGAAGGCTGAGATGAGGTTGGAGTTGCTGGGAATCAACTCCACCCTCAGAAAGGCGGAGATGAGGGTGAAGGCGGGGTGAGATGGTGCAGGCGAAGGTGGGGCGGGAAGGCGGTGACGAGGGTGAATACAATGGATTAAAAGAGGGCTATTGTAGAGATGGGGGTGGTTGTAGTTGTGCGACTGGATTAAGCGGCGGGATGGAAATGAAGGAAGGACGGGACGATCGCAAATCCGGGCGGGGTTGCGGGCGAGGAGGGCGCCCTGAGTCTACCTGGAGGCACAGGTGGGATAGGATGGAGTGTGTTCAGGGCGAGAGAGAGTGGCAGAAAGCAGGCTCGTGGGCGGTAGGGGGGTGGGAGAACGTAATGTGGGGGCGGGGCGGGACCTCCAGGGAAGGCAATTACCGGTCTGGCAACAGCTGCGGGGTCGCTACAGTCAGCAGACGTACGCTGTTTGAGCTGAATGTGATGTAGACGCCGAGGTCGAGGAAAAACGGAAGTAAAGTTTATCGTTCTTGATTCACTTCTGTCCAGTTGTGTTTGTTGGACTGAAATATTCGACACGCAAGTATTCCTCGAAATATTAATGAGCAATTACTCAATATCCGCTAATTTTTCTCTAAGACGCCATTTGTTACCTACTTACGCGATGAATCTTTTCATCTATAAGTTTGTCTTTCAAGTGGAAAAATTATCTGAGAGGATGACATTATTGTTTCATCAATCATTGTGATTTAATTAATTGTTTGATAATTGTTATATTTTGAGATGTTAGTCGCACGAATTCCCATTCCGTATTATTTCCATGTGTATTCCGAACTACAGCAGACTACATATTTCAATCACTGTAATTGAAATGGCTTACTTAATGAAGAATTAACTTGAATTCAATATAAAATTTTCTAAAATTGTTGCTGCTTTACGTTTATCCCGTACGTAGATAAGCGTAAACGAGGTATGTAAAAATAAGAGATTATTGATAGAATATTTTTCGCAAGAATCAGGTGACTTGTTTCACAATTTTAGATCAAACGACACATTTATACATTAATTGAATATATTTATACAATTAATATATTCACATATAAATATACATTAAATTAATATATGTGATATCAATGTTGTTCATATACAATTAATCATTTAGGTTTCCTTTTCAATTATGAGAAGGGGAAAGGGAAACTGGAGGTCGAGTATGAAATATGGCGGGGGATGGAAATTCTCTAGCTGTCTCAGACATTTTCATTCAGATAGCCTTAATTTATGGGCTAGTGAATATATTAGGACGTTAGTAGTTAAATTAACAAAGGGGTTACTTGTAATGCAATTATTCACTCTGACGTCAGAAGTAGAGTTTATTCCGGTTAAAATTACATAATTTCGAAGAAACATTTTGGGACACTACTTCACAGATTATGGAGGTGGAGAGAAGTGTAGGTCAAAGACAACTAGACTAGTTGAAATTGGAGGAAATAAAAGTTGACAGGACGATGTTATAAGTCCAATAATAATAATAATAATAATAATAATAATAATAATAATAATAATAATAATAATAATAATAATAATAATAATGTCTCCCAGCGTCTATAATTATCTTTCATTTTATTTTACTGTACATTGCAATTAGATTATTTTTTATCTTATGCAATGATACCGAACTCTAGCGAAACAATTAGATTCCCATATCTGTTGACTTCTGGCGAAATATATTAGGAACCAATTTGCTCGTAGCGACAGACGAATATTAATGATCGTAATGTATCTATCGTCATTTTAATTAAATCATTTATTTTCCGCTTTACCCAACCTTGCAAGGACATTGGGACAATCCTAATGAAAACCCTGTAATAATAGTATCTATTCCTACAATACGTCTTTTGGTATCGATGTGCCATTGAACTCACTTTTATTGGTAATCTATGTATTCAGTTTCGACAAAAGATAAACATTCATACAAAAACTCGCATAAAAGACCTAAATTATGTGGGAGTTGATGCTTAGCATCCGTATAGATAATTTTTATTGCCATGTCACTAAGACGTAGTCTATGTAAAGCGTTTGAGATGCAGGAAGTCATTTGATGCATCTGCGGCAAAGTCCGCCAATGGCTGATGCCGATCTTTGAATCTTTGATTCCGGTTGCTTTGCCCCGCAGGCACGTCTGTTGGTCCTGGTCGCCGATATGTTCGTACCACCTGATTCATGTGAACAATCTCTGAACTTCCGTCATCAATTTAACAATCGACCCAAGCGATGGATGGTGCATTTTTTAAAATTAGATGGGGATTACAATGCAGTGTTTCATTAAGTTTTTATGAACATCTACTGCGTTTGTGGACGTTATTGTTGAGATCCTGTCCTGCAACTTCATCTCACTTTCCACCGTCACTGTTCTGCCGTCGTCGTCGTCCTCACCATCCTTGCCATCCTTGCCATGCTCTCCGTCCTCGGCGTCCTCACCACACCTCGTCATCCTGATCGCTCTGCTTTCACTCACCTTACGCCGTCCTAACCGCTTTCGCCGTGTTAACCGCTTTCGCCATGTTAACCGCTTTCGCTATGTTAACTGCTTTCGCTGTGTTAACCGCTTTCGCCGTGTTAACCGCTTTCACCGTCTTAACTGCTATCGTCATGCTAGCTGTTTTATCCATCTTGTCAAATTTTGCTATTGTAACTACTTTAGCTCTCCTAACGGCTTTCGTCATCCGAACGGCTTTCGTCATCCGAACGGCTTTCGTCATCCGAACGGCTTTCGTCATCCGAACGGCTTTCGTCATCCGAACGGCTTTCGTCATCCGAACGGCTTTCGTCATCCAAACGGCTTTCGTCTCCCGAACGGCTTTCGTCATCCGAACGGATTTCGTCATCCGAACGGCTTTTCGTCATCCGAACGGCTTTCGTCATCCGAACGGCTTTCGTCATCCGAACGGATTTCGTCATTCTAACCGCTTCACCATTCAAACTGCTTTCGTCATCCTAACCGCTTCACCATTCAAACGGCTTTAGCCATCCTAACCGCTTTGCCTTTCTACAGCTTTCGCAATGCTACCCGCTTTTGCCATCCTAACCGTTGTTGCCATCTTAGGATGGCACACGTGGTTAACGGCCTTCCATTCTCACCACCCTTTCCTCACCGTCTCTTTAACCACGGGAGTGCTCACGCAGCTGCTCCACCTGCACTCTCCGTCCTACCCTTCGTTCGATGCGCCTGCGACCGTCCTCACCTGCCAGCGCGTGGCGCAACCCCTGCGTCCGTCCGGGCCCCTGGCTGGCGGTGCGGAGCATGCATAATGCATGGCCGGCCGCCGCCGCCGCCGTGCTCCACGTCCTCTCTGCGGACAGGACGAGCGGGTGGCGGGGCGGGGGGCGGGGGGCGGGGAGCGGGGGAGGGGGTCGGGGGTCGGGGGGCGGGGGTCGGGGGGCGGGGGGCGGGGAGCGTAGGGGCTCGTTGAGTGCATGCAATACGCCTGTGGACTGCAACCTGCTCTCCCGTGCCTACCACATTCCCTCTCCACTCCCCACCCAACCCGGAAGCGAGAATTTGGTTCGCAAACGCCTAAAGCGCAGGGTTACATTTAGCCGCGAGCCACGGGGCTGTTTAGTACCGCAAGCCAATCAAATGAAATCGGTTGGTCTGGAGCTACGTCTCGACCAACGTCGTACTTGGAAGTAACGTATCGTCGGTACTTTTAAAAGATAATGTTAAAATAGTATTTTATACTTTGCTGAAATTTACCATGTGCTAGGTAATTAATTATTAACGAGCGCGTTACTACGAGTGTATATAATCAGCACATTATGGTCTTTCAGCCACGTGTTATATACAATATTTTATCTTATCCGATAGTCTTTGAAACATTTGGAGCTTTCTCTTCTACAGGTAGGTGTAATGTTGAATGGTATTATATTGATGTCGGCGGTTATAGGGCCTTGGAGGTTATAATTGACTTGACAATCGCTGATTTGCGACATAATTGAAGTTGTTCCAGAAAGTATTAAAAGTGAAGCTGCGAATGTTGTGGAAGAGATACTCAAGAGTATATCTAAATATTTGCGCAATTAAAATGGATGCAACGTTGTCAGAGGAAATTGGATCGAAAAAGATTGAACATTTCATTCTTAGTCAAAATACCACGTACGGAAATTAGGAAAAATACCAAAATCAAAGATGCATTACAGCAAGTCAGCGTAAATAAATGGCGTTGGGGAGGACTCATCCAAAAGCGATGGGCATACACTACAACAATGTGTCCCTCGGTACGGCTAGAGGAACCATGAGAGACAAATAAAATGGACAGACGAGCTAAGCAAGGTAGCTGGTCCCATGTAGACGACACTGACCCAAAAAAGAACAACATGGAGACAACTAGGATTCAAACAGCAGAAAGAAGATTCCCCACAGTACAACTAATGTTTCTTATTGCTACTAATTTGTTTTACGCGCGTATTTAGTTTTGCGCATGCGAGCTACTTACAAACAGAATTGAACAAACATAATAAGTTTAATGCATGTGATGTTCCCCAGTACTACTTCTGTTTCTTGTAGCTAATATTTTGTTTTGTTCATATATTTTCTTGAAGATACTAATGAACAGAAAGAAATAAGCAGAATAATGCATTTGTTGTAATTCTCTACAATGTGAATTGAAAACATTTATTTCTATTAATATTGAAATATAGTAATACTGCGAGGATTTTATATAATTTGCGTTTTTTCGCATCTCAGTTTCCATTTAAGTCTGTCACTGCAGTCTTTTGCAGTTAGTACTCTTCTAGCCATTGCCTTCTTCACTCCTTCCTTCCATATACTTCTAGGGTGAAGCTGGTTGCCAATTCCAGAGCTTTAGACACAATTGTTTTTCCCATTCTGTTTAAATGACCATACAATTTGATTTCAATGGTGTCGATAAGGTTCTACTTTTTTTCTAATTTCACTTTTTTCACTTTGTACAATAATGTCCATCTACAGCTTCTTCGTCAAAATGATATTTCCATTGCTGTAAGTTTATTTCATTACCTTTCAATATTTTTCAAACTTCAGATTCATATGTGACAATACACTCTATGATAGTCTTCTATAACTTTTTCTTTCTTTCTTTCTTCCTTTTTTCCTGATTTACGTCAAAACAGTTAAAATGTTGTTAAAATGACTTCTTGTATGTAAATGCACTAACTGAATGTGTGCACGAATTACAAGTAAAATAGTACACTCTTGCCCGTACAAACTATTCTTATTTAACTTTATTACCAGTCAGAGAGGTACACTCGTGGAATTCAGTCGCAAAAATATTAAGTAATTGGTTTATTTTCACTAACAGTTGTAGATTCTGCACAACTTGACAGGTGCGGCACAGAATCGAGAGGCACCTACCAAGCAAATATATAAAAAAATATTCAAGAAAATCTCATTCTGTAGATTACGATGTGAGAAACCTTTCTTGGAAGACTCTGGCTCAAAATTCCAGATTTTAAGTCCTAGAACGATTCGTTTTGGAGATATGTAGCTATATAGATTACAAAACGCTGCCTCAGTGTTGCGGATTAAAATTGACATGGATATATTTAGAAGAATTTTTTAACAAACCCTTCATATCTTTTAAGTTAAGGAACAATTCCTCACGTCTTCATGAAATTATCTTTTTTCATGAACGTCATTTATAAAGATAGGTTGCGTATGAGAGTCACAAAACTCATCTGCACTACTGAAATATTATAGGTGACGATAAATTAAATCTCAGTGGAAATGAAACTAACACCTCGAACAAAGTTACTGAATTATTTGTTAAAGTGTTTTGATGAAAAAAGTCTTTTCTCCGAATCGGGGCGATTGTGATGTTCACTCAGCCTCCTTCCAAAACGAATACCAATATTTAGTGATTTTACTAACAGTAAATATTGGGGAATATATGCACGTGAAGCATGACGCTTGCCACGCCATCTTCTCCACATTCACAGAAATTATGTAAATCTTCTGTGACTCGTTAATTTACAGAGGGCTCTGGAACTGGGGAAACTAATGCCACAAAGTTAATATAGAAAAGAGTTCTAACTTCCTATAACCCAAAGCAGATAGTTTTGCAGTACATACTTATTGTACATAGAGTAAAAAAATATTAACACGCCGAAAAATTGCGTAACAGAATGTTTTTTAGAAAACTACTAGTAATTATTTTATGAGTATGAAATTAGTTTTTAACAAATATAGACAATTTTGTGGTGAAAAAATATGTCCGTGATTTTCTCCAAAAAATCTAAAGAAATGTCCTAAGCAGTTGAAAATCCATCATAAGAGATACCTCGAACTCCTGAGATAGTTATGAAGGTAGGCCTGATTCTTCAGAGATTGGCGTTGCTTCATAAAATCTAGTGGCCGATTTTATAACTAACACCCCCACTCTACCCGCATTTCTTTAATCCATAGTTCAAGAAAAGGTCCAAAAACTCCACCAGAGAGCAGTGTAAAGAAGATCATTTATATTGTGATTTATTACATAAGAATTAATCTGAATTTGTAGATTGCCATTTGATATAAAAAATTAAATTTTACATATGGACGGCAGTTTTTTTCACTGAAGAAGTGTAGTAAATTATTTGAAGATACTATATAGTGATACCGTTGAAAGTTAAAATGTAATATGGTATAAAACCCGAATGGAATAATTAGATTATTTAGAACTTCGTCGATTTTATCGTTCTTTGCTCTTTCGTTCTACATAAATGAGGTAGATTTCAAGACGCTATGTTATTATAGTGAAATTTTTGTATGGAGGATCTATGGGATTCTCCCTTAATTAAATTTAACTAAATTTTTGTTTACATTAGGTTTTTGAATGATTTTATGGGAAAGCTAAATGTGAGGGGTCTCGTTTCATTATAATCAGTGAGGTTCGTCATTTTTTTTTTGCATATTAGGGCATGTCAGAGATTCTAGGTGGCATGCTGATAGCCAAGATAAGCGTACTCAAATTAGACCAACTAGTAATGCTTCTACAGCAGCACATTCTTTTTTGTATTATTTAAAAATTTGCACTTTTGTGATTTTGGAAAAATTAGGGATTTCAACGAACATGAGACGTGAACCACTCTCTTATACCTCTGATACGACTCGAGTTAAGATACATTTATCTCTAGTTAAATTATAATCAAATTGTTCGGGACAGAATTCAGAATGGTCACATGAACATGCCTATTCTATACCTGCGTAGGCTTAGCCATGCTAATGTGCATTGTGGATATATTATTCTTAAAATTATAATTCAAAAGGACATACAGAAGATTCATTACGTATTATTTAAGACCCACTGCGTCGGTCGGAGTGGTTCGCGGCGCCATAATTAAGGCCCATTCACAATGAAAATATAAGCATGACGTTAACATAAAAGTTAGGACTACATCCATAAGCGGACTCATCTTCAATGCGTTCGATATACAAATATCTGCCTTTCCCTCACATATGCTTGTCCAATAATAGGGTGGCTCAGTACAAGCAAATTTTCACAAAATTGAAGTTATTCATAATAGATTCTTTAGACATGTTTAATTTACCATAATCAAATTCAAACATAATTTTCTATTGAACCCCTTCAAGAATGGATAAATAAATTATCAAGCAGTTTCTACTCTCAACTTACTTCTTGCATAAAGTTTCCAATTAGGACAGTCAGCTTACCTTTTACCTCGAATTAAATCTCGTCATTCGAAAGACGTATTTCATCCCCCTTAATTCCACTTATTAGCTATTCAAAAGTAACAAATCTCGAAAAATTAAAATAACTGTTCAGAGACCCCTTTCTAGAACATCTAAGATTGTTAATTATGTTCATAATATACCACTAAGTTAATACAATTTATGTAAAATATCTTCAACCTCTTGGAAGACATTTTTTTATTTCGAACAAGGAAAACTCAAACAAAAAACAATGCGTTCGCATAAGCATACATGTAAAACGTTAACATAAAAGCTTGCAGGCATCAAGCTTCTGTTCTTATAGTTAAGTAAGACATAAGAAATGAATCAATCACAGTACGTTACCTCAAAATAGAGTATCGAAATAGGACCGAAGTCGATAGACGAACTAACGTTACCTACATTAGATGGCGTTGGACGAACAAAAGAGCAAAGAACACTACAGAAGTGTACTTATAGATTCGCACTAGTCACAGAGAACTCGCGTACAGTATTATTTTTCTCTGCCACTGCCAAACTTTAAATCGAACCCATGAGTCATGGACACAGTCGATATCTTGAAATCGATTCTCACATCCAACCAATAGTAAACTAAAATGTCTAAGAGCCAATAAAAAGCTCTTATTTTGCTTACATTTATATTAGTCATTGTGAATACTTCAGACTATCACTTATATTAATGTTTATTTCTATGCTTTATGCTTATGTATATGTTTACATTGTGAATGGGCTTTTACCAATTCCACTTACGCCTTGCGAGCCCTCCGCGGCACGTACGCGAGAACCACGTGTGTGGCCAGCGCCCGTCGCGAAAATGCCGTCAACTGTTTGGCCACTAATTAGAGGAAAATGCCGCCATATGAACTGATTACAACTGTTAATGACAATGGTGCTTTAATTCAAACAAAGGTGATGACGATTAAAACATTTATTCATTCGTTCACTATTGTTCAGTAAATATTAGTTATTAATCAGGAGGTGTTTTTGAACGTGTAGTATGTTCTTGCAACTGCCGCTACACTCCTCCAAGTGTCACGAAGAAACGGTCTCTTACAGCGCTGGACCCAACATGCACTTCATGTGCAGTCGTGTCGCAGATAAATGGCTCAGGGCATCAACTGATGTCACTGCAGTCCCTCTGACCGGAAGGTCCTAGGTTTGAGTCCCTACAGTGGCAGGGTTTTCAGGCTGAAAGGCAGACTGGCGGGCAGGGAGACTGGCGGGCAGGGAGACTGGCGGGCAGGGAGACTGGCGGGCAGGGAGACTGGCGGACGAATACAGACAAGCGGATAGGAGGACGGATGGACCAAAAAAAAAACAAAAAACAAAAAAAACAACTTTACGGCGCCACGGAACCTCAAATCGTGTATGTCTGTTAACATTTGAAAATATATTTTCAGCAGCATTGCATAACGTCTCTGTATTGCGTAAATTAGTCAGTATATACGTACATACAGTATACGAGGAAGTCAAACGAATCTCAAATTAAGCACGTTGTAAAATGATTGTAATGGGTGTAAAATAATTGTAATACAATTTCCTAACCGATAATCAAAACTTACATTCACTCCATAACTTATTAAGCAAAATATGTAATTGAAATATGTCTTAAATACGTATTATTTGGTACTTATATTTGGGATTAATCGAACACTGATAATTATAATTTATCATTTATTTAAAATATAAACATTCTGCAAATGTCTGCGTCAAGTGACGACATGTAATATTTCAAAAACTAAACTCTTCGTTCATTCACGAAGAGTATGCACAGGAAGGTTCTCTTTAACATTTCGACAAACAAAACAACCTCACCGCTCTCGAAAAAAGCACTCGATGCTTGTGCAAATAAAGAGAAAAGGGAACTTAGAAGTAAACAGAAAAATGAGAAAGAAAAGCTACGAGGTGTGCCAACGCGTGTGATACGCAACAAAATTCTTCCTCAATATCCTCCAAAAAGAACGAACGGTTTCTGTGGAACAGGAACAGTCCGTTTGTTTGTATTATGAATATTGTTTCTTGCCTTACTCTTCGCTGCGGAGACAATGTTCTTGAAATGTAATGTCAGCGCGTGTATATTTATTGTATTAACACAACAATGTTTTGCGGTCTGGAACCTCCACGACAAGTTCCAGTTACGTAAGCGTTTTTGTCTTCGAATTATATTACATCCTTTTTAGACAAATACAAAGCAGTATTACACATTTATTAACAATGTAAAAATGAGTGAGTATTCACCTTCCCGAAACTCTAGTCAAAATTCGAAACAAATAGATTTGTTGTTATTTTGGTTCCATATGAGAAAAATTCGATTAAAGGAAAAACGTTGTCACAGAATATTGTAATCAGGGTAATAAAACTGATTGAATGTTAAAATGATTAAGAAATGAGATTGCCTCCCAAGATTTCTTGAACCTTGATTTCTTATCAATTCAAATCTTTTGAGAAATCACAAAACTTTGTACTGAATAGTGAAATTTTACAATGATACTTCGTGAAACCGTACATAATGCCTTTTCCTGAAAGTGAAATGGGAGTGCTTTTATCTTTACTTTCTCCCCCTTATGAATGTAAGAAAACAAAGTATCGGAATCCTGCGGCGCAAAGCGGCAAAATTTCGACAGGAAACATCTTATTGCCTGGCCCCGGAAAAAGAGGATAAATCATGTTCCTATACACAGTAAATTACTTCCTCTTCCTCTTGATTGTGGGCCCTTGATACAAAAAAATCGATTGATGGCAAAATGTCTGTTTGTCCGTCTGACAGACTATTTCTGGTCAACAGTAGCGCCTAAACCATTCAGATGATTTTCTCTGAAAATATTATTGCTCGATCAATCTGAATAAACAAAAAAAAATAATAATGAACTTTCAAAGGGATACTTTTATTTTTGAAGGTTCTGTATGTGAATCCTCAAAAATATTTTCAATATTTTCTAAAAAAATGCTCCAAATTTGTTTTATTAAACTTTGTCCGGTCCAATGTTTACGTAGTCAGCAATATCTCATTGTATAATGTATTTAATTATGAATGTATTTTGCCGGATTAATCCCAATTTGCCAGGTAGCGGTATTTACCTGCCTGAGCGCTGTTTATGTTTATTATCCACTCCTGGGTTAAGGGAGACATGTGACGAACTTGCGTGACGTTTTGCTACCATCTATTTGCCTAAGCTTTTCCTTCGCCATTCTGTTATACAAATCGAAACGATTTTTTCACAATGTTACAGCTGTGTTTTTGCCCCGACTGCGAGTTGAATAGCTGGCGGTGTTAGGAGAAATCACAGAAAACTACTAAAAGCAGCAGCTGGCCACTAGAAGTTTTCGCTAGATAGTTGCTGAGCGATTATGGTCTAAGAAACACACATGCCCTGGAGGAAATCAATACTGAGTTTGCAGGACCTGGAGCTTAGTTTTATTGCTTTAAGTATTTAAACAACTAAGAGGAATGTAGAAAACTAGTCCAAAATATAAACTACGAGTAGTTTGATAAGTAAACAATTCATTGGTAAAAGCAATACTTAATATTTCCAAGTAGTTTTAAAAGGTGTTTTCGTCATTGACACTTGAAAATATTGCAACATAGACTGATTAAATTAAAAACAATATGTGAAAATGAAATACCAATATGAGGAAATCGACACTGCTGTTTTCTCTTCACAGTAAAAATCCGGAAAATGCTCGTTAAACCTATATTTCCATTGATGAAATGTATTCAGTGTTTGTTTGCTTCTGGAAGGTACACGTCATCAGTGATCACTTTACCATGTATATTTGAAGTATTCAAAAACAGCAAACCTGGAACAATTTTAAATTGATTCCGATAAGTTCAATGTTGAAAGATCGTTGTTTTTCGCTTGACGAGGATTTTGTACGCTTTTTTTTCATTGATTTTAATTTTCACAAAAAGTGTATAAAATGAAAATTACCCATTACACCTGTCGGGTAGAGTTAGTTTAACTGGTCATGGAAGTTAACTGGCCCAGTCCGACTAAAATTTTCTATTGGGAAAATTTGTTTTAATTTGTACTAACATTAGTTAGGGATATTCCATTATACATTTGTTGCTGTTATGTTCGTGGAAGTTGTCAGCTACAGAGGTGTTATTTTTTCTTTTAATACGAATTACGCGCGTGTATTTTTTCTATATTTAAAACGTCACGTCAATTAAATTAATAAATAATTGTCTTAACTTCAACGACATTAGGCACTTATAGAACTGGTTAAACACTTAATTTGCACATTATATGATTACGTTTAACTTAGGTTACAACTGAACGTTAATCATACATTAAGTATAGTATGTTCTCACATGAGTTACATTAAGTATGTTTAAGATTAAGATGTAAACTTTGAAAATACGTGCTCACGATTAGGTGAACAATGACACTGTTAACACGTCAAATCTGGATTAATATTCAAAATACAACTCCAATACTAAGCGATCTAGGACTTTAAAACCCGGAATTTTGAGTCAGACGTGAAAGAAACGATTCTCACACCGTAATCTACAGGATGATATATTTGTGGACTTTATCTTAGATTTTTGCTGGTTTCGTCGAGTCTACCTCAGGTGTTCAGAGATGTACATGCACGTGGAGACACGCACGTGGAGACACGCACGTGGGGACACGCACGTGGAGACACGCACGTGGAGACACGCACGTGGAGACAGGCACGTGGAGACACGCACGTGGAGACACACACGTGGAGACACGCACGTGGAGACACGCACGTGGAGACACGCACGTGGAGATACGCACGTGGAGACACGCACGTGGAGACACGCACGTGGAGACACGCACGTGGAGACACGCACGTGGAGACACGCACGTGGAGACACGCACGTGGAGACACGCACGTGGAGACACGCACGTGGAGACATGCACGTGGAGACATGTATACGGTTGAACGCACGAGAGTTGTCACATGAGTTGGATAGTCTACATTTATTTACATTATGTATTATATTCGTGTATATTATGAATTATAAAATAAACACGAATAAGAAAATGCGTTAGAACTACTTATTTTGACAAAATAAAATTCCTTTCATTTCAGACGTCAACTACACAGGTTTCGAAAGAATAAATCAATGCCACTTTGTGTGAGAAGTAAAGAGAGAGGGAGGTGGTAACTTTGCACGAGAGACGATAACTCTTCAGCTACGACGTGTTCCTGGGTTTGAGATGAAGTGTGTCGAAACTTCTCAGGGACATTCATCTCACTTACTTCGCCACGAGGAAGCAGTCCCTTCATTTGTGCACCTCCTCTCTGCTAGACCGCACAAACACTCCCTTCGTAAATGAACATATCATGCAAATGAAGCTGATGTGGTGAATGGAATACCTGATTGCTCGTTCTTAGAGAGAATAAACAATCACTCAGTATTTATCTGAGAGGATGATGTATCATGTTACATAGGTCAAGCCTGACCAAATTGTTTTCCTGCAGCCTTTCATTATGGAAGCACAATAATCAGACATTTTAAATTTACATTTAATGAATAAGAAATGGAAAATTGAATGAAGTACTGATGTTTTAATTTTTTAATTTGTGTAATTATTTACTTTGCGATAAAATATTGGATAACCTTATATTTGAATGTGTGTTCATTATTATTGCAAAAAGACTGTCAACTTCATCAAATATACTCAAAGAGAACTCATAGACTCAAGACTGCAAATAGGCTACATAGGGTTCCGTGACTTCTGCCAGATATGTCACGTTAATAAGGCATTCGGACAATTGCTCTGTGTGTGTGTGCGCATGCGTGCGCGCGCGCGCGCGCGCGCGTGTGTGTGTGATCAAATCAGTGAGTATGTTGAACGACCTTTCCTCTCACGATGTTTGTGTCTCTCAGAGCAAACCTCGTTTTCCCAACAACTGCAAAGTTTGAGTTCTGCGTTTCTGTAATCACGTGGGAACTTGTGCATACTGCCGCATGCTGGGGGGGGGGGAGTCGAGAGAGGAGTTAAAATAGTGAGAAAGGTGAAGAAGCAAGTGGTTCTGCAATGTCAGTTTCAAGTTAATCGAGAACGTTGATTTTTGCTCATTATCTACCACTTTCTGATCCCAGATAAATCGGGATGAATAGGAAAATATGTTTCCGATACACCATATTATATAAATTTTCAAATACTGGGGCGGTTGTAGATTACGAAGATGACTTAATGATCGATTATTCATAAACGCCTACCCCAGAGCGACTTTGTTTACTAGAAGAGAATGTTTACAAAACACAAGAGCTGAGAGAAATCCCTAAATACGATGAAGATGTAGTCAGATACTTATCGTTTTCAGATAAGAAACATGACATATTCTATTAAAAGTCGTTCGCAAATGTATAGATCTATTGGATTATATGCTACATGCAACATAGTTCAAACATATTTTTGGACTCGCGTTAGGGCCCTGAAATTTGTTGCGACTAATTGATAGGCTCTATTACGTGTCATTTATGTTTCGTACTTCTATTGGTGCTCGAAGAGAAATAATATATCATTAACAGAACTGCTCCAGAAAATATATTAATGATCGTTGCTTGTTTCACAGCACCCAAGAAAGTGAACCTTAATACATAGTAATTGTATTTCCAATGGTATTGCTTCAAAAACTAGTTCTCATTTAATGACAAACATATCACAAACGACTGAAATCTTACTATAATCATATTTCAGTTTTACGAACGATCTCAAGAGTGTATCTCAATTCATGACCAGCGTATTACCTACGGCTAATGTTCCGTACGTATCCAAATTAAAAGGTTAGTACATCGATTTTTAAGACACTATCGATTTCGGTTTTCTGATTTTTAACTATATTTCGTCTTCTCGCACTCATCATGCACACTTCTTCTCAGTTTGTTCAATTGCGAAAACGTTAGTGTATCTCTTAGTACTCCCGCACAAGCGCCAGGATCTGACGCAATTGTTCCACGAGAGGGAGAATATGCACACGACAGTTCCTCCGCCTCAAATATTTGTTCTCGGACAGTTGAAATGGAGGCAAATGGAGACTGCTAACATTCCCATGGTATGCTAATATGTAGAAAAGCAAGGCAAGCATAATACGGATAGTTTGCCTCGCTTGTTTGTCTGGACTTTGTTGAGCGTTAATGTAATGAATAATGTGTATTGTTTTACGATTTGATCTTTGTTACCACAGGCTTCGTATTTGCTGTTTATTTGATTATGAACATTACACGCCTGTTCAGGCGGCGAAATAGTAGAAGAGAAGTTGGGAGAGCATTGTTGATGGAAAATGACAATGGAACATCGCCTCTTCTATCGCAGTAGTTTTTTGTCAGACAAGAATGTTCTGGAAAATAAATGACACACAATTTACAAGTATTGTTACTTGGCGAAAGAAATAAAGAGTACTGAAGTTGTCACAGTTACCTCTGTCCAAACGAAAACTGACCCTTTCCTTACGAATTCCGTGGACTTTAGCTACGTGTTTCTATTACATCCAGTGCCTGGCACACTCTGGGTCGAACCTTGAAGACGTTCAAAGCGCCTTTACTCAGCTTTCCGCATTACCTTGTCGTGACAAGGCGATAAGGCGTCTGCGATAGAATTCTCAGTATTTCGCCCATGCCAAGTTCACGCGGGAGTGTTTGGAGGATCTTCCCCCAGGAGCTGGTGCGATCTTTCGGTGACGCTCCGCACTAATAGAACGAAGTTTGAAATCGACTTCAAGGAACTTTGCACGAAGAAATGAATGTTTGGACACCAGAGAAGAAATTCGCGCGGCTTTTTTGGAGAAAATTAAGACTCTCTCGAAGGCGCCAAGTTTAAAATGTATGATCTTTTCCTTTGAAACGCCTTCAAAGAACATCAAACGCCCTGTTAAAGAAGACAAGGTGCCAAATTCGAAGTAATTTGGCCGGCAATGTGTCAACAACGCCCTTTGAAAGAACAATTAAACACAATTAAAATTAAATTTTCAAAAACATTAGTAATAAAAAAGAAAAATCACTATCTTCAATGAGGCAGTTACAGAAAGTAGTAAAGAAAGTAAACTTTTGCAATTTTCGAAAATTAGTGGGAACGAAAATGGAACATGTACCATTTTTTAAGAGTTTATTCTCTCCGAGAATAAAATTGTCGAACAATTTGAAGTCATTGAGAAAATAGTCTACAAATAGAACGTAGACTGGAAATTAAGAATATAGGAGAATTTAACTCTCTTGTCATAGAACGTTCTTAGTAGTAAAGTAGTAAGTAGTAAAGAGACGATATTGTATTTCTGTAGAGGAGTGCACATTGGGATAGGAATCGCCGAAACCTTTCCAAAACTCCCCGGTCCGAATTCCCACATTTTCAGAGAAAGAAATGAAAGGAAATTGAATACATGGTCAGTAGAATGCACATAAATATGTAATATCATCTGTTATTCAACAGAATTAGATATTTACATTGTGTACATAGGGATATTCTGTGCGATTTTTTCCTGCTATTTCATCTTCGCTGTTTGAAGTATTTTCACTTTATTTTTTTATTTTGAGACAAGGAGTGCTAATTCATTTTTATCAATAAGTCATCTAAATCATTCATTTCCTTTGAAGTTGCTTTACAGATAAAACATTTCTGCATTAAACTTGTTGTCACAGTCTTTCATACCTTTCCGTTCATCATAACCATAAACACATCATGGAAACAATATTACACAGAAGACAGTCAATCGAAACAAAAGTGGGCCTCAGTTATTTAATTTGATTGGCATAAATTATTCTTAATTTTTAATTATCATAGCTGTTTCTATTTCGGAAATGAAGCTTGATCGGTCTGCAATAACAAATTTATGGAGGTTAAGGATTTTGCCATAAAACATTTTTTGTTTCTTGTGAAGTGACAACCTTGACCAAGTGACAACAGGCAACAATCATAATCGTATCTCTGAAATAGTCTCATGTTTGTAGTAATTGAGCCCAGTACGGCCATCAAAATACCACTTGCTTATCAAACTTGTGCTGGGCGACAAAATAAATTTTGTGAGCGAAAATTATTCGAAAAGCAGTGTGGCAAAATAAATATCTGGATATGTTTTGAATACGCGATGCTAGGTTAAAGTAGAATATTTTTAATATAGCAAAATAAATTTAATAGCCAATAAAAATACAACTGAATATGATTACAATATGTTGATCAAAATATATGATATTTCTAAAGCAAGTATGAAATTATTGAAAGATATTTGAAAGTAAAATTAATGATAAGGCTGTGTGCACTGGGGGACAACGCTGTTTAAAGATTAAACATTTTAATCATTAAACATTTCAATTAAGCTTGCAAATGAAAACTATACATGTATTCATAATTATTAAGTCTAAATTGAGTGTTATTTGAAAGTAAGCTCAACAAACAAGAGAGTCAATTAAAATGTGCCTTGAATACAACCTTGTTCGATGATGCAGGGAAAAAGACAGACATTTGAAACATTCCGATGATTGAGTTTGCAAGCCGAACAATATGACATGAAATTCGAACAATTAAAGGTGTGCTAATCCATCACTAAAGCAGCTTCAATTACAAGTTAAACAATTAAACATGAAGTTTTAAACTGAATTCAAGCATAGTAAATATATATGCACATCAATCACGATTAAACAACTGAGACATTGCAACTATTCCAGTCAAATTATATGAATATTGAAACTGGAATTATTGATATGTGCAATGTGTAGCATTATATCACATACGTTTATGTGTTATACAAGATACACAGTACAGATTGCGTTAAACATGGAAACGTGATAAATGGGAGAAACATATCCATTAAGAGTTTATATTCGTTATTCCCAAGCACGACAATGATTGGAGTTAGCGCAGTACACATTTTACCACGCTTCTCGCTGCAGGGGTGCCATATAGAACGTAGGTTCTCTGGCCACCGATTTGTTAGATTGCATCAGAGTATTAGACTCACTGGTGTAATACCATGTTAATAGCAAATACACACAGCTCACATTATTTACGTGAAAAACGTCGCTGATCCATCAAAACGCCCACACGTACACGAGCACGGAGAAGGTTCGTATACATATGTGTTCTACATGAGGACCGCCTACGACGTGACTAGCCAATGTACGTGGGGTGCGACGGCCGCTGATTCTCGCCACCGAACAGAGTGGTGAGAACAGTACTAGAAATTGGAGTACGCTAACACGCCGATATTATCAACTGACCTTTACATTACATAGTAAAACGAATTAATTAACGTTTTTAATTGTAATCACTTTATGTTTAATTAAAGCACAATTGTTAATAATTGGAGCCAGTTCGTACGACGTGCCGTGAGCGACGTAAAAGGCTCAGGTCATGTCAGTGCCTCTGCCCGCGAGGTCCTAGAATTCGAGTTTCAACGGTGGCAGGATTTTTAATAGCTGGATTGATGCACTACGTCCCTTCTTGAATAAGATAAATTTATTTGAACTGCAAATGGGCATAGTCCGGTGGCAACTAATTACATAAATAAAAAATACAGCTAACATGCATATTACTTATAATAATAATAGTAATAATAGAGGTACAATAAAAATCATAGATCATACAATAACAATCCAATTAATCATAGAAAAAATAAACAGCTGATAAAACAACGATAATAATAACAATAATAATAAAACTAGTAATGATATAAAAACTGTCTAATTCATAAAACATTAAATTACCTTAAAAAAGAAAATCTATAATCTAACTCCGCTGTGAATTTTTGTTCAATTATTTCTCTGTTCTACACTGCACGACACCTCACTTCACAATATGTTACGTACGCGTCGCTCTATAACCTACTATTATCAGTTAAGTCCAACATTTACATGTAGTGCACCAAAACAGTACCTTCAAGAACAAGGAGAATGCACATAATGTGTACAGGTAACAATGGCTAAGCCTACAGTACTAGAGTACATAATAAATGGGAATGGGATAATTCGGAATTCTCTCCAGAACATGTGATATTCCCCGAGCGATTTGGCCGAACTCGAAACCTTGCAAATTAGGAACTGATTTTTTGATCTTATCCCTTTACACTTTACGTGAAAACTTAACATTTCCCATTTTACTAAAAATGTTTCCAAAATATTCTCGAAAGGGCACTGATAAAATGGCACACATCGCATTTTCGTTGAATTCTGAATTTTTGAAAATCGCACAAGTTCAAAATTTTTCGGCACCTTCGTACAACTTTAATATTTAACACATTGTATCTTTAATGAAATTTATTCTTCAGGGACAGATCTTTAAATAAAGACATGACAATTTTTTTTGAAATCAAGAGGGTTTTTCCGCAATTTTGTGTGAAATGAAGACCACTTTTAAACAATTAATATTTCAATTTTTTGTTCATTTTTTAGAGTACTTATAAAAATGGCGTAGGTCCCATTCGGTGAACACTCTGTATTTTCAAAAATTGCATAAAATTAACATTGAAGAGGTACAATATTGAGGTATAAATATTTTCATTAATAAAATCTGTTCTACACAAGTAGATTTTCAAATAAGCTGTACAATTGTGTGATACTACAAGCAATGATTGCGAAATATTTGTTTAAAATATGGCAGTTTAAACTTTTGAACTTAAATGAAACTTGTTTATAAATCATATACCTATTAAGGAATCAAAACAGAATCATTGAGTGTTTTTTCCGTAATTAAGTAAGTTTCTTTGTTTCGTTATTTAGAACTTTTGTATTAGAACCTTTTCTAACCCTGGGTGAGAGCTTAGTCTTGAAACGCTTCAAGAATGTTTAGAAAACAAATATGAAGCAAATTGCTTCGTGAAAACTTACTTTATCAACAGAGAGTGTTATATGTTAAGAGCGTAACAGTGTACTACTTCTGAGAGTGTTACAAGTAAACATGTTACAAACTTATTTTATTATCTGTAGATATAGATAACAGTAGTGCAATCGTAACAACACAGTGAACGATGAATATTGAAGGGTAAGTAATGAATCAAAAAGGAAATGCAATAAAAAATTAATAAATAATTTGTATATCTATATAAAATGTTGTATAATACTAAAAATGTTGAAGGACAAGATTCATGAATATGCAGCATTTTTTAAGCCTCCGAAATCCAAGAGGATTTTGTTGTTAGTTTTTGATTTAAAGAAATGTCTTTTCACCCATACATCTGTCTGATGTTCTTAGCTCCTACACCGTTCACAGAATTTTTTCCTAAATAAGTATCCTCAGATCGATGTTCACGAATTTTTCTTTTGTTCTTCTTCTTTCATTCTCCTTATTTTCTTCTTCCCTTCTTTTACCTCTTCTTCGTTTCTTCTTGTTCTATTTCTTGATGTTTTGCTATCTTTTCTTCCTTTTTGTTCACGTTCTTTTTGTTATTCTCCACGGACTTCCACATTTCAGCCTGTTGCAGCCTATTTGGCCCATGACATGAAACATCGCGGTTAACAGGACGTTGACATCCCTTTCTCTTCGATTCTCGCCCAGTGGCAAGCTGCTCCTTTCACCGCCCACTCACTGTTGAGGACGCCGCCGGCAAGCCCCTCGTTTCGATCTCGTTTCCGGTAAAAGGCAGTCGCGGGGATACGTTAGCAAATCCGAGGAAACTAGCAACCTGGGTGAAGGCGGGCGCGGGCCCGGAGCCCTTGATCCCCGGAATCTCTTCCGGGCTGAAAGGAGCCGCCTGAAAAGGTCGCCCCCTCCCTTCCTCCCACCTCCACTCACTGTATCCAACCCCCTCTTTCTCGTCGGCGATGCGTCGTCGTCGTCGTCGTCGTAGTACCACGTCTCCGGCTAACATCCGTCGCGCGGGCCCTCGAGCTCGCCAGCGGACGTCTGCGGACGTCTTCGGACCGGACGAAATTCCCTTTGGGCGAAACAGGGCTCTGCCAAGGGTTTCGTTGCTGCTGCTGCTGCTTCTTTAGTGGTACAACGTTTGCACAAGAATAATTTTAATTTTGCGGGAGTTGTAGAGACACTTGCTTTAATTATATTATACTGGGTTTAGAAAACTACTAACGACTACACTCACATAATATAAAAATAATAATAATAATATTAATAATAATAATAATAATATTGTTGGCGTATAAGCCATTACTGACATCGCTACACGATTAACGTGCCTAATTTTTCCTGGATCAGCTTTTCAGCTGTATTCTTTAGTACGGCAGGGTTGTTACCCTTTGAAGTGTGAATTATGAGGTGATAGAATGATGGTGCGGGTGAAGGGACATTCACAAATACGATCATGTCTACGCAGGACTCGAAGCTGCAGCCTCCTTGGAGTAGACCGTCTGCGCCACGGGTACGACATTACTATTATTATTACTATTCTTCTTCTTCTTCTTCTTCTTCTTATTATTATTATTATTCATTCTAACGTTTCGTGAAACGTGAATTCATCTATTCAGGTTCCTAAATAAATAACTTTGTAAATAATATGTATTGGGATATCAAGCATCAAATTGTTTATAAGTAAAATGTAAAGCAGCTGAAGATATATTCATACCATTGGCAATTTCAACATCATACGTACTGCAGTTATATCTGTGTGGCGCAAGAGAAGTTAAGTCTTTTTTAGGACTATTTTTGGGAAGAAAAATCATATCTTGAAAGCTGATAAATAATCAATATAGTCATATACAATGTATTGCAATATAATAAAAAGTTGAAACGAAATTCAACAAATTTTGAAGTGGGAGAGGGAACTCGTGAATATGCATGGTCTGTGAAAGAAACGACAAGGAATGTAGAAGAAGACAGAACGATAATGAAGCACGGAAATTCATAAGACACGATTTTAATAAGATCTTGTTGTCAGGAAGGAAAGGGTTACTGTAAAATCACCATGGTCAGTCGAAATGTAGCATAAAGACTATTATCAAAGCATTAACAATGCTAAAGCAGGATATAAGCACGCTAAATAGTTCAGCTAATTCATTACAAATCTCTGGAGGCTTGCATGACGTTCAGTGCGATTACAGCATGCTAAACCTTTTTGCACGCGAAGGACATAGGTCCTATTTTTTATGGGTCTGACTCTTTGGTCATAGTCTAGTCACTCCACTGAAGCACCATAATTTTCAATTTTAAATGTCTAAGCAGCAAATAAATGATGTTATGCCGGCATAAATTTATTATAAATGAAATTTCATAACATCCTTCTATTTTTCACGCGTTATTAGTTATAAACTGACTATTCGCTACGGAACCTAAGCCTGCTGCGAACATTCACGCTGGCATTGGCTTTATAGTGGAGCACTGCACGACGGCAACATTAGACATGTTGGCAACACTCTCTAATACCCGGCGTTTTCCAGAGAGTCTTCATTTATGATTGAGGGTGGTTTCATTGCATCAGTGATGTCAAGGTAGTTGCAACCTGTGCAACTCTATGGCACGGAGGACTAAATGAAATTCTCACTTCACAGCACCTCGTCCCAGGCGGGCGGTAATGAAAGTAGCTCGGGAACTTCTAACTAGAACTAGTGGTGCTACAACAGTACACACGTCTCTATTTCCAAAACCTACGCAGTATTACAATAGTACATGAACCTGCAAAAGTATTTCTTACCATATATATAAAACCTAATATGTCTAATCTGTCTTTAAAGAATAGAATGTATTAAAGTGTTAAAAACTCTTCGCTTTCAAAATTGTAGTTGTAGGAAGATGGCGAGAAAAATTGAACTTTCGGAACTTTCAAAAATGGAGATAATTCAACGAAAGCGAGACAGGCGCAATTTTCATTCGTGCTTTCTGTTCTATCCAAGAAAAGTAATAAACAAAAAAGGTGAATTCATATTGACAAAAGAAATTGAGGCTTGATGTAAAGTATCCAAAAAAACACCCCATCAAAATATACATTTCAAACCGGACTTCATCCAGATCTATTGCGGAGTATCAGTTTCGGAGAATATCGTCCAAACGGTTTACGACCATACGACCACAGAAATGACCATACACTCACGGACAGACGTTTAACCGCCGATCTACCATTTGGGTTTAAGAATCAACAAAACGTGAATTCTGTCCCCACAAAGTTTTAGAGTAAGTAATTTACTACATGCAGGAAGAAAGTGTAACATCTTTTTGATCCCAGAGTCAAACAATATGAGATTTTCTGTCAAAAAATTGCCGATTTATACCTCAGCATTATAATACTTTATCTTTATTCCGTACGTAGTAAGGCGAGAAAATGAAATCAACTGCAGTACGCTTGTTGTTTATTACCTTTTTTATATTTTTAACATCTTTTGTATCATTGTATTCTTTTGTATCATTGTATTTGAATCATTTTTTATGAGACGTAATCTAACCTACGTGCAGACTTCATGTACAAGGCAAAAATATCCTACCATCGTTCGTGTAATCATTCACTTGTGAACGTTTGAGTATTTGAAACTCTACATATCTAGCACTGGTTCCTAGAGCACATATTCAATTTATGTTTTGTAAATCGTAGTATTTACGTCGGAAAATAAACGTTCAGTGATTTATGATATTTATATTGCATCATAATTTTATGGCTAATGTTCCCACGTTTGACTTTATGTGACTATATTTGACTCTTGAGATTTAATATAGTACATCTAACTGAAAAGTACAGCAAAGTGACGTATTTTTAATTTAATGTCTAATCATAATCGTTTTTATGATAGGTATTTATTTTTCCTTACTTAGAGTTACTATTGTTTCCAATGGTGGTCATATAGTTAAACCATCATTCCCATAAGTGTAGTGTATATTTTTTATGTCTTATTATACTAATAGTGCATATTTTATCCAGAGATGACGGTACTCTTTCCTCACTAGATGATGAGATCTGGCAGCGACCCACTTGCGGAAATATTTCTCACCTCCAGGTATTTCCCCCAGCGGGATACAACTCAAACCAGGACATTCACTAACCTTCCGACATGTGTAGAAGTGAAGTGCATGTAACTAGTTGTGTGTATGGGAATAGAAGAGGATCGGGAGATGTGGCTTAGGGTCTTAACTGATGTCATTTCAATGCCTCTGACCGAGAGGTTGTGACAGGATTTTCGAAACTAGTTAGAAAGTGAGGTCGAGTTCTGTCGCTCTCTGGAGGAGAGTTCTAGCGGCTGGCTGCTCTGATAGGTAGTTTTCTGTGGTTTCTTCGATCTAAAACAGACGAATGCCGGAGTAGTATTCTAACAAACGGGCTACGGACCTTCCGCGATCTTTCCTCATCTTGGTCCTACCCTTACTCCGTACTTACACATCTTCACTTACATGCACTACCTTACCACTCATGTCGGAAGACCATTCGGGAGCTAAGATCTTGTCCCGACTGGGGCAATGACCCACTCTTGGGAGATACCTGTTGAGGAAATCCCCGTTAGCCGCCGTTAGGTCGGGTTCGAATCTCACTATCCAGCGTGGAAAGATCACCGCCTCCTCCTGTGGAGAAAAACAATCCCTTCTCTTACGAGCTAATGACCTCAGAAGTTGACGCGACTGGAACCACTAATCAATCAATTAAAAAGGGAAATAGTTTGAGAATTTCTTGTTCCCTTTTTTTAAATGGACGCTTCAGTTGCCCATTCGTTAGAGTACTGCTCCAGCATTCGAGTGGTATTGATCGGAGAAACCATTACTTTCTCCTTAGAGCTATGGATCTGGAATCTACTATAATGAAATAATTCGGAGGCAAATCCTACTTCATCCCAATGCAGTCCAGGCCTTTTCAAGTGGAATTCCAATTCGTCTTCATCACGCCCTGAATGGGGAAGCAGAACCGGAGAACGACTTGGCAGATAATGAGTATTCACAGGGGACGTGACTAGCAAATTCAAGTGAGTCTAAAGCTGCGATTAGGAATTCCCAGTCTCCAGAAAAAAAATCTCAATTGGATTCTACTGAAACGTCCACAAAATTAATATTCTCGATACCTTTCGCATTCTAATGGTGGTAAATATAAGTTAAGTGTAAAACTATTATTTATTTTAGGAAATAAAACAAAAATACTGGAAGTGGACATTTAAATTTACGAAAGGTATTATATTCCCTTATAGTACTATTGGCTTATCTATGTTCCATTAATGTGTCTAATTTTAATGCGAGCAATATTCAAATAATATAATTTATCTAAAAATGCCCTTCGTTGCTTGACTTTATCCTCTACATCATTAATAGGCAATTGCTTATTGTACAAATCCGTTGTTTAAGTAAGCACTTGCTCATTTATGTAGCGTCCCATCTGTTTTATGTTTCTTACAGTTTTGTATCGACCACGCTGAAAATAATTGATTATCCTTATCTTCTTGCGCCAATTAAATGAACTTCCAGCCGCCCAAATGTCAGTTGCAGTGTACGACATCACAAAGAAAATAATTGACATAGCTGATTCAGGAAATAATAGCTTTGCTTACATTCGACGTACAGTCTGTTTCAATATTTGTAGAAAATATCGCAAAAATATCGGACGTTGACAGGACGGAAAGTAAAACGAAAGGATCTACGAGTACAATATAACACAGTTTATAACTGCATTACTTTCTAAAATGTGATTTATCACATACATGGGTGATTACTCAAAGAAAATAAAATTGGAATAATACCGGAGAAAACGTTTAATTTGCTTTTGACATCTCCAGAAGAAACAAAAGCTTATTGACAGGACGGCAAACTAGGACATAAACCCTGACAGCGTTTGCAGAGTAGCATTAAATCGTTATCGCCTGAAATGTCATGTTGGCAGACCCGGCGTGAATGTAATTTTTATGCATTAATTTATTAATTTGTTTGAAAATATTGTGTATTTATATTTTAATACGATAACTATTTAGTTGATGAATAAAACTTATGTGAGGTTTCTTCACAGTGAATACAATTCCCTCTATCCAATGCGTATCAAAGAATAATTTATTGACCAAGTATAATTCAACGTTCCGATGACTTACCTAAGCCAAAATATGGCGAAAATATATTCTTTCTTCAATGCTTAATGGTCAAAACTCTTTCAAACAATCAATACAAACGGTTAGTGCTAGTTTCTCTCTAGAAGTGCGTCTTCAAAGCGAGGGAGTTTCCAAGACGTTCAATATACAGTCTAATAATATTTCTATTTCTACTCATCAATTTTAAACGTAACTACTGAAACGAACTTCTGGCATCCAAATCACACAATTTACCAACTTTCAGCTTATAATACGCAAGCTATAATTTCAACAAATATGGTACTTTGAAGAATTACCGTACACAATTGCCGAACTGCATCTCAGTGGAAACGAGACAATCAATTCAACAGCTTTCAATTTTCGTTCTCTGCTTTAGTAAACATGCAACTATTAGAACGTCAGAATATTTTAAATGATCCAGTTAAGTACATTCATAAAGATTCTCTATTAATTAAACAATTCTTTAGGTACAAAACCAGTTGTAACTATTCTTTTATAATATAAGTAGTTTCAATAGTTTACTATCTCTATAAGTAAGTCAGTATAATGTATGTGTATTTTGAATAAGCCACTTCTTCAGAGTTGTGGAGTTTTCCAATAACAAGCGCACACTCGTCAGCTAATGGAAATGTATCTCGAAATAATGGGGTCACTAGTTTTTGTCTTTAAGTCATTTACTTGTTTACGTACCAATAGTATTATTATTGTTATTATAATTATTATTAATATTAATAATATATTCTATGTGATATTTATTTTTTTTCTCTCTTGGTATTTCGCTATTTATTAACACTTTTAAAAATATGCTGTAATAGCACTTGAAATTCAATTTTAGATTTTTACAAATTTGATGAAAAACACATTTTCGACGAAACCATTGAGTTTCAGTTTTGAAGCCGTTGAGTTCAGAAGAGAGTATACCAAGAACAGACGATTCTCAGAACAATTTCTTTAGGTAATTCCACTCTTAGAAGTATCAGATTTCTTGGATAGTTTTCAATATTAAGTTCTGTCCCGGACTATAATTACACAATTTTCTTACGAAGTGAATTAATAGGCTTTGTGAAACACGATCTGCTGCCTTCGTTTGGCACATGTTCTCTTCCAGCTTGAGACTGAGCGTCGTCTTGTAAAACCAATTTTCTCGTCGCGTAGAAAGGCCAGAAGGAAATGTTCTTAAAATTCACCCTCAGCCTCCGCAGTCTTCGGAGCAAAGGTGGAGGTGCTGATCTGGAAAAAATCGGAGATCTCGGGCGTAGCTTTCATTAAAACCCTCTCAGACAGATAGCGCTAGTCGAGACTTTTAATTGGAGGAGGCGAAGAGCTTGGAGAAAAAAAAAACTTTACTGTTCCTGACGCGCAGATTTTCCTTTACTTTAAAAAAAAATCGTGGTGGGGAGTATCTTCGTTAAGTGGGGGGTATCTTTGTTAAGAAATCGTTTTTGACTAGCGCTTGATTACCTGGGTCAAAGGACTTGTAAAGAATCTATAATGTTATCATTAAAATATGAAATCTAGTATTAAATATCACAGCATAAGATTCCATAATTTCACTTATAAACATGTAGATTCTTACCACTAATACTAAAATAATTGTTGCTGCCAGGTCAAAAGATTTTTTTGGCGACTTATAATTTTGTTCATCAATTGAGAAAATGCGCATATGGGTTTTTGATTTTTTGGGGGGCATAAATGTGATTCCACTTTTTAAGCAAGGTTTCTTAAATTAAGGGGGTAATAGTAGAGAATTTTGTTTCTTAAAATCAGTTGTACCATCAAAATAATCGCTATCCAGTTCTTGCAGCCGTGAATCCATTTCTTCGGGAGAGAGAAGGTAAAATCCAAAACCAGTAACTTATTTGCAAATAAAAATAGTTTCTATCACATATGAACGAATATTTCTTGTTATCAAATTTCGTCAAAAGTCTCGTTTTACGTTTATTTATAGTTCAACTTAATTGAATAAAAGAACGGAGAAGAACTTATTTTGAAACTCAAGAAAGTGCTCTGATTGGACTGTTCCTCCATATGTTATGAACAGTTTTAATATTGCTTACGTCAAATAAACTAGTGGAAATATTGAAACTTTTCCTCCTCTTAGTGTTGATTGTCTCAATAACTGTCCGTATGTACTGGCTCAACTGCTCTTTATGGGCTCAATGCCTACTAGCGGCGTCTCAACCTTGCGGCGATGGGTTGAGGGGTACGTGTGGATAGAACACCGACGTCCCTACCTTGTATTCTGGTCTTCTCAACCTAAAAAGCGAGCTTTTTCACCGTCACACAGTAACAGAAACTGGGGCATTGATAGGAATGCGCACGTTATAATCTGTCCCGACCGGGAATCGAACCTGTTATCGTAGAAAATTACTCAGTAAATACTCACACTTTATTGAAAAGTGAATGACATCGTTTAAAGATCTGAAATTGGGTAATAAAAGTCATTGAAAAACACATTATTCGCTTTAGCAGTAATAGTGTTGAACAGATTCGAAAATAAATTGAACATTTCGAAGTTTAAAAATTTTGGAAGTTTTAATGGAAATCGTAACCATACGATTTTTATTAATGCATTTCATTTCATTACAGCAAAATATTTTTTAAAATACCAGAAATTTTCTAGAATATTTTGAAAATGTCGCAACGATTTCATGTAAAGAATCACCAAATTTTAAAACATTAATGATCTCCGAAATTGCACAATTCTGTTATTGCTATTAATCCTGACTTATTAAACCAAGTTTCAGCTCGAAAGTTTCTAATTGGGTAGAGTTATGCGTGCACATACGTCCATCCATCCATGAAGATATCCAAATTTTGAGGTACAAAATTGTGCGAATCGTCACGCTACGTATGATCTTTGTAACAGCGTTAATAATCCTAACTTATCACGTGTGTGAAACGTTACAGCTCAAAACAAACTTAAACTCGGATTATGTAATCAAATAGAGACGTTTGACAACGGATTCTGAATCCGGCTCGTACGTTGCTTCAAAGAAACATTAATTAAAACACTTCGAGTCGTTTCCAAGAAATTAATAGTTTAAAAAGTGTCTATATTTTATGTAAAATTACGCGAAAACTCTCATATTTCAGAAAAATTGTACATGACCTTATTAAAAAATTACACGACCTGACACCTACCTCTAAATAATAAGATAGAATTTAGCAAGGAAGAAATATCGACCATCAATATTGTTATAGGAAGACGCCGAAGCAGTAGAAGGTTTGCAATTTGCAAAATTGCAAATTCTGCGAGATCAACGGAAATGTGAAATGCTCCACTTTTTAAACGCTCTTTGCAATCCGAGGGAAAAACTTAATTAAAAAATGTGGAGCCATTTATGAGATAATTTTGAAAATGCCATCTCACAGTATCAATATAACCGTTGCAGATTCGCAGGGATTCTAGTATGAGTAGGTTTGAACATATCAAGGGGCGGGCTGACAGACAGAAATTTTGTCGTGAACTAATTTTCTGGTATGAAGGATCCACGAAACATGCGATTACGACTACGCAATGTGGTAGAACAACCAATCTATTACGTATAGGAACAATATTTGTATACCATATTCCCATTTTAACCCTGATATTTTAACCCTTTTTTTGCAGCATTACAAGACTCATTTCTCTACAACGTAAGTACATAGTAGATAAGAAGGTGTAAATGTATTAAAAATACAAAATCGCAAATCAGGGAAAGGTTTTAAAATGGAAAATTAATTCCAAGACGGCGCTTCTAGTAAATATCAATAGTTGTTTCAAACGGCGAGGTGTTTAAAAAACCTGCGTTTTGCGAACATTCAATGATCAGTTTTTCACTGTCCCTTTTGACCGGTGGTAAGGACTGCAGCTCGACTGGTAGCGTTGGAACAAGAAGATTAAATTGGTTATGTGGATTACTGCCAGCTCGGGCCCCTGTCCGCATAAGGTTGGACGGCGAGAGTATCCGACTTTACTCGCAGATCAAGGGGTGACAGTGAGTAATGACGGTCCGGAGCATTGTAATGCTAATGTTCAGATTTAGTGGAATCCTACCTGGCTGACGGGGTTGGTTCCTCCAGGACATGTGCCGTAAGAAGCGTGTGCGGTGTGTCTGCGTTCATATCATTCAAAGATAAAAAAAAATGATAGTTGGGAATTGAAGCGTCGTATTGTATATATTGTAAATCTTATTTTTAAATAAATACCGAAAACTTGCTTAAAGTAATCTAAAGCCATGATATTAAAAATTACAAAATCCTGTATAAATCATTCACTAACTAAGAGTTCACTGCAACAAGGAGTATACAATTCATCAAATTTATTTAAGAAATTACAATTGTTATTCTAGCCATAAAGGCGTTATTCGACGAGAAGTTTAAAACACAATAAACAAGAAGGGGCGAAAACACATTGTTCTTTATTTTGCGAAAAACGTGAAATACCATTATTTTGAGAAAAATGTTTTTGCATGCTGAAGAATACCAATATAAATATTCTAATTTATATGGAATAAAAATAAATTTTCATAATCCATGGCATTTTTCTCGGGAACAGGGGAAAACTATGGGGAAATGCGATTGAAAAATGTGCGGAGTAGCTTATATTGCCACCGTGTTGATACGATATACCTGTATGCTGTATATGACTGGAGTATACGGCCCCCATATTTGTATATGAACGACCACGTGAAAAGTTGTGCATCTCTGTAACTGATGTAATTATAATTCACTAGTGCACTCGGAAATGCTTCGCTATTGCAGTGTATTACACTTCATACACTATTGGTCACGTGATTGTCAATCACGTTCTTCAAACTACTCTCTTCAAAAGTTTTAATAGAAGAAAGACGTTCTCGCGAATATGGTTTTATGCCCTGGTAAGGACATGTATATTATTGTTAAAACTTTCTCCCTCAAGTTTGGACACGGATTAGCTATGACATTGTCTTTGAGAAATAACATTTACTTTCCCAAGATCACTTTCACGTAATAATTCCGGCCGATATTTCACAATCGCAGGAGCAGAATATACAGACAAGTTGCGCGTAATACTTGAGGATGCGACGGGCTGCATAGAACTTGTGTTCAGAGGCGCGTGAGTCAGTATAATCGCATAAAAATCATCAACAATGCGCGTCCACGTGCGACAGACATACGCACATTCCCATTGCACTATGCCAATATTCTTTGCGTAAGTGCAAGCAATAAGTGTACACTGCTTTATTGCAATCTGGTGAATGGTACGGCAGCCCATAAAATACGAACAAACAAACAACCATTGACTTTTATATATTAGATTATTTGTGATTTTATTTTCCTAATTGGATAAGAAATTCAATATTTAATATTCATATTTTGTAATCCGTTTCACTGCTATTTTCAATATATAGGTATGTAGACTGGGATCTTGCTTTAAGAGCATTATGGGGCGTATTGATAGAATTCATATGTGAAGAGCGACGGGTACTAAAGATAGCCACACTCACACACATACAGAAGAACATTTACAGTGGATTTAATGGTATTAAATGAGCACGTCACATCAAACATGCTACACATCACATCCAACCCGCTGAACATAAATCTCTTAGACTGGTTGAGCGTTTGATCGGATGTCCGATAGACATTCCCACAATATAACCGATCCATTAAAAGTCATTATTATTCGAGAACGGTCGAGAATCAATAAGGGCCGTAGCGCGCGTGAGTGGCAGCATTCTGTGTCCAACATTAAGACTGTCAGTGAGGCTAAATGTGGATGCATTTGACAAATGCGCGCTCTATCGGTATACTTGATATTGATTATTAAAGGGCCTATTTTGTGTTGAGTCAGGCACTAATTCTCCAACTTTTCAATTACTAAGTGCCTGACGTACCTTGCGGTACTACCAGAAAATTCAAATACATCCACGCTTAATGCTACATACCCAAACTTATGACACCTCAATATCTAGAGAAACGTTTATTCTGAAAATATTAAGTTGGCGAGGGATTAAACTACATCGTGACTGCTGAGAGATTCATAAAGCCCCCCAGAAAACCTTAGTACATTCACATTCTTTAAATTGAAAGTGCTGGCTTCATTGAACGTAACTGTTTCTGCTGAAATGATTAATTGTGTGATGACCTGCTATGGTCATTTGTGCTTGAAGAATGCGGTGTTTCTAACCTAATGGTTAGTGAGATCCGGCGCCAACCTTCCCCTTGACATATGAAGAATTTCCTCCCTTCTATTCTGTGGTCCACCGCCTCAACCGGAAAAAGCTCAAAGCTCTCGACTGGCTTCCCGACAGAGTGGTAGTACATCAATTGTAAGTGTGTCTGTAAGGGGAATAATAGGAAGAGGAAAGAAATATCGTGCGCGGTTCGTAGCCCGTATGTTAGGATAGTGCTCCGGCATTCGTATAGTATTGAACTAAAAAGCTTCGAAAAACTACCGATCAACGCAGCCGGCTGCTAGAATTCTCCTCCAGACAACGGCTGAATGCGACCTAGCTGTCTAGGTAGAGTCGATAATCGGGAAAATCTGGAAACCCTAAGACATCATAGATAGTCACCGCAGGAACAGTGGAAATGCTGTGTCTGAACTAAACACAGCCGGCCTTTAGGTTTAAAATAAATTGGGCACATTTTGATAGTATTCGGAAAATATCCATTAGGAAGTGGTCATTTGTGTGGTTTAGGCGCTTGTGATGTACGGAAATGGAGAGTCTGACGGAAAATAATTTTTATAAATTGACTTAGCGGAATTTATAATTGACTAAGCGGTGTGGCTCAGTGCGTAGCGTGCTAGATTCGCAATCGGGAGGTCCGGGTTTAATCCCCGGACCGGCCATTCTGATCGGGGTTTCCTGGTTTCCCTCGGTCACAAGGCGAATGCTGGGATGGTTCGAAAAACCCACGAACACCTCCCACTACCCCAACTAACATCATCCTAATTGCCATTCAACGTTAACAACCCTGTGTTAATCGATGCAGTCGAAAGCCTGATACCCATATTAATCAATCGGACCTAGGAGAGAGAAATGTGTTGCATGTACAGTAGTAGCCCATTTGATAATAATAATAATAATAATAATAATAATAATAATAATAATAATAATAATAATAATAATAATAATAATAATAATAATAATAATAATAATAATAATAATAAATTGGTATCAAAGATCATACATTAAAAATTGCATTCTTATCTCAAATCTTGGTAAATACAGTGACATTTCGTAACTTTCTTTCTTTAAAGTATACAAGAAAGTAAAAAAATCGGGACGTGAATCACGGATGATTCTTCAGTGTATCAATTACACTGAATTGTCGTTTTAAAGCTTCTACAGAACAAAATGCTGTACTGAAGCTTTAATGCAATAAATTTATGAATTTTTAGCACTCTTGCTTGGAAATTAGTACATTCCTTCACCGTTTATTGATTAGGGAATGTGACTTCACGGTACGCTTGCAGGGAAATTGATATCCTCGAACGCAAAGAAGTCACATCATAGAAAACAATTGGTTATCGCAAAGTAAACAAAACACTGGAGTGACATGAATCAACAAGACTGCCGCTTTGCACATTGGGAGTAAATCTATTGTACGAATATATGAATTCGCACTAAAAGACAATGTACAGGACTCGTTCAAAACTGTCTTAGGTGTACACATTTGAAAATGCTGGGCTCAGTTTCTAAAATTACCTTGTACGTCAACATTGAACACGTATTTTCCGCTGAAATAATGGTAGAAATTATGTCGAGAAAATACGTATGTAGAATGCTATGTTAGAGTGTTTAAACTATTTTAAAGCCCCTTTTCAACCACTAGATCATACAGCGGCCTCTGTAATTACCATTTATTTTTATACCTTGGGAGAAACGGTAGAGGATCTCACATATTGTATGCGGACACACACAAACATCCTTGCCCCGGACCTGATTAGAACCCGCGATCCTTCAGGTACTAGGCAGCTGTGGCACTTAGCGACCTCGGTTATCGAGTTCGGTCTGTTTAGCTTTGTATCATTCAAAATTAAATAATAGTTTTTAACATCATTAGACCGATAAATACAAAGTATCAGACGCTGTTAAGATGTTTATGTACTTATATAATGTTATAAAAAGTTAACGATAGAGTATGACGTTTGTGGGGAGAAGTACACAATCTGAGTCCAGTTTCTCTGAGATCTGAGATAGCTCCCCTAACTGGTATACACAACCGAGGTATAAACCGAGGTTTGTAACAAACCGAGTCTGTTATGTGTTATCGGGCATGTGTTTTTCTATACATTTTGTAGCACCGACTCCTCAAAATAATCATATAAACATATACAATTTATAAAAATAAATATTTTTGTACGCCTTTGTTGATTTTCGATTATTTTTGACGGATTGGAGATTAAAGAACCTTTAACTTTATTCATCTACATGATTCCGTTATGTCGAAATAATAAATTAGTAGTAAAAAGATTAATACGACACGTTTGAGTAGCCCTGGTCTATCTATTCTCACCGCTGTCATTGAAAACGGGAAACGCTAGCTTTTGGCAAACTACGAGTAATAGCAACAGGTTGAAAGGTCAGCGTGTATCGATCAAACTCCACACTCTCCACACTCGATGAAAGGGGCTCTGTCAATTGTTTCAACGCCGTGTAGAAGCGCAAATATTTGGAGGACCTTCGTGGATCCTTGCGACCTTTATCTCAGAGTAGAAAGATTTCACAGCTCATGCAAATTTCATTTGCTTCATTCATTCGTTTACCAATTTATTCGTGTGGTGCATTTCGGTAATTTTCGCCATTTCGTCAAATACCTGCTTTATTTGCTTTTCTTGCAATTCGAGCTTTTTGTTAATTCGTTCACATTTCGTTTACTCGTTCTCTTATTTACTCATTCACTCACTTGTAGTAGTGATAGTAGTAGTATAGGTGGTGGTAGTAGTATTGGTGTTGGTGGTAGTAGTATTGGTGGTGGTGGTGGTAGTATTGGTGGTGGTGGTGGTAGTATTGGTGGTGGTGGTGGTAGTATTGGTGGTGGTGGTAGTATTGGTGGTGGTGGTGGTGGTAGTATTGGTGGTGGTGGTGGTGGTAGTATTGGTGGTGGTGTTGGTGGTGGTGGTGGTCGTCGTAGTATTGGTGGTGGTGTTGGTGGTGGTGTTGGTGGTGGTGGTCGTCGTAGTATTGGTGGTGGTGTTGGTGGTGGTGGTCGTAGTATTGGTGGTGATAGCGATGTTCTTTACGGCTGACGTCGCTTCTCGCATGCCAGTCGCCACATTATTTTATCTTCCCAATCTACCTCTTGAAGATCTCGTTCCTTCACCGCCTTTTCTATCTCATTTTTCCATGTTTTTCTTCGTCTGTCATGCTTAACGTTTCTTTGAGATAGCCATTTTAAACATTTCTTAGGCTATCGACTTTCCATCATCCTTTGGATATGACCATACCATACTGGAATCTTTTAGCATCAATTACATCCATTATATCAATATCAATACCTATTTGTCAACATTGGGTTCTTTATCCAGTAATGTAAGGTTACAACAGCGTTCAATTAATTGGAATTAATTGAAGGGCAAAAATTGAAATCAATGTAAATGAACTTTAGAGACTCACTTGCACTTTCATTAATTAATTCATTCATTCTTGCCGGTTCTGATGATATGGAAGTTTGCTTCCAAAGTATGAGATTGGCAACTCAACCACGGCCGGGTCGCTGGATGGAAAATCCCCATGTAGTGTTAAATGGACGGGAAAATTAAATAATCTAAGAGGTCGTCCATAAATGACGTACCGCTGAAGAGGAGAAGGTTTTTTGGCAGCGTTACGCTGCATTACATAGGGCTGGGGGGAGAATAGTTGAATGTTTTTAATTCTGATATTTAATGAATTTATTTTTTAAATCTTTCAATATTTTCTGAAAAAATTCCTTTTATTCAGTTTTATACTAAAATATTACCATATTAACAAATTAAATAAAAATATAATAATTTAAAAAAGTTATATTCCGCAAATTGTTAAAATAAATGAAAATATTTTTCGTCAATTAGTATATATTGATTGAATCAGTGAGGGGGGGGGCACGTCGCAAGCGTTACGTAAATATTAGAGCAGGGATCAAGTGCGTTACAGAGGGGTTCAAAATACTCCAAATTTGCGTTTTGTAATTTATGGACGGCCCCTAACTAGTCATTCATTCTTCTAGGGAGCGGCGCTACCAACTTGGTAGGATGCGTCTGAGATTGTTGTGTCAGTCTGTAGCAGAGTCAAAGGTCAGTTGGTAGTGTTGTAAGCCGATGTGGTGCTAAACCAAGAAATCCTATCAATTCAATCAGTTGCATGAAGGTTAATGAAAATGATTCCGGAGAACATAACCGATTGCGGTTAATTTAGCGACAAAATTGTTGACCGAGAGACGAATTTTCGACACTATCTAGATCGTTGAGTCTAATTTAACCATATTCTGGAAGAAATTTATGCCGACCGGCTGCTCTGATCGGTAAGTTTACTTGTTTTAACCACCGGCTTAACTAGGCTGATGCAACTGATGCATCGCATAGGGATTACCAACCCAAAGTCATGAGCTTCGAATAATTGCCTCCATTATAAAATTAATAAAGGAGGGGTTCCCTTTCAAATATATTTTAAAGTTATCTCGTGTTAAAAAATATGTTACAAAATACTCATGTAAGGACAGTTTAATTAGGTTTTTTGTTATAATTGATACATTTGAATGCGGAATTTTCGGAAATGACAACGTCAATAAACGTAATAAAGATTTTTACCGAAGAGCTAGTGGTCGTGCGAGGGAGTATTGTTAGTACGTCCCTGCAGCGCCTCTGTAAACTAATATATTTAATAGACGACAGTTATTCTCGTAATTTGAATGAAGCAAAGTTGGAATGATGGGATGTGAGGTTTATAAAGTCACCTTTAGTCTTCCGGAGTATGGGATTTGGTCTTCTGAGTGTATTTGTATCTCTCGGTTAGGCCGGGACTTTCCGAAGACCCGTCGGAGCTACACGATGATATGGGCGCAGGATTATCGTCTTTGAAGGGGTCCAACAAAGCCGTTTCTAACTCGGCGCAAACTATCTTCAAAGTCTCCTTTGTGGACGAAGTTTGATGGGTTTCATCTCGATGAAAAGCCAGCTAATCTGAGCTTTTTTCCCGCGAGAGCTGTGGTTAACTGTTTTTCGATTCTTGTTTCCAAAACAAATCTCGGCTTTTGAAAGAGTGAATGGGTGGTGCTGTATTTGAGCTCTGCTTATGAACGTTTAATTTTACGGACAGTTTTTCTTTACTCTTTGTCTTTGTAGAAGCGATTCAAAGTTAATACAATTAAAATTCAAAGAAATATAGTGTCTAGTGTTCAATATAAAATTATTTTAGTAAGTATATTTCATGCACTAATTATAAATTCTGCAAACAAAGGCATTGTAGTACCGCAGTCTCATAAAGACAAAATATAAACTGTTGAATCTACGATGGATCTCAATACTTCGAACAATACAATGTTTTGTAACGCATAATCATCTGACTTATGTTATTGATCATATAGAATGTTAAATAGATAAATGTGTGGGCATGTATTTCACGCCACCTACAAAAGAACATTTACTAATTGCCAGTAGTTAATATAAGCTCTTTTATCTCTCTCCATGTCGTGCAATAAATTTACTTCTCATTCTTTCTGGTAATCAAGAAAGTTGCAGATAACCATTGCGGTCATGAAAAGGTCTTTGCGACTAGAACAAAGGCTGATTTGTTATACCGTTTGATTCATGCTTATTACTCGACCTTGTTCTGAGAAGCTCAACTGTGTAGAATGAAATATGATACTACGCACAGGGAATTTATCAAATTCAGATAATATATTCTCGTTTGTCCTTCATATATCGCAAAAATGTCCTTAGTTTATCGCATCTCTTTTCTCGTGTCGAGCTGCGTAGCCAGGTGCCTTATCTGTTAGAACGAAGTTATTACATTGGGTGAATAACGTACGTTAAAGGTTTTAATGAGATATTATAATTTATGTATTCTTGTAGTTTTTGTATTCTTTTATCTTCCTAAAAGTAGATATAATGGACACTAACAAGATACATTCTTATATTAGGGGAAAATGTTTGGTATAAATATAAATTGTATGTTATTGGGAATACATCGCAGATGTTTTGTTTTCAAGAATTGTACCTTAAAGGTTAGATGAACATATTAGGATAGTAATTCATGACACAATAGCAATGGTTTTGTTTCGCTGTAAGTAAAATATTGTTATAAAATTTCACTAAAGCACATGTGGTACAATGAGCATTGAAAATAGCCCACAAAAGGACTATTTGTAATTTAAACTACTGACGCAGATTAGTGACACAGAACACTCGGATTCCTTTGTAACCAGTTAGTACACGCAATGAATATTGTTAATTTAGATGTAAACCGTTTTCAAATAATTGAAAGTCACAATCTTACTGCAAGGCAGCGCTCCATCAGTCCTCCTAGTATACGTGTATGAGTTATCGTCTGTCACGTATTTCAACAATAGTTTACACAGACTGTTATAAACGAACTGAGTTTGTCGCCGTGAATGAGGTACACAGCGTTCTCTCGCATCAATGATCTTGATGAGATGCGTCCTCTTTAAGTTGTATAATAAATGTAATAAAATAAACCAGCTGGGCCTGTACGAACATTAAATTATTGCTTTATCAGTCGCATATCGTTGGGGACGGTGTCTTCAACGAACTCTAGTGTAGTTTGTTTTATTTATCATCGTTTAGGATGGAAGTTACTTTTTCATCATTAGGTATTATTATTAGTACCTTCCTCAACGTTAATTAAAAATTCGTCCTTGTCGGATATTAAAAAGAGCAATCATTGTTATGCGTAATTGATTGCAATATGCTTGACACAGAAGAGTAACTATATATAATTTATTTAAAATTAACATTGTATATTAAACAGAAATCTTTTACTGAAAATATTCATGGTCGTAATTAAATACGTGATAATTTTGTCGATTTTCTAGAGTCTGAAATAGTTTAGACAGTACTACGTCTATCATTATAATAAACAATAACAAACATATCTTATATACTTTGTTTTGTGCTATTAATAATAATTATAAATAAGTATAATTTATATTCAAAAAACTTTAAGGACTTATTAATTTTTAATAGTCCTGGTAGTGACTATCACGCGATGGGAAACAATTATGTCTCATTGAAGTTACTTTTTTATGAAATGTTATGAGATTTATTTTTTAAAGAAGATTTCAAGATGTCAACCACCAAACTAAAACAGTAGCTTGCAAACAATAAACAGAAGCGTGTACTTGCTGTACCGCCGGTCTGGAGGCACAGCTGCTTCAGTAGAACCTAACGTGAAACACAAGCTTTCCTGCTCATTGGTCTGTTGCTTGTGGAGTCTGGATGTAAATTCAATGGGACCAGCAACGCTCTTGTAGCATGGAATTCAATTTACAACTCGGTAGTTGTATCCAACTGCGCCAGTAAGTGAACTGGATGCGAGTCTGAGGTAGAGATACGGAAAGTTTCGCTCTACATCGCGTTGGTAGTTTGGTGGTGAGATGTAGCGGAGTAGCGGGATTGTGGAAGGAAAACGGCGGGAGGGGTGAATTCAAATTGACAATGGGTTGTTAATTTTTTTTCGGAATTATCCTCTTTTTTTACCTCGGTCATTGGAGCTGTTGGTTTGGGGAGATTCTTTCATCACTCCACCTTGCTTCGAGTATGTGGTCTTTCCTCTCTGGGTTTGAGGTTTATCTTACCTTCATCTTTTCTTCTAAGAATTACATCTGTTGGTTTGTTGTCTCTCGTTGTTTACTTCTTCTTGCCTTCAATCTGCCTATATTTCTTTTACCTCTAATTTTTGTAGAACAAAGGTAGCTCAGGAATCTTATCATTATACAATTTTCTTGGTCTTTCTATTTAGGGTCCGCCCGTAAATTGGAAACGCAAATTTGAATATTTTGAATACCCCTCCTCTCCATCGCACCTGTAACGGTCGAATCAACCCACCCTAAAGAAATACGTAACACTTACGACAGAATCACCCCAATTAAAGTAAAAAATAGTAAATTAAATACAAATAAGTAAAAATAATTTGCATAGCAGTAAATACAATTTGTATTAATTTTATTATTGTTATATATTACAACTTATGATAAACAAAGAATTAGTTGGCAATGCTGACTGTAAGTAACAATGAGAAAGGAAACGCACGCTTCTTTACTAAAAGAAGGGCGCACATGTGAGAAAATATTTTACAAGTCGTGCACACGCCTTTCTGAAGGATATATGAGCAAAAGCCAATTGCGCCATTTAAATGTGATTTTAGAATATACTATGAATCTTCTTGGGTCGTTTTAATCTAACAGATTCAATTAATATTTCGTTGATGATATATTGTTTTTATTTATTGTATCAGTTTATGCGACATAACTTTTTAATTTATTTACAATTTTGTAAACTTAATTAATAAGTATGAAATCAAAATAATAAATTATTGAAGAAAATGTTAAAAAAATAATTAGTGATAGATGACACTAAACTAACACCCTTTACCTCTATGTAACCCAGCGTAACGCTATGTCAAAATTTCTCCTCCGTCCTTGAGCGTAGCGTAATTTATAGAAGACCTCTTTCATGAAATTGTAAATTCCAAGATTCTCCCAGACATTTTTCATCCCTATCTCCTTGTTTCTTCTTAAATAGACTTCAAACATCGCATTTCAGCTGTCTTTACTTTCCTGTAGGTTTTCGAATTCAGAATCCAAGTCCTTTCTGTAGGCTGTAAGGACTGTCAACATCTAACAACTTTGTAGAATTGCACTATAGTATCTTGGAGAACTTTACCTTTACTTTCTTCATGTCTTCCGGGCTGATGGGCCGTGGTCCAATTGGCTTTGAGGTACCAAACGTTTCGCCCACGACTGCGGTGGGCATCTTCAGTGGCGAGCTCTCGGGCGAAGTGTCCGGGACGGTGGCTGACTGGCGACTGACGCCGCGTTGGTCTCGGCCGCTCCATTTATAGGCCGCGGTTGGGGGTAGTGGAGGGGGCGGTTTCGCGCGCTGGCTTCTGATTGGCTGTCGCTGCGCGAACTGGTTTGCGATTGGGTATCGACCGAGATGGAAGTGGGGCAGGGGTTATCATTGTTGTACGGTTTTACCTTGGTGTTTTGGAGTACGGGAAGCCAGGCAGAACTAATTTTGACTCCTTCTTCTTTCCTGTTAAAATTGTTCGGGTGTTTGAAAATTTCTATGGCTTCCCGTTGTAAGCGGGCGTGATAGTGGTTTATAGAAGATAAAACCTCGGTGTTGTGGAATAAAATGTCGTGTTCTTTTCCCGAAAGAGCATGTTCAGCCACAGCGGATCTTTCAGTGTAGCCGAAGCGACAGTTCCGTTTATGCTCCGTAAGGCGAGTGTTGACAGAGCGTTGCGTTGTTCCTATGTAAACGGAACCACAGGAACAGGGAATTCTGTACACACCTGCTGTCATTAATGGATTTCTTCGGTCCTTAGCTGAACGAAACATGTTGTGGAGCTGAGTAGTAGGCGTGAAAATTGTCTTAATTTTGTGCTGCTTCAGGATCTTGCTGATGCGGTCCGTCACGTTTTTGAGATATGGCAGTGTAACAGTGTAGGTTACCTCATCTTCGGGGCGGCTGCGTGCGCTCTTGTTTGGATGTAGTGCTCTCTTTACTTCTTGGGATGAGTAACCGTTGGCTTGAAGAACATTCTCCAGATGACCGAGTTCTTGGTGCAAGTTGTTGTCTTCGCATATGCGTCTGGCGCGGTGGACAAGTGTCTTCATCATTGCCCTCTTTTGGCTTGGGTGGTGGTTTGACATTTTATTCAGATATCGGTCCGTGTGGGTGACCTTCCGGAATACTTTATGGCCTAGGGATCCGTCTTCTTTCTTATTGACAAGTACGTCAAGAAAGGGCAGTTGTCCATTTTGCTCTCTTTCAATTGTAAATTGTATGCGGGGGTGAATGCTATTCAGATGTTGTCGAAAGTCCTCCAGTGTTTCTTCCCCGTGGCTCCAAATGATGAAGGTGTCGTCTACGTAGCGCAGCCAGCAATTGGGTTTGCGTGGCGCGGTGTTTAGTGCTGTAGCCTCGAAGTTCTCCATGTACAGGTTGGCCACCATCGGGCTCAGCGGGTTTCCCATGGCTACCCCATCTTCCTGTTCGTAGAACTCACCATCCCATACAAAATATGTCGTAGTGAGTACGTGGTGAAAAAGCCCTGTGATGTCAGCTGGAAAACGCTTTTGCAGCAACGCTAAAGTTTCAGTGACAGGAACCATGGTGAAGAGCGAAACAACGTCGAAGCTGACTAGTAGATCGCCTGGTTGTATTGTCAGGGTCTTCAGTTTTTCGACGAAGTGCGTCGAATCCTTGATGAATGTATCTGTCTTGCCTATGTGGGGTCGAAGCAGAGAGCAAAGGTACTTCGATAGTGCGTATGTAGGAGAGCCAATGGCACTGACGATGGGCCGCAACGGAACTTCCTGTTTATGAATTTTCGGTAACCCATAGAGCCTGGGTGCTATTGCTTCAGATTTCTTGATTAAGCGTTGTTTTTCTTCAGGAATTGAAGACTCTTTAAGTAGCTGGTTAGTGCGGCGGAGTATGCGCGACGTGGGGTCACGTGGCAGCTGTCGATAGACGTTCGGGTCCAGAATGTCCTTAATTTTGTTTATGTAATCCGTTTTGTTCAACACAACGGTTGCGTTCCCCTTATCGGCAGCAAGAATGATCAAGTCGTCATTGTTGTTGAGTCTTCTTAGTGCTGCTCTCTCCGCGTAGGAGAGGTTGTTCTTGGGGGGTTTTGCTCTGTGCAGAATTCTAGATGACTCTCTACGGATGACCTCAGCTTCTTCTGTGGGGAGCGTTCGTATTCCCGACTCGATCTTCGAGATAATGTCTTCCACTGGCACTGTCGTAGGTGTAACCGCGTAGTTGCCTCCCTTAGCCAGGAGAGATGTTTCTTCCGGAGAGAGCTGTAGATCTGACAGGTTGACCACAGTGCGTTGTAGATCGAGCGTAGGTGGGGCTGTACTGGTTTGTGTAAGCCGATTGTATTTCTGTATTTGTTTCTCAGAAATCTGTTTCTTCTTTGACATCATCGTGTTGTAGGTGATGCGGTCAACGTTGTCCCAATCGTGCATTCGGAGCGTATTGCTGATCTGCAGATGCAGTCCATATAGGTCCTTGTCTGTAGCAGCAATATCACGCCGGTTCTGATGTATCCTTTCCCGTAGGAGAGCCTTTTCCGTTCGGTCGTAGATGCGGTGCGACGACCGTGTTGAAAAAACGCGTTTCTGGCGCAAGAAATTAGGAACGACATTGTTGTCCCGGCAACGTAGTAAAAAGGTCAGGGAGCACAGCATTTGACTTTTCTTCCTCCGTAGCCCCTCAAGTCGGCGGATAAGTTTATATGTCTCCTCCCCGTAGAGGCGGTTAATACAGCATTGTAGGCTTTCACGGCCGGAGTCAATATTCTTCATGTCTTCCGGGCTGATGGGCCGTGGTCCAATTTTTTTCCTTAATTTTGTGCTGCTTCAGGATCTTGCTGATGCGGTCCGTTACGTTTTTGAGATATGGCAGTGTAACAGTGTAGGTTGCAAGATCCTGAAGCAGCACAAAATTAAGACAATTTTCACGCCTACTACTCAGCTCCACAACATGTTTCGTTCAGCTAAGGACCGAAGAAATCCATTAATGACAGCAGGTGTGTACAGAATTCCCTGTTCCTGTGGTTCCGTTTACATAGGAACAACGCAACGCTCTGTCAACACTCGCCTTACGGAGCATAAACGGAACTGTCGCTTCGGCTACACTGAAAGATCCGCTGTGGCTGAACATGCTCTTTCGGGAAAAGAACACGACATTTTATTCCACAACACCGAGGTTTTATCTTCTATAAACCACTATCACGCCCGCTTACAACGGGAAGCCATAGAAATTTTCAAACACCCGAACAATTTTAACAGGAAAGAAGAAGGAGTCAAAATTAGTTCTGCCTGGCTTCCCGTACTCCAAAACACCAAGGTAAAACCGTACAACAATGATAACCCCTGCCCCACTTCCATCTCGGTCGATACCCAATCGCAAACCAGTTCGCGCAGCGACAGCCAATCAGAAGCCAGCGCGCGAAACCGCCCCCTCCACTACCCCCAACCGCGGCCTATAAATGGAGCGGCCGAGACCAACGCGGCGTCAGTCGCCAGTCAGCCACCGTCCCGGACACTTCGCCCGAGAGCTCGCCACTGAAGATGCCCACCGCAGTCGTGGGCGAAACGTTTGGTACCTCAAAGCCAATTGGACCACGGCCCATCAGCCCGGAAGACATGAAGAATATTGACTCCGGCCGTGAAAGCCTACAATGCTGTATTTACCTTTAATTGTTCTCTTAAAAATGCCACTCACCAGGTGAAACTTTCCCATTCGTGTACCTCAATAAAACCATGTTTTGACATTTACTAACAGAGAAACATAACCACATTATACTTCGATTTTACTAATATGTTCCGTTCATATAATTGTGGGCGAAACATTGGGTGAACAAGATATTTTTTTTTACCTCAAATATTCTTTTGCAAATTTTATCTCTTCAATAAGCTGAGACACCCAAAATAAAACTTAGAAGCAAGATTTTTCATTCCTGATTGCTAGATGATGATTTAGCGGAGATCGTTAAAACATTGTACGTTCGTGGCCAGTGTGTATTGACGACTAGATTATGCATATTATGAGATGGAAAACATGTATTCTTATGTATTAAAATTACATTATATTATTTCATATTACAACTGCATTGTATCGGTACAAAACGTTTTCAGTTTTTAAACAGCAGCACAGTGGTGCACCGTGAAAAACCGAAAACAAAACTGGAAATAGTCTCATTAAGGTAATGAGTATATTTTTAAAAAGTACTTACAAGATCATATTATGCTTCTGCGTAGAAATTTCAAATTACTCTCGGAACTGACGAAAAATCTGTATAACGTAATCTTACTTTGACATGATGATGTGTAAATGAATCTTTTTATTTGAAAATAAAAATTAAAATCCTGCATGAAATATTAAATTTACTTTGTCTGCAATATTCTTTAGAAACCTACGATTTTTATTATCACATTACATATTTGAACAGCTGTTTTGAAATAAAAATACGAGCAGAACAGAAAAGATAGATAAGCTTAATGAAATGGAAAATATATTTATCTTTTGTTTCAATACAGGATGAGTAATGCGATACGTTTGCCAATATATCGAAGAGTTGAATTTGCGATCACAGGATATGGAAGCAGTTTGTCATGTGGCAACAAGAGCAAAACAAGTAAGAGAAATTGATTTGCAATTCTTGCTTGTTGAATTTCACGAGCTGTGTTTGCGAGGGAAGATCAGATCGACTATGCATCTCTTTGAATGTCTGTCTAGAATAATACTATCGAAACGGAATAGCAATAGCTGCAGCAGAAAAGCGTCGACATGCGTGAGGCGATATATTATTGTGGAGAGTAAAGCTAAAACAAAACAGTACCGATGGGGAACATTGCAATGTATTCTGAAATGCGTCAAAACCACTCCCTGTAATAAGCGTTATCAAAATAACGTGACCAGTCCGTAAATCAATAACTTTCTATCGTTTTCTAATTTTCTTTCGGTCTCGTTGTCGGTGCCTGAATGGGTTCGCCAACAGAGTTTCCTCTCTAGCATTGATGTTCGGTATGACCTAGTCGAAGTTTTGTCCGACGATGGCGAATTTCCGACACTAGCTACTAGATAGCTATGACAAATTGAACCATTATGTGGAGGGAAATTCTAGCGGCCACGTCTCTGATCGTTATTTTTCCATGATAACTCCAAGAGATAGACCGGGAGAGGTGGCTCAGGGCCCTAGGTTCGAGTCCCGGCGGTGGCAAGATTTTCGACACTAGCTAAATAGCAAAGTCGAATTCAGTCGCGATCTGGAGGAGATTTCTAGGAGACGGCTGTTCTGATCAGTAGTTTTCCGTGGTTTCTCCGATCAACACCAGACAAGTGCCGGAGCACTTCCCTAACAAACGGGCCACGGCCGCACGCGATATTTTCTTCCCCTTCCTTGCTCTATCCTCACCTTTTACTTACGTGCACTTACACTTACATGCACTACATTACCACACATGTCTGGAGATCGGTATGGAGCTCAGAGCTTGTCTCAGCTGGGGCAGTGCCCCATTGGAGGAAGAGACCTGGTTGGGGAAAAATCCGCTAACCGACATGTTTGGCAGCGGCGATGGTGTAACTGCTAATGTATCGGACTGATATATCTAAGTTAGAGGGTTCAAACCCGTGGATTTTTAAGGGCGAAAAATCCTTCGTATGTCTTCCTTCGGAGGGGAAGTAAAGTCGGCTGTCCCATGTTAGTTGATTTACTTGCATGTAAAAGATTCTCAAGCCTAAATGACGACTCTGAGCAAAATTCAAGTAGCCTGTTTCGTTGCCCATGAAATACCTCTTTTCTCCGCTAGTGGGTGAAAGCGTAGCGAAATTTGCGTGGTCAGACGGAAGATCGGGCCTAATTGCCCGAGTCTCGCCACGTAAAATAAGGCATCAATTCAATTCAATTCAATGTAGGATCTCACCATCCAGCCGGGCAAGGTCACCGCCTCCTCGCGAGGCAAAAATACTTACGGGATTAATGACCTTAGCACTTCACGGACCCAGAATCAATATTCATTCGCTCTTGTGGTCGGTAGACTTCGTACAATTATAGTAAAATTTTTGACATCTGCATAGAAATAAAACAAACTTAACATCTTCAACGGCAAATATATACGGAATAACTCTTAACATATGTAATATAATTTGATCTAATGATTCACAAACATTTTATTTTACTTCAATCCGTTGTATAAAATGTGATTTTAAAACAAAGAAACACGGAAATGTAAATGAAATACATCTATTACATTTCACTCTGAATCATTTTATACAAATAAAATTATATTCTGTACGTGTGACTGATACATATATTAAATTTGGAACAATATACACAATATCAATGAAGAGAGTATCCAGTCGAAAATTTGGGAAGGAAAATCTTCATATTATTGTAAAATAATTAATATATATTATATTTTCTATACATTTTATATTACGCAAACAACATGTACTATAATATATTAATATTCAAATGCGTATATAATTGAAATAATATCATCGACATACATCTTTACCAAAACGTTTGGCTAAATAAATATAGAAAGGGTAACAAATGAAAATAAAACAATTTAATTTACTCTGTTACACAAATAGATAATAGAACAAGTAATTTCTTTAGTAAAAGTAATAAAATATGGTAAAACTGAAAATTTTGGAAATAAATACATAATAAAATTAACAATAGTGACAAAGATAATAATTTCGAAAACAAAATCATGAAAACAGTTCTATTTATTCATTTCACTCACATTTATTCAATTCCCCTCGAGTAGCGTGTGACAAAGTTGCTATCCAACGAGGTGCACTACAATGTCATCTGTGGCTCTTCTGATAAGTCTCTCATCGGATGATAAGTCCGTCAGGACGACATAGAATCACGTTCGAACCAAAACACATGCGGGTCACGTAAGCAATCATCTGGCCCATGGTTTGCAGTGAGGCAAAATTTGTAGATTATTCTTTATTTGATGGATGTAGTATATCTTCCTGCCGGATTTGAACCGAATTGCACATTGCAGTGGCTCGTGACTTTACAACCGGGCTGTGTGAAAAATCTCATATGCGACAAATAAATGCAATTATATTTTTTGCGCTAAAATTTTCCGTTTTTTCATTCTTCGTTATAAATTAATTTGAAAGGATAAAATTACTTTTATAAAAATACAATCTCTTTAATTTTAATTTTTTACTTATTTGGCAAGACGAAAGAACAAATATAAAATAAACGAAAAGTAGTTTTCCTTACAGCAATTGATAAATAGATTTTTTAGATAGCCACTAGTAAAAGTGGTTCTTTTAGGGCGTGCGTGCTAAATGTTCAATATTTACCAGTAGTGCTAAAAGTGAGACATTGCTCAACTGGTTAAATAAATCTGTGAGTGTAACAAAAGAAACAAATTACTTTCGACTGACCACATCACCAACTACTGAGCTGAATTTATTATTACGTGACTTGCATAACTGAATAAAAATAAAATGAAAGAGATTAAGACTGTCCAAAAAAAGCAATGTCAAACACTTTCAAAATCATTTTATATTGCTCATGTGATTACGCCAGTTGACTTACCGGCCTTGTCACCTTCTCTACAAGCAAAATAAAACGTTTTTTGTACCACTTATATGATAAATAACTATTCTGGAAAAATATCATGAAATGTTCAACCTTCACGATTCAAATCCTGAGCGTATCAACTCGATAGCAACTGTTTATTACTTATTCTATGCCAATTTTGTTCGGGTTTTGCCAGCATTTCACAATACCTCAGTTTTTACGGACGATTTATTATACTTAAATATTTTTAACATTTTCTGTTTTTTCACAGTTTCAATCAAATATATATTTTTGAATGGATATCCTCAAGGACTTTCAAGAACATAAGAATGGGAATATTTTTCAAAACTCAGCGACTGATCTTTGGAAAAGTATTCCCGATTTGTTGAACTTCGGAAAATAAATAAAAATATTAAAACAATTTATATGTAGAATGCGAAGAATGTAATTTTGGCAGTCAGCCAAAAGCAAATAAGCATAAAAAGTACATGCAGAGTGGCATCTCAAAAGTGTTTAGGAAACGTTTTAAATAAAGTTATCGTATATTATGTGTGCTAGAATTTTGGTGATAAAGAAATCTAGGATGCATTCAACTGTATGTTATGAAGATCTTTTAAATACGCCACTGAAGTAAGTGTTGCGTGAATTATCTAAAAAAGCTTTCCTACGATATATTCAGAAGCTAAGAGCCTGATTGTATTTCAAATAACGAAAAAAAGTAAAAGGAGTTTAAAAAGAGGGTAGAAAAAACTATGTTCGATAGTAACATTGCAGAGAATTTGGAAGATGGCCAATTTCATGAAGCATTCAAAAGTACATCTGACCAAACGAGGCAATAAGATTTGCAAGAGAACGTGGCACCATACCAAGTCTATAATCTACTTTAAGTCTTATGTGTGAAGCTCGTCACTTTGAGGTTGCACAAAAATGCAGAATGACGTAATAATTGCATATCGTCGGAAAGATGGTCTTTAATGCTTAAGAGCTGCATGCTTTCCGCAAATTATACGAAAGTGCGACTAAAATCCCACTTTGGAAGAACCAAATCATTCATAAAAGGACATTTTAAACATTTATTCTATTTATTTTTGTTTTCATGCCCACTTTATTCACACAGCTGAATGTTGCGCCCCCGACGCTTTAAACTGTTTTAAAAGTATTTTCATATGTTGAAAATTTCTGCCTCACGGTTCTAATTAAAAAGGAATTTTAAACATACTATTATTGATTCTTTCAACTTCAGGCATAGTAAGTCAAAATAAACTATTAAGAATTGAAATTAAATGATGAAAAAGTACAAAAAGATGTGTAATTCATTTTATCGTATGTTCTTTGGTGCAGCGTACTACCCACTCCGGAATACGTGTTCAAAGGCCTAATCCAAGCACTCCTAGAAGAAAAGTCATGTAGAGTACATTGTGTCATGTATTTTCAGGCGGCTTATTAAAGAAAATGTGTACATTTGAAAGCTCTTGTTCGAGAAAATTCCTTTGTGTACTTCTGTATTTATACTATCTATAATATAATTTTGTAGTTAAAATTATCATACAAATGAGGATTATCCTATTAGCGCTATCGTGTCGATCACTGTAGTTTATCACTGACAATCAGCATTTTCTTCAGAGTGATTCAAGCCCTGTACCGTAAACCCGTCATTACAATCTCTTACGACCTGTAACATTTATCGCCTGGGGTGCCGTGGCCCAGGTAGGTGGACTGCTAGATCGAAACTCTAAACTACGAAGAACACACACGTGTCTGGAGAAATTTCTTAGAATCTTATGGATGCTTCTGAAAACAAATCATCAGCTTTCCAACGGGAGACAGAGTTGCCTAACTTTTCTGGATTAGAGGACGACAAGAGAACAGTGAGTGACGCACAGACGGACGCAGGTTAAAAGAGCTCTATATAAGGATGTTCGGATAATATTTTCTGAAAGTAAACTGTATCAAATTGAAATTCTGCACCAACAATATCACAGCACTTGATTCAGAGGTTTCGTGATGCACGTCAACTGCTAAGGTCATTAGCCCCGCAAGAGTAGTACCATTTTATTGCGATAGGTGGCGGTGATCTACCCCGCACACTGACGAAATACCGATATTTTCCCTAATCAGGTATCTACCACCAGCGGGGCACCACCTCAGCCAAAACAATATCTATGCTCCAGACGGGTGTAGAGATTTGTGAGTGTAAGAGTGTGTAAATAAGGAGTGACGAAAGACAAGGAAAAGGAAGGAAAGATTGCGGACGATCCGTGGCCCGTTTGTCAGGGTACTGCTTCTGGATTTGCCTGGTGATGATCGGAGAAACTACGTAAAACTACCCATCAGAGAACGCTAGAATTTTTCCAAAGACACCGGCTAAATTTGGTCCTTTTTGATAAGCAGGTGTCGAAAATCCTGTCACCGCCGGGACTCGAAACCTAGGACCTCCCTATCTGAAGCACTGCATTGACATTAGCTGTTGCGCTGAGCTACCTTTGCTGGTATCTGAGTGCTTAAAAATGATAGTCATTTACGTAACTTTTGTATCAACCCCTAGGTTGAGAATTGTCATTCTGCATTTTGTTTCGTGGCAGATGTCGAGTTTTGAAACCAGTATAGCAAAGACACATTTCTACAAGTTGCTCATATTGCCTTAAATTTTATGAAACAAATGACAGGAAACCTTCACATATTTGCAGTTGGACGATATCTTTTAATACAAAAGATAGCGTGTGTGTTTTTTCGCCATTTTACTTAATGGAGGGAAAACAACGTAGTTAAAGATCTTGTGAACAAAAGTACGTTACTATGAATCTGTCGTTCTGTCATGTCTGAGAGATATATAATTTATTTACTTTGCTTTGGGCATTAATCCCAGTGTCAAATTCTTCACGCGTGGGATACATCTAATACAATAATATAATACAATAAAGAACACTAAAATACATACATCAATAGTACAATATTATTTCATTTAAGACATGCCTACTAAATGCAGAGTCCCTCCACTTACTACTGATCATATCGCTTACAACACTATTACTAGAATTTAATCTTAACGTAAAACACTTGATGTTTGAGGGAAAAGTTCCCTTTAGTGCTGCAGGCAAGCTATTTCATTACCCGATAGTCCTATTCACAAAATAGTATTTTCCAACATCATTTACTTCGTTACTCAGGCACTGCGCTATTAAAATTTGCATGTTGAATGCAGTTTGGAATTTGAGCGCTTGTTTATGTGTTACACCTGTGGATCCCTTTACCTGCCGTGCAAGAATGTCGTTGTCGGATTGCATCTGCAGGTGTAAGTCTACATCGCTCGTTTTGTCTCTTGGAAGTAGAATATATTCCAGGTGAATGCCGACACGGAGCTGAACGATCGTGATATAGCAGTAGACCATTTTGGGATTCGAACTCAGACTGCTCGCAACTTTGGGCTCTTTCTCCGGCATACAGGTTAACCCGAAAAGACCGTCTTCGTGGAGTTTGTATATGTCAATATGAGTTATGTGTTTTGTTATTTATGTTCTGCAGATGTGTGTTTTAGAGCTGGTCCACAAATTCTCTTTAAAATGTTTGTCCATTTATGAATCCTGTTCTTTAACCTTTCCTTCAGTTCTTTGCAGTGGCTATTAATCAAATATTATCTCTCGTCTCATTAACTTTCTGGTGGTTTAAAATTTTTCCGTTGTATAATATAATGCCTCATCCTACACTCTTGTCTCCTTATCTTCTGCTCATATTATTTCCCTTCCATTCATCTACCACTCTCTTCTCACTCTTTAATTTTATTTTCATCTTCTCATAATACATACATACATACATTACTTCCTATGATTTCCTTTCCTTAATTAATTTTTATGGTACAAATATCCCTACTTCTTGCGCCGCAGGCTTTCTTTCACTTGTCGTTCTTGCCTAGCTTTACTTTCACTCTTTTACCTTTAAATTCTTTCTCTGCTTTTCTGGATATTTATACCATGAATGATCTTTTTCTTTTCAATCTGCAACCCAGCAATGCTGAAATTTCCTCTCCTCTTTGCTCTCACTCGCCGGACCACCAAACCACCCAATCTACTCAAACCATAACCCTTACAAACTTATGAAGCCTACAACCTTACAACCAACTCACTCGCCTACACAACCAACTCACCTAAGAATCCAAACCGCCCGACCCCACCCGACCCAACCGGACCGGCCCCGACCCGACTCGACTCGACTCGACTCGACTCGACTCGACTCGACTCGACTGGCCCGGCCCGGCCAGACTCGACCCGACATGACCCGGCCGGCTCACCCCACCCTACTCACCACTGCCTGCCAAACGACAACAGACTCTGTCCCGAATTATTCCCGACCCCTCTCTACCTCTTTCAACTGTTCCTGACCTCTCCCATTCACTCCCAAGTCTTCCTGACTCTCTCGACTCTTCACGACCTTTGCCAACCTCTCCCTACTTCTCTCTCGTCCTGACTCATCTGAATCCATCCCATCAAGACTGTTCCCGACCCATCCGAAACCGTTTTATCCCGACCTACATCCACTTGTCTAGACCCGTCTCTATCCATTTCCCCGCGCTTCCCCGTCTGTCTATTTCGTCTTCCTCATTTCATTTCCTGCTCATTCGTCGCCGCTTCGCGTCCTCATCCTCCCTTCCTCTTCCGTCCTCTTCCACGCTGCCTAGACGTTAACGCAGCTCTGCGGACGCGGGGCCTTGTTCATCACCCGCCAGCCAGCGCGCCCGCTTGTCAAGCGGCGACGGCGACAGCTTCTGACGCCGGGCGTCCTTCACTCACGAACGCAGCGCTCGCTCGCCTGCGCGCCCACTCCGCCTTTGTTCACGCTGCGCCGGACAGCTCAACATAATCTCAGCGCGCGACCCCACGCCGGAAACCTGTCTAAAAACCTTTTTCTAAAGTGACGTAATATCTTTGTCCGTATTTTTCTCTTTTAACTGTACGAAATCCTAACTATACTTGTATTCTTAAGACACTTCTTCGTCGTGAGGGGAAAATGTGGTGAAAAATTGCGTTTCGCGTTAAACGGAATCCGAAAACCGTTGAATACTAATTTGAACTGAAATGCTGAAATGATGTGGTCCCCTAGGGTTCGAGTTTTGACGATGGCAGGATTTTTCGACACTAGCTAGTTACCATAACGAACGGACAAATGAACTTCACGCAATAGTACCTTCCTCTTCCATCTCTTATCCTCAAACAAGCCTTCAAATACATGAACTACACTACTGTGGCGTTATTTGCCGGGGCAATAAATCACAGACGTGAACGGTTTGTAATTTATTGAGTATTTATTTGAAAAAAATGCTCCAACACCTGAATACTATGTACAATAATTACAATAAACAATATTGACCCGTTACCAGACGGAATGTTCCTGGTCACCACCACCGCTGGCCTGATAATTTGATATCTTATTCGGTGTGATGCACCAGTAGCCTACGTGAGCATACAAACGAGTAAGCCGCACCTCCCGTCTCGACGTAGCACGCCGGCTTCAGTTCCCTGCCTCAGTAGCATATGTATTGAAATGCAGCACAACTCACACGACTTCCTACCGACGCGCCCAAGAATCAGAAGGAGTTTAGGTCCGGGGTCCGCTTATATTACTTTCTGGGCCGGCTGACAGAACTGCGACATTTCGCTGTTTCCGCCGACGCGTGTCCACAGCCAGCATGTCTACGGTGTTCACAAGTTTGCCCCGAGTGGTAAAAGGGGTTCACAAGTGGCCACCCACGACCCGGCACCCCTGCCCTTCCGCTCCCTAGGTTTGCCATTGTTCAGCTCGGCGCCCCTTCCCGCCAGCGCTGCCCGCTACCGCAAACTACTTCCTCGTGCGTTTCATGTGCATGAAATGCACGTGGCTAATATTTTGTCACGTTTGTACAAGGCGACTGATATGTCGCCACACTACCACACATGCCGGGAAGCCAGTCGAAGGCGTAGAGCTTGTGCCGGCTGGGGCGGTGCCCCACTGGTGGTAGACACTTGGTTGGGTAACAAATTAGCAGGTCGACGGGTAGGTTTTCACAGGATCTTGTCATTCATAGGGAGAAGATCACCGCCACAGCCTTGGATAAAAACATGCAATAAATAATCGGAACTAATGACCTTAGCAGTTGACGCACTGGGAAAACACGAATCTATAAATCTATACCAGGGCAAAACCGATTACTGCCGGAGCAGTACTCTAATACAGAGGGCAAGGGCCGCGCGCAATCTTTCCTTCACCTTCTTTGACATGTCCTCTCCCCTTACGTAGATACGCTCACCACTCTTTCAAATCTATCGGACACATAGGGGACCAGTCGAGATCTTAGGACTGGTCTCGGCTTGGTCAGCCCCTCGCTGATGGGGGATACCGGGAAAGGAAAAACCTACAAATCAGAGCCGTAGGTCGACTTCGGATTTCATGACTAGAGGAGAAATTATACCGCAGTCTCCCGATTACATATATATATATATATATATATATATATATATATATATATATATTGAAACAAATAATGTGTTTCATTACACTAATTAAACATTAGTGTAAGTAACCAATATATAGTTTGGACTGAGCGGTACGGACGCCAAGCGCTGCGAGCAGCGACGAGGGGAGCTAGCGACGGTTGTTACCGCCACCGGTGCCACGCCGGGAGGCCAGCGTGAGAACGTCGGTTACAAGCGGGGCAGCGAGCACGTGCGAGCAGTCGTTAGGAGAATCGCGAGGAGAACAGACGTTAGCGGAGCGGCGAAGAGTTCGGACGTGTGGCGAAAATCTCGCCGGTAGTGCATGGACAAAGAGAACATGCGGTGTAGTTAATGAACTATTAGCGACTGGAATATAGTAGATATGCGAATGAGACATTGAGAGTATCAGTAGAATAAAAGATTCGCGTTGATAGAACAATCGATCGCGCTTGTAGTAATTAGTGTAGTGGAAACTTTACCGAAATTGTGTGGTACGGAACTGGGACCAGCACGCGTGATAGGCGCGGGTTGAGCAATTGAATCCATCGACGGAAGGTGATTCGAGAGAGGTGCAACGTCGTGGTATCAAGATCCGAGTCGGGGAGGAGTCGCAAGGTCACCAGCCCAGGACGACCGCCACGCCATCAGCCGCCGACGGCCCACAGCTGCTGCAGAGGTCGGCAACCCTGTCGATAAGAGCTGTTCTACGAGCATCGAAGGTATTTAGGCGGGGCCCCGAAGGTATGACAAATGCATATTACACCTAATCTTGGTACCAAGACAGAGTGTATAAATGTTATCAGATCATGTAATTAACAAATTTGATTTGCAAATAAATCTTGTTCATGATTGTGTTTCCATTTTTGATTAACTTCCCCAATATTATACCAACTTATCCAGGGACCCATTCACGGAAAAGATACCCTCCTTTAGTGTTATATATTGCAGTGAAATACCCGGCATCACCAGGTACGTCACAGCTGGCGCCCGAACAGATGGAAAGCGTGTAATTAAGAAATGTGGCCTTAGGAAAGTTGGTAAAATATTGGAAAGCACTGTGCACGTATTGGATGTATAGTAATGCAGGTTAAAGACAATAGGCAGGCAATGTACAGGTTATTATTATAGGGAACAAAAAGTAACAGTACATGTATTAACAAAGAATGCATAAGCCATGTAAGCATAATGAATATTTGATAATTATAGAAATTTTGTTGTGAAATTAATTGTGGGCAGATATAGGAAATTATTTGAGAGTAACCAGTATAAAGTTACTACTGCAGATACTGAGTTTATGAAAGCCACACATGTACATATTGTAAATGATATAAGGTAATAGAATTTCAAATTTTGTAAAACATGTTAATAATGCTTGAATTGGTTGGTAGTTTGTAATAACATGGAAATCAAAGAATTTGGAAGCAGTAACAATTCTGGTGGAAAAATCAGGGTATTTAATATTACTATATAAATTGTGCACATTACCTGCTGGGAATTTACATTCAGCAGTGCATTGTCCATTGGTAAGGGTAAAGTTTGTGGAATTCAATGGAAAGGATATTAGGTTGGGGAATATATAGCAGCATTGTGAATGTATATTTTTAATATTCATATGGTACTATTGAGGGAAATTTATGAAGAAGATATGACATGTAATTGTGAGTGATTATTGTGTACATAACATAGCAATAAGTATATTGAGAAGTAATTCCAAATTAATAGTGGATTTATTAAAATTTGAGAGTATTGTTGTAACAATGTTAATAAGTTTGTCAGCGGCATATATGTAGTCAAGTGGTAATAATATTACTGATTGTAGAGAATATGTTTATTGTGTTTTTGTGGCAAGTGAGGGTGTGTTCGTCATCATTCAGCATTTGAAATATTAGTGCATGATAACAGTTATAAAGAGTATACAGTGCTGTGGCGGGCATAGTAAATCCATAGGAGAATTGTGTACCGTTGTTAGGTGAGGCAAAAGGAAAAGTTGTGCGAGTATTTTAGCGAAGTGAGGATCGAACGGATAGCCCAAAGCAACAGAATGGAGGCGCAAAATGTAGTGCTGGACCGGGAGGAGAAGGCGGAGGAAGTAAGGGAGATAGATGTAGGAATCGATAATAGCATATCATCGGAAAGCAGGGATAGTGGTATTGGAAGTCGGTTGGATGATACGTCAGGGGACAGCTTCAATAAAGATGTACAAATTACGTCAACTCCAATGAACCAGGCAGTAGGAAATCCGACTCGGGGGGGTGGGGAAAATACCCATAATGACCCCATACAGATATTGATGAAGATGTTCGAACAACAGAGCAGGAAATTAGATGAAATAGGTGAACAGAATAAGATCGCAGAAGAACGGAGTAAGAAGTCGGCTGAAGAACAGAATAGGAAGATATTGGAAGAACTGAATAGGAAATCGGATGAACAGAAAATATTCACAGTGGAGCAGATTAGGAAGTCGGCTGAGGAACAGAAAATATTCACAGAGGAGCAGAACAGGAAGTTGGCTGAAGAACTGAATAGGAAAGTAGAGGAACAGATTAGGAAATTGGCAGAAGAACAGAATAGGAAATTAGATGCAATAGGGGGACGAATAGGACGCGCTGAAGAACAAATTGAGTTAACAAGGAATGAGATGATCAAAATCGCGGAGCGGGTGGAAATTCATGAGCAATGGACTGCCGAAGAATTAGGGAAACAGAAAAAGGAATTAGAATCCCAAGTAATTAGTCTGGGGGGAGATTTGGAGAATAAGTTGAACCAGCAATTAGACGCTAAAACCGCTAAGCAGGACGAGAAAATTGAAAGGATGCAGTTGGTAGTCAAGGAAGAAATGCAGGAAAATAAGCGAGAATGTGAAGAGAAGGTTGTGTCACTACGAACAGAGATCGAACAAATAAAAGAATGTAAGGTATCCCCAATTGCAGCAAGCGGGACGGTTCCATTCACCCCTCCAAGATCACTAAAATTTTCAGGAGACGGTAAAGAAAATCCGTGCATATTCATGAGGGCGGCAGAACGACATTTAGCTGTCATCAATACCTCGGAAAGGTGTAAGATACAATTGTTATATTTAATGCTGGAAGGGAACGCAAGGACATGGGCCGATACATTTGATGAGTTTCCCGAATCAGTGAAGGTATTTAAAGATCGGTTCTTTGAGCGGTACTGGAATGAGGAGATTCAAATTAATTTTAAAATCAGCTTGATGAATAATCACTATAACCAGTCAATGGGAAGCTTGCGGGAATACGCAACAAGCCGTATCATGGAATACAAAACGTTATCCCCACCGATGAGCGATCAAGAAATTATATGTGTACTAACGAGACAATTCCCAGTTACGGTGCAGAATCTATTACGTAGTGTGCAGCACACTAACTTGGAGAGATTCCAGAATGTGTTAGGAGGGTACGACCTAACTTTTGCAGGCGCACCAAAGAACAGGAATGAGGGGAATATTAATATGATAAGAACAGAACGGAATCAGGGGCAAGGGAGTGACAGGAGCACTAATTACCAGGGAAATCAACGCGGAAGAGGGGGAGATGGATGGAGACCAGAGCCGAGGAACCAGAGACCGGCCAGGAGCGGACCCAACATAAACCGCACGGAGTCAAGAGGCGGGGGCGGAAGTGCAGCCGACCAACCAGCACAGCCAAGCACAAGTAGAGAACAAGAGCACTATTTAAACCAATAAAGTCCGTGGTGAAAGGTGGCCCCATTACGGACGCGGAAATTGTGAAAGTTAACGTGGTCTCCATAAATACTATACAGCCAGTAACCCACGATGCCCAACCGTGGCAGAGAAGTAAGAGCTCGGCGATCAGAATCAGGAAATGTCCCACGATTACGATGGAATGTGAGGGAGTAGTTAAAGAAGCATTAGTAGACACAGGGTGCACGACTACAGTAGTGTCGGAGGAAATGTACGAGGAATTAAAAGCAAAAGGAAAAGAAATAATGTGTTTGCCTATGAATAGGGCGTATGTGATTGGAGCTACTCAGAAGAAGTCAAGCCCCATCACAAAACAAATAATGTTTCGAGCCATGATTGGCGACCAAGTATACGAGATAGTGGCCCTGGTAGTCAAAAAGTTATTACACCCGATAATCATAGGGACGGATTTTCTGATCGATCACAGAGCAATTATTGATCTAGAACGGCAAGTGGTGGAGTTGGGGAGCCAGGCGATAGGATTCGACTTGGGGATAGACGAAGGATACGAAGTATGCACGGGCGCAGTGGCCGAAGAATCATTAGAAGAACAGCTGAGGCAGCAGACGGAGAAGATAGAGATACTAAATACGCGTCACAAGGAGCAACTGTTGCAGTTATTGATGGAGAATAAAGAAGTATTCCAGAAGAATCGCGCACCAATAAAGGGATTCACATTTCGAATCCAACTTACAGATACAACACCATTTCGACAGCGTAACTATCCGATACCAGCAGCGCTGAAGCAAGATGTTTCTGAATTATTACAATCAATGATAAATGATGGAATCATAAGAAAGGCACAGACATCCTACACTAACCCCATCGTGATCGTCAAAAAGAAAGATGGAGGAATACGATTATGCCTAGACGCACGAAGACTAAATGCAGTAACACAACCATACAGGGATGCTCCGTTATCGGTGGAAGAAGCATTGCAGAGGTTTGGAGGGAACATCATTTTCTCTAGTACTGATTTTAGTAAAGCTTATTGGCAAATGCAAGTGGCGGAAGAGGACCAGCAGTATACAGGATTCGCATTTGAGGGAATATGTTATGTGTTTTGTAGAGTGCCATTCGGGTTACGCAATAGCGGAGCTGCGTTGATTCAATGCGTGGACAAGATTTTGCAAGGAAAGCTGCAGAACAGGGTTACAACATATGTGGATGACATAGTCTTACAAGCTAGATCAATAGAACAGCATTTTGAAGACCTACGAGAATTATTTCACATATTAAAGGAAAATAATTTAGTACTGAATGTGAAGAAATCAACTTGGTTCACTAAGAAAATAGAGTTCTTGGGTTACGTAATAACCACAGAAGGAATCAGCATGAAGCCGGGAACCATCGAGGAAATCAAGAATATACCACCACCGAAAACAGTTAAACAGGTACGCAGATTCATCGGCACCTGTAACTACTACGCCAGATTTTGCCCACGATTCGCAGAAGCAATGCATCCATTCTACCAACTAACAAAAAAGGACCGAAAATGGAAGTGGGATGAAAAATATCAAGAAGCATTCGAGAAAGTAAAGGACATGTTTTATAACAGTTGCTTCATTGCACATCCGGACTTTTCAAAAAAGTGCGTGGTACAGACAGACAGCAGTGATTTCGGTATGGGAGCAATGCTATACCAGGTGATCGACAAACAGGAGAAAATAGTGGCAATAGCTAGCAGAACTTTGAAAGGACCCGAACTCCGATTTTCGGCCACAGAAAAGGAGGCGAACGCCATCATATGGGCAGTAGCAAAATTTAAACCCTACCTAAAAGGAAGACATTTTACAATAAGAACTGATCACCAAGCTCTAACATTTTTAAGCAGATGTCATTTGCAGAACGACAGACTGCATCGATGGGTATTAGCATTACAGGAGTTTTCCTTTGATATAGAACATTGTCGCGGGACTCAAAATTATCTACCAGACCTTTTAAGTAGACACGAACCAGGCAGGGACAGTAAATACGCCAACGCCAGGGAATTCCACGTAATGGCGATTGATCTAGGAATTTCGAGATCACCGGTATTCGACTGGAATGATCTCGTCAGGCTACAGGAAAGTGACGACGAGATTTGCAAAATTAAAAGATTCAAGCAAGGACAGATGGCGGAAGAAGAGGCGGAATTCGCAATGTTGCAGCAAAAGGAGGACAGGTGGAAAGTAGTACAGGAAGCAGTACTAATTAAAACCAAAGATAACCCGGAAATATGGAGGATTTGGATACCTCAGGATTGCACTAAGGAACTAATCAGATTCGCACACACATCATTGGCACACTTTGGTGCGGAAAAAATCCATCAAGTACTACAGTCTCTGTGTTATTGGAAAGGAATGCGGAAACAAATCCGAAAGGTGATAAACTCATGTATGACATGTTTGAAGGCAAAACATCCGAATCGGAAATATGACGGCCCGATGCAGAACATAATACCAACAGAGAAGAACGATTTGGCTGCACTGGACGTGTACGGACCACTGCCTCGTACAGACCACGGTAATAAATACATATTCGTAATCCTGGATGTATTTTCAAAGTTTGTCCAAGTGTATCCAATCAATAAGGTAAATTCAAGGAACTGCTTAAAATTAGTGGAGAGGTTTATTCAAATTGCCGGATCATATAAAAGGATATTATCCGACCATGGAACGATGTTCACGAGTGAAAAGTGGGAAGAAGGAGTACGCAGAATGGGGGCAATTCCCATCCACTCGACGGTACGTCATCCTCAATCTAATCCGTCCGAACGGATAATGAGAGAGCTATCAAGGTTATTCAGAACTTACTGCAAGAATGACCATACAGCATGGAACAAATTAATTCCGGACATTAACCGCTGGCTGAACCACATCCCCCACGATAGCACAGGAATCTCCCCGTGGGAAGCACATTTTCAAAACAAACCGCCCCACATCTTATACGCGTTGGAGAGACCCGAGATATCGCAAGAACCAGCTAAAACATCAGAACAGATATACCAAGCATTAGTGAAGTCAGGGAAGGAAAGGAAATTGAAAATAAAGAAGAAGAGTTACAAGTTCAGTGAAGGGCAACTAGTGTTACTACGAGTTCCCAAGGTATCAAACCCAAATCTGAAGCTGTATGCAAAATTTTTCCCATTATATGAGGGACCATACGTGATAGATAAAGTTGCGGATAAAAATGTGGCTAAGTTACTAAATGACAAACAAGAAGTGGTGGGACACTACAATTTCTATAACCTAAGACCCTGTCCCATAGGTATGGAAAATAGTGAAGTGTAAATAAGTGTAATCTTAGTGTTAATCTAAACAATCAAGTGTTAATTCGATTTTAGGGTATAAGTGTATATAGGGTCAGAATATACAAGACAGTGCAACCATCGGCAGAGACGATGATACTAAAGTGAATATTTCCGGAGGCGGGAAAAATCCAAAAAAGAAAAGGGGGGGTGATGAAACAAATAATGTGTTTCATTACACTAATTAAACATTAGTGTAAGTAACCAATATATAGTTTGGACTGAGCGGTACGGACGCCAAGCGCTGCGAGCAGCGACGAGGGGAGCTAGCGACGGTTGTTACCGCCACCGGTGCCACGCCGGGAGGCCAGCGTGAGAACGTCGGTTACAAGCGGGGCAGCGAGCACGTGCGAGCAGTCGTTAGGAGAATCGCGAGGAGAACAGACGTTAGCGGAGCGGCGAAGAGTTCGGACGTGTGGCGAAAATCTCGCCGGTAGTGCATGGACAAAGAGAACATGCGGTGTAGTTAATGAACTATTAGCGACTGGAATATAGTAGATATGCGAATGAGACATTGAGAGTATCAGTAGAATAAAAGATTCGCGTTGATAGAACAATCGATCGCGCTTGTAGTAATTAGTGTAGTGGAAACTTTACCGAAATTGTGTGGTACGGAACTGGGACCAGCACGCGTGATAGGCGCGGGTTGAGCAATTGAATCCATCGACGGAAGGTGATTCGAGAGAGGTGCAACGTCGTGGTATCAAGATCCGAGTCGGGGAGGAGTCGCAAGGTCACCAGCCCAGGACGACCGCCACGCCATCAGCCGCCGACGGCCCACAGCTGCTGCAGAGGTCGGCAACCCTGTCGATAAGAGCTGTTCTACGAGCATCGAAGGTATTTAGGCGGGGCCCCGAAGGTATGACAAATGCATATTACACCTAATCTTGGTACCAAGACAGAGTGTATAAATGTTATCAGATCATGTAATTAACAAATTTGATTTGCAAATAAATCTTGTTCATGATTGTATTTCCATTTTTGATTAACTTCCCCAATATTATACCAACTTATCCAGGGACCCATTCACGGAAAAGATACCCTCCTTTAGTGTTATATATTGCAGTGAAATACCCGGCATCACCAGGTACGTCACAATATATATATATTATACACTGCACTGTCGACTACTTACGCCAGTAATTGATGCGCCCGAAATCAATATTCTATTTTGTGAGGGTGCTGCAAGCCTTGACAAGCATACACAGAAGGCGTGGTAACAAAGTAAATGATAGGTAAAAAGTGTGAACTACTTGTGTATTAATCTTCATCCGTCTTTGGTGAATTAATACATATTCTACTTCATCGTTCTATACACTCCACACTTATTTTGTGAGAAAAAATCCTGTTATCTTTTAGAGTATACCTTTTTGTGCGAAAATGTGTCAAGGAGGCACTCGCAGGTTTTGCGGTGTAATATTTGGTTACTATATGGAATTTAATCACTTTATTTTCTAGATGATGCAATACAATTCAAAAAAAAAATAAATCTGAAAGAATCTTATAGGCAGAACCGAGTGTGGCTAGCACCTTACTATCCTGGGAATCTGGAATCTTTTTTAAACATTTGGTATTTCAAGAACTTTCATTAAGGAAACATATTTTTATCGGAACCACTTATCATTCATTCATCTTTGCACAATAACTCATGCTCCGTTGTAATGTTTGTTTATTCACTTTCTCGAAAGTGAAGGAAGGGACTTAAGAGCGCCATTGACGTTACAGTCTCTAGTAATGAAACAGCCGTTCTCCTCCCATATTACTCACTCAGACTTAAACCTCCTCGTTTTGTCAGCCCTCATCAATTATCTCGCAGCACCACGAATTCTCATTTAGCATTTCTCTGCACCTTCGATTCCTCAAGATCTGTCATTTATACTGCATAGGCTATTTCTATCGGCTAATGGCGTTATCCAATTTGTGCAAATTGTTGTGTAAACGTTTGGCCTATAACAAAACCCTGACATGGCGGTTTCCGAGGGAATAGGCAAATTGTTTTTCTCCTATAGTAAGAATAGGCACTTGCCGTGTTTAGTAGCACATGCACATCAATGGCAAAAGGGCCACGTGTATAGCAGGAGAAACACTCATCGTATTTGACAGTTTGAGGCCTGTAATTTCCAACAATATGATTATCGATCGTTAAGTGTTGCTTTATACTCTAATCCTCATATCCTTTAATATTCAATGTGCGTCCATTGCGACAATCTCTTTTATGTTCAGAGAAAATTCAGCTTAAGATTACTTCTTATTACAACGTAGTATTGAATAGATAACCTAAGAACTATTAGAATATAACTCGTCTATCGTAGAGAATGATAATGCCTGTTGTAGCCTACGAAGATTATAGAAAAACTGACTAATACCTAATAATGAGATTTTACAATTACTTATAATTGAATATTGGCCTACAGTCACAAAATTGTTTTATGGTTCATAGGTTCTCCAATGAGAAAACTCAATCCATTCAAGTGGTTCACCAAATCCGAATTTTTGAGTACCATCTTGCGCAGGAACACAAAGTATTAGCGGTGACGAATGAAGAAGTGTGAACATTTTCTGAGAAAACGCTTGCATACACGTAAAAACATATAGTGCATGAATTCTTTCCCAGATTGGAACACTTATATTCATTCCTCCTGTAAAAACATGTTTTTACGTTGTTCCGCTTCTTAATGTTGGCGACATAAAGCAACAATTGATGTCACTGCAGTGTCTCTGACCGAGATGTCCTGGAGATCGAGTCCTGCAGGAGACAGGACTTTCCACATTAGCTACATAGCTACGTTGAGTTCAGCCGCTCTCTGGAGAATTATAGCGGACGGCTACTTTCTCTCTTCTACGGTTTCTCCGATCTTCACCAAGCGAATGCCGAAGCAAAGGGGCAACAGACAGCGTAGGATCTTTCCTTCTTTTTCCTTGTTCTTACCCTCACTTCTTATTTACACACACACACACACACACACACACACACATGCACTACCACACATGTAGGGAGATCAGTCGGGAACTTAGAGCTTGTCTCATCTGCGGCAGGCAGTCCCCTACTTGTGAGAGATACCTTTTGTTTTGGGGAAAACCCCACGAAACAACCTGTAGGTCTTGCTCTACACTTACGGGATTATGACAACAGTTGAAGTGACCGAAAACACTAATCAATCATTTGACAAGATCATTTTCAAACAAATTACACTGGAATCGTCAATATCAGTTGTATCCGTTTATCTGCCATCTGTTTGTGGTGTTCACGAAGTCTATTAGAAGAGCGTACTTTCTTTCATGAAAATTCCGCACCTCGTTATGTATCTGTGCATAAAATACTCTAAAAAATTACGGTTTGTACCGTTTAGAACAAACCATCAACCCAAAATCAAGTGTCCTACTTCTGAAGAGGAAATTACTTCTTAGTTCTTCACCAAATGAATTTAAGGTACTAGTTCAAATTGTGAAGTAAGTTTTCACTTTGTAGTGTAGTTTCCATCTCCACTTCTATGCTTTTCATCATTTACTGTATTCGGATTTTTTTTTATCTCAAAGCCTTCTTTTGGCTTTCGATGTCGTGATACTTTAGTTGTTCTTCTCTTTTTAAAGCCATGATCATTTTTGGAAAAGATTTTAATGGTATTTTGGCCCAATGACATTTTAAGTCACTATGTTGCCGCTAAAACATTATATCTTCATACATGTTTAGGATCATTTAATTTTTTTGTTAATTGTTTGTTATCGTTTTCTAATGCAAACTGACCTACATTGTAGATGTATGACTTCTATTTTTTTCAGTAGAGTTTAGAGTCGTCTTCAGAAATTTTAAAAGCAACTATAAATTATTAATAAATTGCCTCAAAAATAGTTATTTCAATATTACATTCGTTTAGGTTCATTCTCTTGAATTTTCAAAGGATGAGAAAGAAGAACGTTTTAATTAATTTTAAAAAGCAGCTACAAATGCTTTAAACAAATAATAACAAACTCATTACACCTCTGTGAATTAATTGAATCTCAACCGAAAACGTACTTCCACAAACAGTAACATAAAATAAATTCAGGGGTTTCCAATAGTTCCGACTTGCGAGTGGGATGGATTTTCATACTACAAAAAACATGATTGTGCAGAGAAAATTTACTCGACTGGTTTTTTAAATATTAAAGAAGAGGTATACTTGTACACTTTTATACTGAATTGTTTTAAAAAAATTCACGAAATTTCTGTAATGTGTTCAAAATCGCGCGGATCAATTCGATACTGTAGTTCAGGGTTAAATTGATTTTTTGTAATACTGTACAACTATTTTGACTTCACTATATCACACTAAGGACAAAAACAAATCAGTTGAGAAAAAGATGGTGCATTAGTACAAATAAAATATATTTATAATTTTTCTTACCAAAAGCCGATAATGCAATTATTTGAAGTGATTGGAACGCTTTTCCACGAACAGTGTCAAACCTATATGTTGTAACGCCCAATTTAGAACTTGGTTTTAAGTAAAAAGCAGTTTTAACTTTTAAAAGAGTAATTTACAAAATGCGGATTCTTCGCGCAGCTAGTACAGTCAATACCAGTTGTTAAAGTTCCTCTTCACCATATCATAGTTTCTGTTTCGTTCGATCCTTTGGTTTATTTCCGCCTTCAATTGCAACGCCGCTCATGTGTACAAATGTACGCCTGGCGCACCCCTATCCCCCCCCCCCCCGCCGACGGTCGCCAACCTTCCCATCGCATCCCCCGATTCCGCCTCTCGTTTGTTCTGGGAGCAGCATCAACACCAGCTGCGCGGTGGGTCGCGGTCGGCAAACACTCGATCTGGGGCCCGAGCGCAGGCAGGCGGACGGCGGGCGGGCGGCGTGGCGGGGATCGTGGTATGGGTTGCGGCGGGGAACGCGACGGGGCTCGTGGTAGCAGTAATGGCGGGAATAGAGGTGAGAATGGTGGCGGGGAGATGACGGGGATGGACGCGGTGATCCAGAAGGGGGAACGAGGCGGTGTGTGGGGGCCGGGGTCGTAGTTGGAGTTGTGGCGAGGAACGTGGATGGGACCGTGTCTGAGGTCGTGTCTGGGGTCGTGTCTGGGGTCGTGTCTGGGGTCGTGTCTGGGGTCGTGTCTGGGGTCGTGTCTGGGGTCGTGTCTGGGGTCGTGTCTGGGGTCGTGTCTGGGGTCGTGTCTGGGGTCGTGTCTGGGGTCGTGTCTGGGATCGTATCTGGGGTCGTGTCTGGGGTCGTGTCTGGGGTCGTGTCTGGGGTCGTGTCTGGGGTCGTGTCTGGCGCCGTGTCCGGAGATCGTCGCGGGGCGCGTGGCGGGGCGCGTGGCCTTTCGGGAAGAGTGTGTAGGAGCGCGGTGGGGAGCGTGATGTTCAGGACTGTGGGAATGGAATCCGGGGCAAGTAAAGGGGCAATGCGAAAGCGGAGTGGGGCGGGGAGGTTGGAGAGAGGATCGATTCGGGAAGCAGAGCGGGAAGTAGGGTTTTGCGGGGCAGGGTGGAAGTGAGAGGAGAGGTCTGAAGGCGGGCAGTGATCGGGAGCGCACGGCCAGAAAACAAAAAGAGCAAGGGCTGGGTGCCGGATGGAAAGCAGTTTGGTAATGGAGCAAGAAGTGGAGCAGGGCGCCGGGTCTTTGAGGTGCGGGCCTGAGGCAGGGATTCGGAGAGCCCGAATGGGGTGCAAACGAAGACTAAGAGCGGAGAAGCGGCGAATTCCGGACCGAGTCTAAGAGCGAAGTGTAGAAGGGGAGCGCTGTCGGAAAGTGCGCGGGGAAACGTGAGAGAATTGGGGTGAATGTTTGAAAAGATGTGAGACGACCAATCGGAGGGGGTGAGGAAGAATGCGTATGTGTATGGGAGAACGTGTGGGGGTCTGTTTGAAAAAACGAGTGGCATTCTGTGTGAGAGAACGAGTGGGATGCTGTGTGGGAGAACGAGTGGGATGCTGTGTGGGAGAACGAGTGGGATGCTGTGTGGAAGAACGAGTGGGATGCTGTGTGGGAGAACGAGTGGGATGCTGTGTGGGAGAACGAGTGGGATGCTGTGTGGGAGAACGAGTGGGATGCTGTGTGGGAGAACGAGTGGGATGCTGTGTGGGAGAACGAGTGGGATGCTGTGTGGGAGAACGAGTGGGATGCTGTGTGGGAGAACGAGTGGGATGCTGTGTGGGAGAACGAGTGGGATGCTGTGTGGGAGAACGAGTGGGATGCTGTGTGGGAGAACGAGTGGGATGCTGTGTGGGAGAACGAGAGGGATGCTGTGTGGGAGAACGAGTGGGATGCTGTGTGGGAGAACGAGTGGGATGCTGTGTGGGAGAACGAGTGGGATGCTGTGTGGGAGAACGAGTGGGATGCTGTGTGGGAGAACGAGTGGGATGCTGTGTGGGAGAACGAGTGGGATGCTGTGTGGGAGAACGAGTGGGATGCTGTGTGGGAGAATGAGTGGGATGCTGTGTGGGAGAACGAGTGGGATGCTGTGTGAGAGAACGAGTGGGATGCTGTGTGGGAGAACGAGAGGGATGCTGTGTGGGAGAACGAGTGGAAGCTGTGTGGGAGAACGAGTGGGATGCTGTGTGGGAGAACGAGTGGGATGCTGTGTGGGAGAACGAGTGGGATGCTGTGTGGGAGAATGAGTGGGATGCTGTGTGGGAGAACGAGTGGGATGCTGTGTGAGAGAACGAGTGGGATGCTGTGTGGGAGAACGAGAGGGATGCTGTGTGGGAGAACGAGTGGGATGCTGTGTGGGAGAACGAGAGGGATGCTGTGTGGGAGAACGAGTGGGATGCTGTGTGGGAGAACGAGTGGGATGCTGTGTTTTGGCGAACGAGTGGGAATCGGTTTGAAATAACAAATGAGGGGCTGTCTGAAAGAACGTGAGACAGACCGAGTGGGAGGGCGTGCGGGAGAACAAGTGGAAGTCTGAATGAGATAACGCGAGGTGGGGAAGTGTGTGGGAGAAAAAATGGACTGCATGTGCGTGAGCTGCCAAAAAGAGTGGCGGAGGCGGAGTGACGAGAACACAAGTGGGATTCGGTGCACGGTGAGGTAGGCATTGCGAGGGCATGGGCCAGGGGAAGCGGGAGGCCCAGCGCAAACCGAAGCGCGGGGAGCGGGGTGGCGGTGGGCGACGGGAAGTAGTGCGACAGCCGAGCGGGGAGGTTTGTGGCGGTAGGGAGCGTTTTACGAGGGATTAACGCTGGCGTAAAGGAAACACGCTGCACGTCAGCGCTGCGCGTGTGTTGCCTCAGCCGACCTGCTGTGACGAGCTGCCGCGCGCAAGACATACGTAACCGCGATGTCGGCCTGGGACAATGCGCTGAAGAGTGGCGGTTCCCAGAGAGCGGTTGTGAAGCTGCTACGTCAGCTTATTGTTCTCCTGTGATGCTTCCCTCGGCCGGTGTTCCTCACTTCTCCTGACTCGACGTTTCTGCTGATTAAATGTGATGCATTACTTCCGATAATTTGCTAGCTGAACCTGAGTTTATTCGAATGGTTTTATGATAATGTTTCTCTCTAAAGTAATTTTAGAACTTACATAATAAGCTTTTCAACACTAGTCTAATTCTTAGGTACATCTGATTAATCAAAGAATTTCTCGATATCTCTTTTACTACTACATCACGTTTGTCGTATGTCCGAAAGCTATTTAATGGATTGTTGCCTTCAAATCTGTGGTGAGGTCAATACTACATTGGGAAAGACCCGTCGAATAGAAGGGAAGCTTGTGTACTTTTGCGAAGAATAACCACATCATTGAGAAGAAAATTCTATAAACAAATCTTGCGGCGTTTTGAGGGAGAAAGTGTGATAAATTATGGACAGAAAAGACATACTAAAAATACTAAATATCTAACGAAAATGTCCGTGCAGAAATATCAGGAGGACATTGAAAAATCAAGATCAGAAAAGCCACACTTGTAAATGTTACAAAACACTATCAGTCACTTGGGGACTATATGGCTGTGAATTCTGGTATATGGATACAAAAATAAAAAGTAAGACGTACAGCGCCGAAATTAAGTTATTAAAGAGCTGGATTTTTATCAGCGTCACAAGGAAAGACAAGATCTGGAATAAAATTCGAAAGTGCCTAGGATATAATAATACTAATATAAAAATTGACGAATACGGAAAAGCTTGGAGAGACCTCGTAGAAAGAATGAATAACACCCGAGTACAAAAATAGTTTCTGAAGTATAAACAGAGGGGGAAAAAGGAGCATTGGAAGGCCGAAGCGATGGATGGATGAACCAATAATGAATCACAGCGGAATTTCTAATGAATAAGATGAAATCGAAAGGCAAGATCGTTACTGATACAGATATCAACATTTATTCATCAAACGATAGTATATCCCAACTAGCACTATCAGTCTAAAAAATGCGATAGTTTTTGCGGTATTTGGAAACATTGTATTAATTTAGAAATATTTGCACATTTGACCCCGCAAAAATATAGTTTATTATTTTTGGAAAAAAGCATGGGTTTATTTAAAAAAAACGTGGTAGTTTTTTTTGCTGAGCATTCAAACACATTGATCCAAGAAGCTCATTTTTCTCCAGCACTCTGCATTAAAAACGAGCAGGTCCCATTATTCAACATAAAAGGGGCAGATTCTGCAGAAAGTAATTCTTTTCTTCGCAGAAAAAAGTTGTGAAAATGTGCCTGCAATGCATTTGACATAATGAGCAAAAACGTTATGGTGAATTATGTGCGTGTGATACGCGCAGAATTTATTCAGGATGAAATCTCACCGCGTTTTTATGCTCCTGACAGAGAACTTATTGATCGTGCGAAAAAAGTAGCGAGATTAAAAAGCGCAGAATCAACGATGGACATCAAGGTCATTCACAGACGTATCTACTTAGCGACTACTAACGTCTATTGGCGATATGCTTGACCATTTAGAAAGCCACTTCATTTTTTAAATAATAATTTCATTTTCTTCCTTTGAAACAAGTAATTATTAAATTATTTTTACTTTTATAAATCTGCGGTTCTTGAATTATAGAGGAAAAATAAAAAAAACTATTTTACAAATTAGTTATTGAATGAAATTACCAAAATATCACATTACCAAGAGTTACCAAGAGTTACCATTACTAAGAGATCTCAAAGGCACGCCGATGATTCGTTGTTTTTGATAGGTTTGCATTTTTTAGGAATCTTAAAACCTATTTTTAAAATCTGATTTTTGTTTTAAATCTGATGCACTTCTTTTTGCTGTTTAAAGTTAAATAGAATTAAAGATGATACAATGTCTTTGTCTCTAATAATCGAGAATATTCATTCAAAAACTGAACATTTAGAATACTTTTTGGAAATATTTGTAGTATTTTAAGTCTTAGAAGAAAGTTAAAGTAGTGTCATGCAGAAGCAAAACATGTTGTCAAACAGAATGAAATAAAAGTTTTTTTTAAAACATAGGACGCTCAGGTCTCAAAATACAATGAATGAAATACCCTCGTGTACTACAACACATTTTTTATTTTATTATAATCATTTAATATTCATTATATTTAATTTATTAAGTTATTTTAACAAAACAGTATTCAGGAATACTACTTTGACAGGGGAGTATATATACATTGTTAATACCAAGTTCAGTTTTTTACATAAAAATTTTTTCCTTAATACTTATTTACATAACAAGAATCAAAAACGTTACTCTTCCATAAGGCAACACACGAATATCAAATATTTAATAGTGGGTGGTTCCTTGCTTGGGGCATTGCTGATGCGTGATGGCAGCTGTGTTTTAAGCAGTGGCGCACTAACTACGAGAATTCGGTCGGTAACAGAAGTACGAGAATCGACGTAATAATTTATTTGTATTTTTCAGACAAAATCGAAACTCATTGTTTTTATATATTTTCTAAGATCTTGGGTATCTAAAAAAACATTCACATCTCAATTGACCGGAGTCTGCAATTTGTGTGTGCTGGTTTTTGTCTTTTTCGCGGTTTTTAGAATTTTTAACGAAACCATCTAAGTCTTTCAAATGACAGGAGGCTGCAAAGTTATTCAATTTCTGTTTGCGTTGTAAATTAGTAGTATAGGTACATTGTTATGTTATGAAAATACATCCGCCTTTATTTGAAATTAAAAATGTGACAAGTTACTCACTCGACGTCACAAATTCGCCTTGCATCTACTAGGAATAGGATCTCGGTTCCAGCAGTGGAAATGAATAACTTAAGTGACTAAGAGCATCGATTGATGTCACAACAGTGCTTTTGACCGAGGGATTTGCGTAGGATTCGAGTCCCGACAGATTTTGGTCACTAGCTACTCATAGATAGCTAGGTCGAATACAGCCGCTGTCGTGAGGATAATTCTAGCGGTCCGCTGGTCTGATCGGTAGTTTTCCGTGATATCTCCGATTAACACCAAACGAATGTCGGAGCAGTACCTTAACAAACGGGTCACGGACCGCGCGCGATCTTTCCTACCTCTTCCTTGTCCTATCCCCGTCCCTTTCTTACACACATTTACACTTACATTCTCTACACTACCACACATACCTAGAGACTAGTCACGTGTTTAGACTTTGTCTGGGGAGGCACTCCGCTGATGGAAGATACCTGATTAAGGGAAAACTCCTATAACCGGTGTGTAGTTAGGTGCCGGATTTTGCTACCCATCGGGGGAAGATCACCGGTACCTCCAGCAATAAAGAATGCACTGCACTAACGGAACTAATGACCTTAGTTGTTGATACAAAAACAGTGGGAAATTAATGGTGTAACCGCTACATGGGTGTGCCCGTGAGATTCAAGGTTAGGAAAGACTTCATCGGTCCCGAAGGTGGAGGAGATGCAAGCTGCTGGTAAAGGTCTCCAGCTCTACAACGAGAGTAACACCTTCATCAGCGTGCTATTCAAAGGTCGAACAATTAAACGCTTGATGATGCTTAAGTTTCTTTTAAGAGAAAATGGAAAGATCTTATCTTTTCCGACTGAAAACATCGACTGAGGAAAAGACGTTTTGAAACAAAACAGGATAAATTAATGCTGAAGGTTGGCACTTCCAACATTTAACGATTGATTTAGTAATTCTGGGGGAACGCTTTCCACTCAAAAATGAAACTTGAAAGTCACTTCGTATAAATTAAGATGTATTTGTTATTTTTTAGTAAATTGTGTATTTATTGTGGTACCATGTGTATTGAATTATTGTACTACCCATGGTCTTACATAATTATATTATTACATTTTCATTAATGATTATTTCTATTTTCACAGCCATTTTGAACTAAATAATTACTAATTTACAAAAAAGTTGTTGTATTATGAACTAGTTATTTATAATACAACACCTACTTTCTTTGAATTCCACTTCAAGGAAATTGGCGGTTGACAAAAAGTTGCAAATTGATTGGATAACATGGCGGTGTTAACTAGAATGTTTGCAATGAACTCTCTCAACTGCATTAATTACTGGATGAATTCATTTAACTTTTTAATGAGTACGCCAAGACACAATTACTAGTACAAAACCACCATCTAACGCTTCATAATAATTAACATTATTAAGCAACTTGAGAACGTTCCAAAGCGCCTTGTGGTTACATAAATCTTACATTTTCTAAACAAAATAAAATAGTTTTATTTATATAATGGGGTAGTGAAAACAAAACAAAAGTGTCCAAAATTAGTTAGTCAAGGTTTCTAAAAAAGGGCTGATTAGATTTTCTCATTAGTACTGACCTTTACTTCATAGTACACGTAATATAAAGGAAAATGTAGTGTGGTACAAACAGGTGAGGACAAAAACTTGAAAGGAATACATCTGGTAAGAATTTCTAATAGATCTGCGTTTTCTAAAATCATTTGTTCATTTGTCTGCCTATTTCTAAACTTCGTAGTCATGTATTTAACTCAGAGTCGTGGATTTAAACCATAGTGAAAGATTTAAATCATTGAATTTCCAATGAGGCAGAAATTGAAAAAAACGTTACAGCCTCCAGCCGTGTGAGATGTGTTTATGGTTTCATTAGATATCTATGACTTGGGACACAACTGAACTGACAGTAAGGCTCCATGGGACAGGTGTTCCGTTATTTCATATATATATATATATATATATATATATATATATATATATATATATATATACATATATATACATACTCACACATACATACATGAAATAATATATTGACTAAAATTTGAGACCATAACCAAAGATTTAAAAGTAAGTCATAGATTTGCAACGACGTAATAGCCTGCTTTTAGTGGAAATTTGGTCACCCACCCACCCACCCAATGAAATCTCAAAGTAGAATTGGAATTATTTCGAATTTTTTGTACATGTCTAAAATATGAAACCACTCTTTAGATCTCCCCCTCTGAAAATGTGTGGAAGTTTTAAGATAACACATGGTACAAGTAACAGTTTCATCCATTCGTGTTGACGCCTCTTGTGTGTTTTCTGAATGCGTCCTTAGAGCCCCGTTCTGGCTTGACAGTTAAAAACTGTGAGTAACACAGAAATAAAATATGTGTGCACATTTTCTTGATCTGCTGAATCTCGGCTCCAACTCTTTTACTACACTAAGTTGAATTATGAATAAACTAGCTTGCAGGGCGCCTCCGGTGGGAGTATTCCTGATAAAAAGTTTTACTTATGCTTTGCATGTTCACAATACAAATCTATATAAGAGAAAAATCCACTATTTTAGAAGCTCGAAGAGACTAAATAAATATAACAAGGTTGAGGATATGACACACTAATGTTACCTATCAATTTTCCAGAACAATAAAAGAAATGTGTGAAAATTGTAATACACAGATGACTGTAATTATTATTATTATTATTATTTTTATTATTATTATTATTATTATTATTATTATTATTATTATTATTATTATTATTATTATTATTATTATTATTATTATTATTATTAATAATTATAATAATTAATAATAATAATATTAATAATCTGCATTCAACATTTAAGAAATTTAGAGATCACATACATATTCTTTAAATACCACATGAATGTTTGTATAGTAAGATAGGTTGAATGAAGAATGTATGATTTTGGAAATGTATCAGTTTCTACAATTCCAATTGAAGACGGCTTTCACACACATTATTACTGTTATAATACCTTAAATAATGTCATTGTAATATGTACTTTCAAATGTTAATATTAATGTAATGTTAACATTAATATTAATGTAATGTAATATTAATTAATATAATATGGTATGTATATTTAAGACGTCACTGATGACTGCTGTTAAAAAGAGACTTAAAACAAAGATAAAAATTCATATTAAACATATTACAGTTGCCCGACTCGTAATTTTCGATTACAGAAAGTTACATGAACAAGTATCGAAGAAAATAGTTTTATATATTTCATTGCAAAATGAGGTTTAATTCTTTTCAGTCTAGTGAATCAAGTCATTTAAATACCGGATTAGTATAAACTATTCATGTAAATGACGAAAAGAGGGTTTAGTAAATTACAGCGTTTCATCAATGTATTGTAAATTAAAAAACGTATTTTTTCTAGAATTTTTACAATGTCTACTATTGAAGACCGACTGCCTTTTGACTGTCTAGAGAGTCCACTGTCTTTAAATCTTAGAAAAGCATAAATTGGTGTTAATAAAATCGTTTTCACTAACTCCAGAAGATGTCTGATTTCTTCTTCTGTTACACAAGTTTCAGCCCTTTAGCAAGGAAACACAAAAATAAGACCACAAGTAATTAGAGAAAGTCAACAAAAACATCTTTGAACATCTGCGATTTTGCTTATTGTGATCGAAAATTGTGCCAATCACTTTGTCTTGTCGAAAGAAAGGAATGGCCCGTAGGAGCCATAGGACACCCTAAACGCTTTTTAATTGCTTAACTTTCCGGTGAGCGCGCCTGTGATACTCAAAAACGAGGAGCACTGCTTGCTGCCACGCGAAAACAGTCTTTTGCATCCTCAAAACGTTTATTATTTAATTGAAGGAGGAAGAACCAAAACTCACAACTATTCATCATTGCATTTTTAATATAAATACATTTTACATATCACAGAAATGTGACATGTGGTTTTAGATACAGAATAAGGAATGACACATTGTTTCAGAAAACCTGATAAAAATATAACAAAGAAAGAAAAAATAAAATAATATAGAACATTTTAATTAAATATGCAACTTAATAAAATGAAGCAGTCCACTGTCTTTAAATTTTAGAAAATAATCAATTGTTGTTAATAAAATCGTTTCCAGTAACTCAAGATGATATTTGATTTCTTCTTCTGTTACACAAGTTTCAGTTATTTAGCAAAGAGGAACAAAAATAAGAAAACTAATAGGAAAAAATCAAAAATATCCTTGAACATCTTCGAGTTTGCTTTCAGTAATCGAAAATATCAACTCCAGTAATTGAAACGAACAATCTGAATAAGCAAAATATTCGTTTGGAATAGTAAAAATACTTACATGAGTGGGCGCGATGGAGCACGAAATGCTGCAGTCAGAACGTTTTATCTTCAAATCTTCTTTACGACTGATAGGGAGTAGGCAAGGAACGAACATTCCCGCGGTTCGTTTAGAATGTAACAGGAGGTAAGCAACAGGAGGGCTGGGTCCTAAGAGCTTTCCTCAGACTAAGCTTGATAGGAAATGTCATATATAGACACCATTGCTTTGAATATAATCATTTGTCAGTCACCAACTTTTATTTTTGCTTCATGTAAGCAGTTAGAAGTAGTAAAACAGTGGTGTCATGTTCTCAGTTCTACATCTCCCTATTACATAATGTTGCCAAGTGGGAATGCTGAAGCCTCTTGACTGGTCCAATCGCCATACTACCTTTGAGTACAATAAAAGCACAAATGCAGCATGGAGAGCTGCCGCGTTCACGCCGGAAAGTTAAAGCACAAAAAAAGTATTTTAGTGTTTGATAATGAATCCGCAAAACTTTATCAGCTCCTTCTCAGGAGAGCGAAACACGTCAAATAAATCATTTGATTTGATTGGTGCACATAAGGGGTCTAAACGGGAGTGACGTAAGGACGAACGGAAGTTACTCAATTACGACATAAGGTTGTAGTAACAAACCAGTTTGGTAAAAATTGATAATAAATCAATCGGAAAGGTGACTCAGAGCAACAATTGGTATCACTGCAATGTCTCTGGCTGAGAGATTCTAGGTTCGCTTCCCGATGGTGGTAGGAGTTTCGACACCAGCTTGCCAGCTAGGTCGAATTTAGTTGATGTCTGGAGGAGAATTCTAGCGGACAGCTGCTCTGATCGGTACTTTTCCGTGGTTTCACCGATGAACACCTGGCGAATGTTGGAGCAATACCCAAACAAACGAACCACGGACCGCGCGCAATCTCATCTTCCTCTTCCTTGTCGTATCCTCACCCCTTACACACACACACACACACACACACACACACACTATCCCAAACACGCACTATACACGCGCTCATGCCGGGAGACCGATCGGGAGCTTAGAACTTGTTCCGGCTGGGACAGTGCCCTGCTGGTGGAAGTTACCTGGATGGTAAAACCCCGATAGCCGACAGTAGGTCGACGTCAGCTCTCGCCATCCAGCGGGGGAAGACCACCGTATCCTCCCGAGCAAAACACATACATTACACTTACGGGAATTACCTAAGCAGTTGACGCGTCCATATTCACTAAGAATTAATCATTCAATCGATAAGAAACATTTGTTATCTTGTGTTACAAACTGTTTGCACCAGAAAACAAGCTTCAGATTTTGACTCTCTCTTATTGAGCCGTATGCGAAGATTTATTACTTCGTATTTCCAGGCGCTTCAACTGCTCTGGCCATTGGTTACGTACACTGTGTGATCAAACGTATCTGGACATTTGGCTGAAAATGACTTACCAGTTCGTCCTCCATTCTAGGCGCCCTTCATCAGTAATTCTGGAATTCAATACTGTGTTGACACACCCTTCCCCTTGATGACAGCTTCCATCCACGCAGGCATTTTTTCAAGCAGGTGCTGGGAGGTTTCGTGGGGAATGGCAGCCCATTCTTCGCCGAGTGCTGCACTGAGAATGGAGATCGATGTAGGTCGGTGAGGCCTGGCACGAAAAACGGCGTTCCAAAACATTCCAAAGGTGTTCGATAGGATTCAAGTCTGGACTCTGTGCAGACCAATCCATTACAAGGATGTTATTGTCATGTAACCATTCCGCCACAGGTCGTGCAGTATGAAAAAGTGATCAATGGTGTTGATAGATGCAATATCCATCCTCAAATTGCTCTTCAACAGTGGGAATCAAGATGATGCTTTAAACATCAACGTTTGCCTGTGACGTGATAGTGCCACATAAAACAACAAGGGGTGTAAGCCCCCTCCATGGAAACCACGACCACACCAAACACCATTTTAGACGTGTCCAGATACTTTTGATCACATAGGGGATGTTTGTATCTCGGGAGGAGACGGTCTTCTTCCCTCCCTTGCGGGGAGATTTGGCGCCGACCTATAGGGCTAAACACACATATCTTCAGAAAAAGGGCATCCACGCGCACGTATCGGAAGAAAATAAGCGGCTTTGATGCGATGGAGAAACCATTTGGGGTGAATACCAGAATTCGAAAGGTTAGAGCACGATAGGATATAGGTATTGTAATGGCTTAAAGACCATCGGCCTAGCCACATTGTATCATATTATTTCATTTATAAGTGTAATAATTACCCTCAATTAAATGAATGAATGCAAAAATGAATAAATGAATGAATGAGTGGAAGAATGAATGAATGAATGAGTGGAAGAATGAATGAATGAATGAATGAGTGGAAGAATAAATGAATGAGTGGAAGAATGAATGAATGAGTGGAAGAATGAATGAATGAGTGGAAGAATGAATGAATGAGTGGAAGAATGAATGAATGAGTGGAAGAATGAATGAATGAGTGGAAGAATGAATGAATGAGTGGAAGAATGAATGAATGAGTGGAAGAATGAATGAATGAGTGGAAGAATGAATGAATGAGTGGAAGAATGAATGAATGAGTGGAAGAATGAATGAATGAGTGGAAGAATGAATGAATGAGTGGAAGAATGAATGAATGAGTGGATGAAAGAATGAATGAGTGGATGAAAGAATGAATGAGTGGATGAAAGAATGAATGAGTGGATGAATCAATGAATGAGTGGATGAATGAATGAATGAGTGGATGAATGAATGAATGAATGAGTGGATGAATGAATGAATGAATAAGAAAATAAGGAATAATATAATAAAATAAGGAAAGGAACTATTTAATGTTTCTGGGCAATGGGACTAATGACCGTAGCATGCCACCCGCTACGATCATTAGTCCCATTAATGTTGCGAATATTTTTATGCCTAAAGATGGCGCTGAATGGTGAGCTCCAGCGTAAACCTACTTGTAGCCTTCTGTTGGCACATAGGCGTCCAAATTAATTCAAACTTGGCGGCATACTTGGAGCTCAAGCATTTTGACAATTCTTTGATGTTATTTAAGAAAAGAGAACACACATTTCAATCGCCGCACCTTGAAGAATTGTCTCTCAGAAGGAGCAAGGATTTATTTGGTATGAACCTCTTTGAAACAATCTTTGAACTGCTTCCAAAAGTGTCCAAGAGATCGCGCATCCTCCTGGGCGCTGAGCCGAGAGCATGTCACATTGTCGGCAAATTCCCAGAATCAATTGTCATTCCAATAAAACGCGACGAGATCGCATTCTTTGAGGATCGAGCAGTTTCGTAGCGATCCGCCACTGTCGTGTAGAGAGGCTAAGTAATACACGCATTGGCAGCATTGAATGTTTTTCTACGTTGGCAAGCATTCATAGCACGATAATTCATTCTCCGTGCAGCATCGGCTGATAGCACCACAAATAAGGAATATAATTCGTAATGAGAACTATTATTTTCGTCCAGTCAAAGGTAACGATGACAAAATCTTCAATTCATAATGATTCTCACGCCAACACGCTAACCTTTTCAATTGCGTGTTGTTTTCCTCATCTTCTGGCGAGAACACAGAAAGACAATGGGCAGGGCTTTCTTGGTGTAGTTTCTGAAAATGCTCTCCCGATTAAGTGTGTAGGGGATGAGGATAGGACAAAGATGACTTCCTAGAAAGAGTCGAAAAACACAATTGGTACAGTCATATTGATAAAATGAATGATGGCATTCATTTTAACAATATGGCTGTACCAATTGTGTTTTTCGACTCTTTCTAGGAAGTTAAAAGTATTTAGTTCTTTTCGTATATCCACATTTTTCTGATGATCTAGTAAAGTATAGTTAGCAACACTTCGCAGGAACTTCATTTCGCTAGATTCAATTTTTCTCTTTGATGATCTATTTAACGTCCAATTTTCGCATCTATAGGTTAATATTGGGATGGCAAGCGTTTTATAGAATTTTAACTGTGTGTTTCTCACCCCCCCTTGAATCTCACTCCCTCCCTCCCTCTCTCTGTGTAATATATAGATAAAGGGAGAGAGCAATCATGAGCTATAAGAGCTGTAGAGCTACTATGTACTTATATATTGTGACGTACCTTCAATGCAATACTATTCACTACATCTATTTTTATTAGGGACAGGTGTCTTGGTTCATGAATGGGCCTCTGAAGGTTTGGTGAAAACATTGGAAAAAGTCAATTATCATTTTTTTAAAACAAACACTCTATTAGCCGCGGGCAAACGATGTGACAATTCCATGGTGTGATCTATTTCTTGTCGAGTCAGGCAGAGGGTAGGGAAAAGGAGAGAAGGCGAGTCACACATACATTGCTGGAAGGAGGAAACGAAGGGTAATATTTTATTTGTTGTGTAACTCTTACGAATAATATTTAATTAATACACAAGTTTACATTTCAACGTAGACCATTTTATTCTACACACAAGATAGGTGCATCGATAAACAAGAGGAGTCACCGTGTACATAGTTAATGTACTAAATGTAAACATATATTTGCTTTTATGGTACAAACAAATACAATATCACAATAAGGGAGTCAGCTCTAACAAAACCGGTATGGCCTTCGAACCACTGCAGGGAGCACTCATGAGCAGTTTTATCCGAAATATTGAATCCGAGCTGCTTTACGGTAGTGAGCTACCGTGCCAGAAGAAAAGTTATGAGCTCAAACTTTAAGAATAAGATAGGTACAAATTACCGGACAAATAGTAGTCAACGAATATTTTCGTGATAGATATTCTTGCTGGAATAGAGTTTCAGACGCTCGGATTTGACAGAGAAATGCTAAGACCTCAGACCCTCAGAAAATGGCAACCATGTACACGTACGGAAGAAAAAATTAGGAGCTAACAGATTATGTACGTAACTATTGGCTAGTTTATGACTACAAACCTAAATTGTGTACATCTAGACGGGTTAAAATGAATGGGTTCAATTTTTACGCATCCCGAATAAAAGTGAGCATTATTGCTTTTTAATGTCTCTAAATAGTGGGATTGTTTAAAAATTCCAGTCATTAACAATTGATTCATATCAACGCATATGGTCACGCGTTGAATTAAAAAGGAGGGTTATTAACGTGATGGTTTTAATTTTATCATGACCGTAATACATTATTGCAAGTTTTACTTTGTGAGAATATAAGGCTTAAAATTATCCTCCCTAAAAATCAATGTGGGAAAGAAACTCAACCCCTTATCTTACGAAGGGATCAGAAATTTAAAAAGGAAAGCCCATGCAGATAATCTATTTCAGCCTTGTGTATCTTATATCACGGAAGCACACACGCAATTTGTTCGGATCCACGAGAACACTGTACTTGTGGCAACACTGCACGGTCATTCATCATAGATTGGAATCGACGAAAAATGTGGACAGTTGTAATAGTCGCACAGACCAAACACTGAACAGAGTAAGCACGACGAGTAGGGACTTGCTAAAACAAACTTTGAGCACGCAATATAGACATTCAAAAGTTTTTACTGTACTAGTACCCAAGATGTCATTTAAACTTGACCTCGAAATGTGGTATAGATTTTTCATCTCTGAAAACCTATTTGGAAAGAAATTAAATCCAGTAGGTCATAATTTTATCTGAAAAAGAAAAAAAGTATGAAATTTATTTTTGTTAAAGTTATCATTACCTTACTCTATTTTGAAAGTATAGATCAATCTATATTAACCTTATTCTGTAAATAATATATATTCCTTATCTCTCGTTTCTCTTTTATCCAGTTTTTTTTTGTATGTCGTTAATGTTTGAGCTCTGTTTTTCTGAAAATACTTGAAAGTTTGAATATTGATCTGAAGATTGTGATTTTTGTGTGAATGATATTTATATGATTAAACATTACCAATTAATTCATCGGAATTTTAGTGACATTTTTTAATGCTTTTATTACCATTGGCGTGTAAAGTGATCAAAGAACGAGGACTAGAATGACAGTTTCTATTCGTCAGTACTTCTACTTTTACGGAAGTTAGAAATCCATAAATCATGACTCTTTTAGTAACACATATCAGCAACCTATTGAAACAACTTAATTTGTTAATATACTCTTGAATACTGAACATATTTGTACAATGCACGATCACCCATTATAAATTCACATCTAAAAACTTTGATTCTTTATCACTTGTCGAGAGAGAAAGAAACCGGCTTTGCAATGGGCTTTAATAATAGCAAAGAAACAGTGAAAAGTGTATGCAACGTTTAGGCGGAGAAGAATAATCTGCTTACATTTCCTTGAGTTCCAGAATCTGTACCCCCACACTCTTACTATAGATTGTTGAACTGCGAATAAAGTTACCAAACCGCCGTGTTTTCGATACTAGCTACATAGCTTCGTCGAATTCCATCCCTGTCTGGAAGAGAATTTTAGTTATCGACTGCACTGATCGATAGTTTTTCATTGTTTCTGTGTTCAATATCGGGCGAACACCGAAGTAGCACCTTAACAGACGGATTACTTATCACGCGGAATTTGTTTTGCTCATCATCCTTCCTTCTTCCTCTTCCTCTACATATTCTTACGGCCAGTACATCACCACACATGTCAGGAGACTAATCGGGAGCTTAGAGTGTGTTCCAACTGAAGTGGTGATCTGTTGGGGGAAGATACCAGGATGGGGAAATTCCCAAAACCTGGCATATAGTTCGGCGCAGGATCTTGCCATCCGAAGTTCTTCGGTACATCTTGCGATAAAACATACTCTACACTTAAAGGATCGATCGCAGCAGTTGACACGCTTGGAAACACTAATCAACCGAGAGAAAAAGAAGCCAGAGAATAAATCGCTTCAGCAGCTCGTGCTGAAAACAAACCTCACGTGCTGGCACTTCGTGATCACCGCAATAGACTTCCGGGTCGCAAAGACTCGGCCAAACAGGCGAGCGAGCGCGCAGCGCACAGTAGGGCCAGAGAGGGGAGAAGTTCGCAGAAAGTATTTATAAGCGTTTTTCGGGATTTAATTATAACTTTTTATAACTAAATAAGGACTTATTCAATTGTTTAACCTACAAATATTAAATTATATAACCTCAGAATCAAAATTTTCATGAGACTCTTCTTCCACAAATGAATTTCTACTTGAAGGCATTAACATTGGTGTAACTTCTAGGTCAAATATCTTAGTTACAATTTTTATGTACATTTCTGAAATCAGTAGGTCAGTTGTAATTAACACCCTGCAAAGAACTTCCTTGTTAGTTTGCGCTCTGGATATTTTTCTGGCGAAACTTTCTCTATATTTCTTTCTTCTTTTTTTAGTTTGTTAAATAACATTAAATACATTTCTCCTTGTTAATAAAGAGCTCCCAGTACCAGATCATGAACGAAAAATAAAAAAATGAATATTATAGGTAGAAAGGCTAAGAAAATTAGGTGTGCATCATTATAAACAAAGTACCTTAATGCAAAATGGGACAAACATGGGCAAACTTTCATGTTTAAATGTTTCAAAAATGTTTTAAAAAATAGATGAATCAGATTCAGTTAATATTATAACCCGGAAATGCCCAGAAGGTAACTAAAATACAATATGAAAAACCGGATTTAAAAATTTCAATCTGATGTGACACGCGAAATTTGTACTTGAAATTACCAAATTATTATTTAAGGGTTATGTTTCTTACTAATACATATTTAAAGTACACACCTCGAAGTATCGTATCCATAGCAACATTCTGTTACTTGAGAGAGCAAAACTATTTACATCGTAGAGTACACCTCTCTTCTTAGTGCGAGAGCGCCGCGCGACACTTGTGCCAGTTCAAACTTGCACTGAAAGAAGTGGCGTGATTCCTCAATCCTGATCGAGGAACGATGAAGGAGACATTTCGCTACCCCTTTCATGTAAAATGGAGCTTCTGAAGCATATTTTGATTTTGGACTTTTTGCCAACATTCCTCCACCTCTAGTCCCACTGTGCGACGGCAGCGGCGAAAGTGCGTGTCGTTAGGTGGCGTGGCGTGACGACGCGTTGCGTGACGCGGACGCGTAAGTCACGCGTTGCGTCGGGAGCGTGCGAGTGCGCGCACGATGGCACGCGATCGATCGGCAGCGGTGATTGAAGCGTGCGGCGTAATGGTCGACCCTCCCCCCCCGCCGCGGAAGGCGAAGGGTAATTGCGGGAGGGTTTTACGGGAAGGCTCAATCAGCGATGGGACATTTGAATGTTGAAAAAAGGATTCGAATTTAAAAAAATGTGACTTCGCAGTTTGGATGTGACTTTTGAATGGGACGTTTGGATGGGACGTTTGGGTGGGACGTTTGGATGGGACGTTTGGATGGGACGTTTGGATGGGACTTTTGGATGGGACGTTTGGATGAGACGTTTGGATGGGACGTTTGGATGGGACGTTTGGATGGGACGTTTGGATGGGACGTTTGGATGGGACGTTTGGATGGGACGTTTGGATGGGACGTTTGGATGGGACGTTTGGATGGGACGTTTGGATGGGACGTTTGGATGGGACGTTTGGATGGGACACTTGGATGGGACATTTGAATCCGCGAATGTTGAAAAAAAAGGTTCGGATTTAAAAAAAATTGACTCTTTGCAATTTCATAAGAATGATTCTGGTTCTAACAAATCTACGGAATCCAGAATTTAATGCGATGCACGGTAAGCGTAGTTTTCGAACACGGTTTTTTGACAATTACTGTAACAATTACGCAATAACTAATTTATTGTTCTTCAATATTTTTTCATTTATTTCTGCTTGGCCCGAAAACCCCCAGCAATACTTGAGGGTACATTGAATTACATTAGCATTGTTTAGGAACCATTACTCTCAGATCAATAGAATGAGTACACGTGGATTGTATGTGCGAAGCCTCATCGCGTATATGATGAAATGGGGGAGACAAAGAACTGTAGCGGTAGTTTTCGCTTTAGTCTGTTGTGGTGAGGATTCTGTTTTCCGATTTTGAAATGTACAGCTGAGGGAATCTGAGGAATTTTAGAATAGAAGCGATAGGAGGAAGGAATAAGAGGGAGAAATGGATGGAGATCGGACTGATGACGTATTCTATTAGATACAAATTATATATTTAATTCGTTCAATATTTTCAACATAGTATTAAACGAAGGATATGGAAAACATATTTATAAAAAAAGGGATGCACATGTAGAAAATAGAATTATGAAATGTTCCAAATGTTTGCAGTCCAAAATCAGGAATGCAAACACGTTTCGAACACAAAGGAAACAATAACTGTTTTGGTTTCCATTCGTTTGGCTGCTGGGATATTTGTAAAACCATAAAGGCTGTCACTAGAAGCCCTTCGTAGGTTTTGGTAGATACTTGACTAGCCGCCCCTGTGTATTATGAAAAGAAGAAATTATTCGCAAAGGAAAGGAAACAACTTTGGAAGAAATAAGGTTGCATAGTCAATGCCAATCTTTGATGTCCATTTCTGAAATTTTAAACAGAAATAATAAACCTGGGTATTTTTGAAAAAGTAGAAAACTGGGAAACATTAACATTGGTTTATTCCTGTCAAAGAAAACACTAGAAAACCAGAAATTTCCAACTAGCTTAGTAAATCAAATGGTCGTGTTATTCTTGGGGAACAGTGAATCCGCGATTAAGTGACCAAAACTAGCGAGTAAACTTCGAAATGAAATGAAGCAGATGACACATCGACAAGGTTAATATGCGCACGTCGACTGGAGCTCCAAAATCCTTCCCCCCTTTTTTATTATTCATAGTTAATTTAGTACAACATAAACAAGCGCGGTTGTTAACATTTGTTAGTTATTGTAAGTTAGACGTTTTCAGAATCGAGTAATAGAAAACTAAATGATCTGCAAACGAACTATGGATTAAGTTTGATAGTGTAGTGTTTGGTTGTAGACGAAATAACTACTGACTCCTTTCACACTCTTCTCGCAACTGGCAAAATAGAGTTTAATAAAATCTAGGCATGTAGTTAAGTTAAATTCATGTCGTCAAAAAGCGCAGAAGTGGCAATCTCAGCATGTCTCTATATCAATCACGAAGAATCCTTAAAAATTCTACATACAGCGATTAATCCTTACAAGTCAACCCACTCTATTTGACTTCTGATTTTATATATTTCGAAAAAATCCTTAGGATAGTATTAAAACTGCTTAATCCTCTAGTTTAAAATATTTGTATATAATTATCCTTAAGGTGTGTTCTAAAATATAGGAGTTTCTAGAATATAATATTAGCTGTAAGTATTGGAATGTTGATCCGGTAAATTAAAATATTTTAGTTTTCTTAGGTTTTAGAATTTTTATTACCTTAAAAGGGGTATAAGCAGAACGACACAGTTGAAAGTAGTGGACACATCAGGGATATGAAACAATAAGCAGTTTGAACATTTTTAAATACAGATAATTGAATATTTCGAGTTAACACAACACTTAAATAAATATATAAAACTATTCTAAACCTACCTTTCTACATTTCATCCCTTCTCATGTGACATGCGGATTTGATAGATGGTTTTCCATGGCAAATTTCCTATTACCAACCTGGTCACATTACGGTAGTTTCTGTAATGCCGAACATTCTTTCTTACTTTTCTTTCTTTCATCGTGTTTCTTTTCTTCTTCCTATCCCCTTTTTACTTTTAATTTTCCCCCTTTTTGTCTCTTTCCAGTAGTTATTTCTTTCCTGCATTCTCTTTTTTGCCTTTTTTCATTATTATTTTTGTTGTCAATATGCCTCGGAGACTACGCGCAGCTAAGAGGGCTATTTAACCAAATGAGCCCTGCTGGGACGAAGGAGTTGCGAAATCCACAGCGTGTTGAAGCAGCTTTGTTTATAAGCCCCGGGCCACGAGAGCTGCCTCTATTGCGCCTGAGGAATGCTTAAGCGGAGGAGTTAAAACGCATTCCGACTTGTTATCGTTTACACACGAGTTATGTTCGAAGCGAGCGCCTACTACGCTGCGTACACGTTTCGTACGACCCAGGCACGCTTGATTTTCTACGAGGGCCGTAATTATGTTCGTAACTATTTTGCATGGAGACACCGTTTATAAAATTTTATGTGAGAGCGAATCGTTATAAAGGAAGGGTAAGGGGTGCTGAATACAGCCACATCCCTTCAAAGAGGATATCAAACCTCTCAGACGGAGATACGTGTCACAAATAACAACATTATAACACGAATAAAACATAATTTTGTCAATCTTGGTTTTAAAAGTGAAAATAACTTCTTGCTAGAACAAATTTTGAATAGAAAACTTTGATGTGCTCGTTATATAGTCTCGGCCAGGTCTGTGTGGATAAAGACTGTAACAAAATTGTAATAATCTATATCAGTTATTTTCAATGGGCGTGGAATTGAATGAAAAAGTGCAGCCCCCAAGCGTGTGAAAAATGTCAAGGGTTTTGTTAGATACCCAGGATCTCGGTGGAAACTACTAAATCAATAAAACAGTTTCGATTTTGACTTCAAAGTTCAAATATTTAATTGTGATTTTAAGTCCTTCGCATAATGCTCATACCGACTGAATCCTCTTCTTCAGTGCGTCTCTTCTTGCGACACGGCAGATGTTATGTGAGAGCAAGGTACCAAGAGAATGCCCGTCATTAAATATTTGCTACTCGAGTGTTGCCTTGTGAGGCAGCAACATTTTTTATATTCTTGGTATGTAAAGAAGTGTCGTTCCTTGTGTACACTGTAATATGTTATTGCTGTTATAAAATACTGTCTGGAATGGCTCATGAGGAGTATACTAGCTTCCTCCGGTGTGTGTTCGGGGTTCGATTCCCAGTCAAGCAAAAATAGAATTGTAATTTTCCTTTAAAAATCGCCTCAGTTTCTGTAGCTGTGTGACGAAGAAAAAGCTCTGGCAGGCGGAGTTTGTTAGTTGTTAGTTTGTTAGTGAAGGGAGACCGTCATGTTCACCACGTGTCTCTTACCCCCAAGCGTGGGAATTAAACCAGCCCCAGGCGTAGGGGACTCCGTTAGCTAGCCGGCGAAGTCGGGCAGTAGACCCAAAATGCCAAATACATAAATAGACATTTTGCAATATTAGTGAAGAATGTGTTTGATACAATAATTGATTTGTTGCAGTTATACTATTTGTTCTTGTCAACTGTGTGTACTACTTTTAGAAAAACCACCGGCATTTTTTTTTGCTGCAGGCCAATAGTATTATGTATTTTCTGTCGGTATAATATTAAGAGACACAGCCAACTAGGTAAGAATATTACTCTGTCGCAGAACGTTGTGTAACAGAATCTAAAATAGAAACTAGATGTCTAGTCGTATGATGAATAATAAACAGCGAAATGTTCTCGCGATTTCAACAAGAAATTTTAAAAACAGTTTCAGTACTCACATGGAGCAGTCGATAGAGCGATTAACAGTTTTTTTTCTTGCAGAGCTAGTTTCTATTTCTAGGTCTGTGACTTTTAAAAATGTTGCTCCTGCTTTTCATATGAGATGTATTAGACATGCTATATGATATCTAAACTATGTTGTATTCATGTGTTGTGTGACAATACGCGACTTCGTTGTTCAGAAGATCTACATCGCAATATTTGAATTAATGATAAAGTTTGCTTTTTATTGAGATGCCATCATTCATTGGTTAGAATACCATTTTCAGAACCATGGTTTTCTAACACACGAACTTTAAGGGATCTAGAAGAACACGAAGCGTATTTTAACATTGCATGATCATCCGTCATAGAGTTACATCGGCAAACAGACTGCATTTTTGTCACGTATCCTTTAAAACCTCACGTAAGTGTTTTTATGAACGCAATGAACAATGGAGGGTAAAATAATTGTGTATAATTCCATAATTATTGGTTAAATCAATTCAAAAATAAAAGAAGGTCTAAAATACTCTAAAACTTGAATTATTAGTAACTCTACCGCTTTCTGTTCGATAACTAACACTGATACAGAGTGGCTAATTTAAATTTCTCAAATATATTCCAACTTCTAAGATCCAACTGTTCTATGTATGGAAGTAATGTTACAAAAACATGAAAAACTCCAATTTTTGTGTGAATTAGTACTACAGAAAAGAGATACTAGACTGACTTTCGTATGAATCTATTAACTTTTGAGCTTACTTTAAAATTATAAATACAATTAATTTTCTATTTTTGCACACGTCAAGTTCCAAACTGAAAAACAATATAACTAATCTCAATAAATCTCGTTTAACATACATTTATTGATATTACAGTGCAATTATTCATAGTTGGAATCTTTTATTACTGCCAGTCAAGTAATTTTCAACACGATAATTGCTTTCTAGAAACGAATGTCTTGTTACACCTTGAGCGTGGTAGTTGATTTGTTGTTACCCAACTCGAAGTTCAGAATTAATGATGTCCCTACTTTTGTACGAAGTTTGTGGTTTAACTTCACGGGCAAGTTGTCCCTTGTAATTCGTGTCGGGTGTGATGCTTTGCATGCTATAGGCACACCTCTAGACGCGAAGTTGCATTGGGGTAGTTTTCAACGCCTTTCCCTCTTCAATTCACTCCTTTGTCATTTCCAGCCAGAATTTCGCCGTAATTTGTCTCAAAAACACTTTCCGAGAGAGGATTTTAGTTTTAGTTATTTTACGTAAAAGATAATAATGTGATGCACTCGTAAATGAAACAAAATTAAATAATTACAGACTTTCGGTGAAATATTGAAATTAGTATAAATTATTTATAATTGTTGATGATCGTATATCGTTCTGTAACTACAAAATTCTAGTACAAAATTCTAAAGTCATTAATTAAACGTATAAAATTACTCATAATTTAATGATCTTATACAATCGATAATTACAAAAAAATATTCGTTGTCGGTTGATTACTGATTCTGATAATGCGTTCACTTTTTCTAATTCAATAAACTTTTTCTTTATAACTTGCGCTTCCAGTCATCTGCAAATTCACAGAGTTCAACAAAAGAGGAATCTACGCCATTTTTATAAACGTACTTCAAATATTGAATAATATAAGATAAAATGTAACCGTTTAAGATAAAATCTTGTATTTAAAATAGCTTTTATTTCAAGCAAAATTGTGCAAAAATTTCTTATTTGTAACAGATATTATTCATTTTATTTCAATATCTATTTTTGATTAGCAGGTTTTATTACGAAAGAAATATACCTTCAAAATAGAAGTGGAAAGAAAACGCTTTAACTTTTGCAATTTTCAAAAATCCGGAAAATGCGCCAAAATTATGACTTGTGCCATTTTTACAAGGGTGATTTTCTCTATTCAAGGAACAAATTTAAAGAAAAAATTTGGAGCCATTTGTGAGAAAATGTGTAAATATCTATTGAGTTTCATGCAAAGTACCCCCGAAAGTTAAAATATTACTTTGAAATTCAACGGACTGTAAATATCGTTCAGATTGATAAGGAAAAATCAATTCTGATAAAAACTCTATCCCTATTTATAAGCTAGCTTTATTTAATGATGGGCAACATCATTGCATAAAATCAATTTGCATTAAATCAATTGTGTAGTATAAATGATTACGTACAAAACGTAGATTCTGAATACATATTTAGGAACAATAATTATTAATACTTTCTGGTTTAAGGAACCTTCAAATCGAGTTTTTCGGTCACAAAATTGCCATTTATTGCCGCAGAATTACATCACTTTCTGTATACTAAGTAGTACGCGAGCGTAAATATTATCCCCTGTAGGCGATAAAGAGGTACTTTATCCATGTATTATTAACCGTGAAGAAACGTCGCTAAATTTCTGAATAAATTTAAAACAAATTAGCCTACGTATAATATTTCTTAACACTGCAACCGCGTTTCACGGTGTGGCCAGATATGAAAAACGAGGCCAAAACTGCAAATCGCCTCAGTTCAATGAAATATATTCATTTAAGTCAATATTACTGTAAAGTCGTGGTGCTTTGTTTTATCATTAAAACCACGAAAATAAATTGCCACTGAAATATAGCCTAAAATTAGCACGTTTTTCTCAAAATTTACAAAAGGTCTCTTGTACCGTTGTGATTTTCACCCATACATTTAACCTACGTGTAATATCTTCGACTCCGGTTAATAAGCTGGTAAGTTATTAATGATTAAATTTTACAGAAGAGTCAAAAAACAACTTTCTGCTGTTGCTGTAAATCAGAAGTAAATGACTATAACGAAAACTACACCCAAATAGTTTAGTTTGCATATCACCTTTGCTTTAATATATTTAGTGCCTGATTTACTTCAGTTTATATATATATATATATATATATATATATATATATATATATATATATATATATAGTACGGAGTTGCTCTACAGCTGTCGCCGTTTCTCCGCTCTCAGTCTCCATGCCTCTCTATTGGACCATAGATTATCTTGCGTCATAGCATTTCTCTTGCGTCATAGCATCTTGCACTTCATGCTGCCATGCAAGTCTGGGTCTTCCTCTCTTCTGCCTTTCTGTCGGCACCCATTTCAGGACTCGTTGTTTTGGCCATCTTTCGTCTGTCATTCGCATAACATGACCGTACCAGACTATTTGTTTTTTTTCTCTATTTCGTCAAGGATAGGATTCTTTACATCCATTTTTTTGCTTACGTCGTCGTACCTGATTCTATCACGTCTGCTATAACAGCAACTTCTACGCCCGAAGTCCATTTCAAGGGCCAACAGCTTCCCTTTTGTTCTTTTATCAATCTCCCAAACTTCTGAACCGTATGTTGTAACACTCTTAACTAGCGAGGAGTAAAGACGTCTTTTAGTAGTGTTAGTGATGGTTTTGTTCCATAAGACAGATTTATACTTCGTATCACGTTTCTCCCCAAGCTTATTCGTCTCTCAATTTCGTCTTGGTTATTTCCCTTATTGTTAAAAAGTAGACCAAAGTATTTATATTTGTTTACCCCTTTCATTTTTCCTCCATTTCCCAAAAGATCTTCTATTTCATTTTTACCAACTGCCAGGTATTCAGATTGCTCCATATTAAAACATGTTTTTTTCTATCTCAGAGCATTCATGACATATCGGCTTGTTCACTGGGGTCAAAGATGTTTCGTTACACCGCCTCCAGGTTGTTCTGTGGTTTCGGCGGGCGCGTTGCCCTCGGGGGCGGGAGCCAGCACCTTCTCTTCGCACGGGCGCCGCTTGCGTTTGGCGGCTGCTCTCGGGTTAATTAAGTGATCGCGAGTTAATTGCCCTCTCGCGACGCCTTCATCCTTCCCTCCTCACTTCGACCTTTTCCTCTCCGCCCCCTCACAACTCCTCGCCAAAAACCTTCCCGTCTCACTCCGCTGTGCTCCGCGTCGCCACGGCATTCCCCGGTTGCCCCGCCAAGGATCGCTCCGCCATGGTGACCTCCACCACTCCCAACTCTATCCCTTCCCCCTCCTTCACACTGTGTGTTCAAAATTAATATTTGAATTAAAATAACTGGGATAAATAATCGATGAAAAGAATCGACCTGTAGATTAATTGGTATAAAACTATTCGGTTTCAATTTTCGATTATTTATGCGAAATAATCGATTGCAGTTCTACTCGCGGCTAATTAACCAAAGCAACCTGGAGAGGTGGTTCAGTTCAACACTGATGTCACTGCAGTGCCTCTGACAGGGAGGTCCTGGGTTTCGAATCCTGACGGTGGCAGAAATGTTGATACTAGCTAGATAGCTAAGTCGAGTTCTGTCACGGTCTAGAGGGGAATTCTAGCAGCCAGCTGCTCTAATGGGTTGTTTTCCAATTCTAAAGGGTATTTTTCTTCTATCAACGCCAGGCGAATGCTGAAACAATTACCTACCACACGGACCAAGCGCGGTCTTTCCTTCCCATTCCGTGTCCTATCTTACGCCTTACTTACACACACTTATATGCAATACACTACCACATATTCCAGGAGAACGGTCGGGCGTTAAGAGATTTTCCCGGCTTGGGTACTTCCTTGCTTGTGGGAGATACTTTGTTGAGGATGTTCCCGCCAGCCGACGGATCCCGCCAACAAGCAGGGCAAGATCACCGCAACCTCTCGAATAGAAACGTGTAATACATTTAACGGGACTAATGACCTTAGCAGTTGACGATCCCGAAATCACTAGTAGTAAATCACTAGCAATAATCAATCAATAAATCTACCCTGCGTCACTCTACATGTGTCTCTCTCACCCAGTCCCGCACGCGGTGGTCCTTATCGTTGGTCACACTCCTCTTCCACCCTGTTCTTTCTCGCTAGCCCTGTTCCGACCCGCCCCTCCTCCTCACCGTTCTGTCCCGACCCTTGCTTTCTCGGCCTGTCCTACCCTAGCCTGTCCCGGACCACATTGTTCCGACCCGGTTTGTGGCGACCCGGGTTGTTATCATTTCTCAGATGACTTTTCCCGATCCGTCTTATTCCTGCCCCTCTTCACCCGGTCTGCCCTGCCCTGCCCCGTTCCGATCCTTCCACTTCCAACTGGGTCCGTCGCGTTCGACCTGCCCCCTATTTATCGTGTCAGTTCCTCCCGATTCTTTGCCCCCCCCCCTGCCCAACCCTTTTCCTTCCCCTTCTGTGCCGACAATTACTTCCGTCTTTCTCCTGTTCCTCTGCGACCCATGCCAGAGACAGATCAATCTGGAGGCGGTGTAACGAAATTTTTTTCTTTAAAATAAAATATTGAATAGGCCGATCAGATGGCCGAGATCGCTAAGGCAGTAGTGCCGGAGTGGTTTCGGACCAGAAGATCGCGGGTTCGAGTCCCGCCTCGGGCATGGATGTATTTGTGTATGTCTGTATGTGTTGTCCTTTCACCCCCATTATCATCGTATCATCATTTCATCTTCCATACCCCCAGGGCTAACAACCGTGGGGGATAAAAATCGGATCCAGCTAAAATGCTGGTCCCCCCAAAAAGTTGTTGCAAGCACATGCCACCGCGATAATAAATAAAAACTGAGCCACGGTAAATGCAGGATGCTTGCTTGCGTGGTCATAGTCGGCCGATTAACGAAAAAAAAAAAATTGAATATAAGTTTGTTTTCGTAATAAAATCTGTTCATTAGAAACATCTTAAAGTAAGATCATGTAATATTTTTCAAAATAAAAGCGGTTTTTACTTCATTTTGCGTGAAATATGGTAAATTAAAAAAAAACTAATTTTTTTTCTAAATCGATTCCAATTTATATTTTATTTTTTCTCTGCCCAGTATAAGAATTATTGTTAAATTAATTATTTCTGCATTCAATCGTCACTTATTTAACACACACTTACTTTCTGCAACTGGTGTTTCCTTTCGCCGTTAGCAGGCATTTTCCTCCTCATGCCATTGCGCTTCTCATCACCATGATATAATTCAAATTTCCATTTTTTAGTTCCATGCGAATTTTCTCAATACGTTAATGGTTAATAATGCAACTCCTACCACCCACCTCCCATCCTGTCCCGTTTCGTCCCACCCCCGCTCGGCCCCTTCTCGACCTGCCCTCTACTCCAATCGGTCCAGCCTATATTTTGAAGCTCCTTGCTATCCCGGTGTTTCTTCTCTACCTCACCTTCTTTTGGATCGTTCTTCTTTTCTGAATTCAATTGTCACTTATTTAGCAAACAACTTGCTTTCTACAACTGCTCTTTCCTTTCGCCGTTAGCACGTCTTTGCTTCCTCATATTATTCCGCTTCCCATGACCACTATATAATTTTAATTTCGATATTTTTAGTTCCATGCGAATTTTCTCGAGACGCATGATTCATTTTAAATAAACGTTTTTGTGTCCTTATTTACTAATTAACTAGACGTTAACTTGACTGGGTTTGTCTTTTCAAATTTCCCTTCCATTATTCCCTTTCAAAAGTAGGTCGTTAAAGAAACGTGTAGCATCATTTAACTGTTTTCATATTTCCCTCGTAACCACGGTCTTCCAGGTCCAGGTAAGTTATGAAACGTATATCAAACTCGAACGCAATAAAAAGCTATAACGTATCTGTAGAAAATAAAAACTAGTTTTTCGTCAAGTTATGAATTGCTAGAATTTCCCACTGCATCACGTATGTAATTGTCTCTTTTGTTACTGTACCTCCTACTGAATATTTCGCTTGGACTAGTTATTCTTCCTTCCTATTCTTTGTTGAACGTCCCTATAACCTTTTTACTTTATCTCCGAGTGTTATCCATTGCCACATCCCATTATCGGTCTGATACGTCTTTCTTAATGATTAAAATTTCTCAGAGGAATGCGCACTCTCTTGTTTTCCTCAACGCGTTCTTTTGTTCTCACTTGCTTGGAACGACTTGTTTGGTGAAGATAATTTTGCCTTTCCGCTTAAAAGACATCGGGGTGTCAGGTGAAATTCCAGATCTAATTATGCCTTTGAAACAGGAGATAAGGAAAATAATATGAGACATTTAGCTGCTGTGAAGTAGAAAAGTTACTTTTGCAATAATTAATGAAGGAGACATTCTGAGACACAATTACTGTAAAATAATATGAACCAATTTATCACAACTGAATTGAATTGCATAGAAGCAATTAATCACAAATGAATATAGAATGAAGAAGCCTTATTTTAAATAATGTACTTATACGTCGCCACCCAAGTTGCAACGTTGATTTAGACCGAAGCATAAAGCGTGTAGCACTAAGTTTAGTGCAAGAAACATCATATGAGAGTGAAGTGATAGGGGGCGGCATATACTGGTTGGCGATCAATGGTTGGTACCGTAATCTCACAGGGGACAAGGTGGGGGGACAAAAGAGTAAGGCAAACACACATGCAAACTATATATATATATATATATATATATATATATATATATATATATATATATATATATATATACATATACTGAAATAAAAAAGGAGTCAAATTGTGTAAATTAGGTGATTTTTTATTTCTGTGTTAACTTTCCTTCCTGAACAAATATATTGATTTATTTAGTAAAAAATAAACAATTTACATGTTTTTGGAGTGTTTCTATGCTTTTGCAATGTAAAGTTTTGCCTAGATAGCATTTTTTCAAACCAACTATTGAGTGCTTATTGCGGCTCAACCATTTGGAATATCCCAGTAGTTTATTACACAAAATGTGCTTAAAATTGTCTTAAGAGCTTATTTGCAAAGTTTCGACGTTTCCTCCCCGGACTTGTATTTGCAGATCACACACATGTTGAACATTGGAATCTGAGTGACTCAATGTGAAGCCAAGTGCTATGACGAAACAGAAGCGAACAGTCGAGGTTCACAGCACAATTGTCGTAGAGGCGTAATCATGAATGGGTGCAATGAATAAATATGTTAAGGGTGTAGGTTGAGCCGGGGCGCGGAGAATGCATTGGAAGGAACAAAAGCTAATCACAGATTGTTTGGTCTGTGAGAAGTGGTGCCTGAGCAAAGACTGTCCCAAGACCGCGATGATTTCTTTAATTAATTAGTGATTCCTGGTCCGTCAACTGCTAAGGTTATTTGTCCCGTAAGTATAATGACTGTTTTTAGTGCGGGAAATTTCTGTGATCTTTCCCCGTTAGATGGCGAAATCCGGCGCCGACCTACGAAGGTTTCCCGCAGCCAGGTATCTCGCTACAGCAAGGCACCGTTCCAGGCGAGACAAGCTCTAAGCTTGGTAGTGTAGTGCACGTAAGTGTGAGTGTGTGAGTGTAAGGGGGCGAGGAAAGGGCAAGGGAGGGAAAGAAGAGATCGCTCGCGGTTCGTGGCATTGGTATATTGGTATATTAGACGGGGTTCCATAATCCATGAGAAGTATTGACAGACGATAACTGCTGTGGAAAAGCTTCTCCCGCTCCTCGTGTGAGTAACTCAATGCAACCACTAAGATTCCCTTCCCACGGAGCCACTCAGCGGCGCTTCCGAGTAGCGCTTCTGCTGGCTAAACATTGGTTTAAATGTAGACATTTACACTACATACGGTCAGGCTGCTTAGTGGCATACTCTTGTCAGTAGAAGGGCTCTAAATGGCAGCCTTCACACTATGTCACTCGGGACCGTCATTGAATTGAACTGTTTGTTTATCGCCTTGCGACCGCCGGTGCCCACAGCCGTGTCTTACGAAACAATTCTCTTTCAGTCAGTAGCGCTGGTCGGAATCTGAGCGGCTGAGCCAGTGCTTCTCAGTGTGTTAACTGAGCTGCTGTATTGATGTGTACCACTCTAACGCACTCAGGCTTACGCGCAATATTTCATGTGTGAGGTGGAGGAACATACGAAAAAAACAACGATTTCTAACTTTTTAAATGAATTTTGTCATCCAAATTTGCCGGAAAAATAAAGATATTTCAATGAAGTTTATTTTGAACTATTCATTTTCAATACAAAATAATTCCATTATGCGTAAATTACGGTTATATTTTTTGATAATTTTCTTATGATGATTCATTATTCATACCGAAAAATATTATCTTCATTAGAATGTACGTAGAACATCCCATACGTCTTGTTTGAATTGTTCTTTGCTCTCATATCAATGTTATCAACCTCACAAGCATTGCCTTCTGGAGTCTCAATGATGGAATCCATATTTTTAAAACCATATCGTAAAAATAAATACTATTAGTTAAAATAACTAATTATATAAAACAAAGGATTTAATAGAGATTTTACACTCTTAGAGAATCTTCCTTATGCTATCTCACTTTAACCTTTCACTTTGAGTAATAAATATTAATATTTATATATTAATCATAATACTTAAAAAATTGCATTGCAGAATTCCTAAATCACAATTATTTATATTTCCAATTAGTGTGTGTTTGCGTGAAGACTCTGTCAAATAAATTTATCACTCATTTCGTCTTCTCGTGCCATTTATTTCTTCGCCATTACAACTCCATTAGATAGAAATTTAGTTTCGCAATATACTTTCATTTGTTCCTATTAACGAAGTAATATTCGTACTGTCGCATACTCTTGACATTCCTATCACAGCAATTGGTTTCGATGAAGTTATCGTGCCACAAGATTTGCTTCTTTCCACTAGCTGCGACCCCAAGAAAACTTAAATTCATTTTTGTTCTCTCGCGAGTCAGTAAGTAGCGGGAAACTTCTCCTCAATCAGGGTAGCCAACTTTTGATGGATCGGCCAGGCAACGGAAGGAGAGTTTAAAGTCGGGTGAACGAACTTATGCAGGGTGCTTTGAGCTGTCGCGACATGAAGCCCTTGGTGGTAAGTCATGTCATACGAAACTCCCTTGAATTTCAAATTATCACTCAGAACTAAGGGGGAGGGTCGGTGTCTGGTCGTGAAGTTTCCTAGAAGTTGGTGCCCCACGACTTGTAGCATGCTGATACTGATACAGGATGTAATGAAAATTTGAGATATATCTGACGAGCTGTTCACAAGATTATGTGGTCACTTTTCATCAAAAGATGGATGGGATGTGTTAAAGTGCAATAAATGTTAAAAAACAAAATAAGCAACGTTGATTAATGAGATGGTACCTTGTTAGAAAATATTTCGTTTAAAATATTCCCACATTTTGTCGCGGTCTATCTGCAAAGGGTAGAAGATTTAGCCTTAACCAGATTAAAGCCTAATCTGAAAGGAAATATTTTACCTTTTCGCATTTTCACAAGCTAAGTTCTTGGAAGTACTTGGAAACTGATTGATGAACACAAAGTTTACATACTAAATGGTTTTAAATGATCAGAACTGCAAAATGTAGACGAGGGACGGCAATACTCTAATTCTACAATAGTTTGGTATATCAACATTAATAATGTTTAACCACTGATCACAAATTTATTCTCTCCAGCAGATAACTGGCAGTTAGGTTATTCATAATTGTCCAAATTTGTGATAGGCAACATTTTTATTTTAAATATCTAATTGCACTTCTTACGAATTAAGGAGAAGATGAACACTACGATTTACCTACAGAATATTATTCAACTTTATTTGTATTCGTGTCACCTCCCTATCGTCTTTAATATTTTCACTTGCAAATCCCTTTTTTATACAAACCGTAAGCAAATATGTAAAGAAAATATATTTTCTTCACATATTTGCCGCTCTTCCCATGCTTAGCGCGTATTTTGACTGAGGACTGCTAGATGGAATGAGAAGTACAATCATTAGAAGAAATTTCGATAGGCACGAGTACAGATAGAAAGTTTAAGAGAAAGGTATATCGTATTTAAAATAAGTGGTGTAAATAGAGAAGCGGTATTAATAAGCTTGAATTGTCGTTTCTCTGTTTACAGGTAAGAACAAAGTATTGTAAATAGTTTTTGTATAATAATGTAAATAATAGTTGATAAAAGTGAATAAAACTCCTCTCTGTTTACAGGGAAACATATATTAGCTTAATGATTATCCTGCACAAATAATTGTCTTATAAAACGACAATTCAAGCTTACTACTACCGCTTCTCTATTTACACCACTTATTTTAATTACGATATATCTTTCTTATAAACTTTCTATCTGTCCTATCTAAATTCCTTCTAATGACCGTACTTCTCATTCCATCTAGCGGTTCTTAGTCAAAATACGCGCTAAGCGTGGGAAGCGCGGGGTATTCAAATTGAAGAAAATATATTTTCTTTACTCTCATACCAAGGAACGGAACTTGCGAAACGTTCGGTATTGGATTTCAATACAGTGCCCTGAAGACTAGGGTGCACCTGAAGTTCTCGTCATGCTACTTTTTTATTCGAGAGGGAAGTTGATGAATATGCAAATCGTTTAATGAAGGTAGCAACTTCACAGCGGTGAACCGCCTATGGCGGGGGTGTGCAGAATCGATTGAACTTTCGTCGGCAGTATTACGAGATCGTGTTTCGAACAGAAGGGGGGAAATTAAATTTTGATCCTGTGACGAAGGCTTTGTCATTAAAATAATTAAGTACTTATCGGTAACGGGAAGCTTCTCTGGCTAGCTCATCGGGTAGTTCGCTACATTTTGTGCGTTTGATCCACCGTTGATTTCTAGGGGAGGGGGACTATTGGTGTGTAAATTACAGTTAGGCTTCAGTGAGATTAATATTTTAAGGGACTGTGAGCAGGAGTAAAGTGTTGAATCCCCTGATAATATTGCAATATTGAACAATCAAAGTGAATGTGAACATTAATTGAACTTTATCACTTATGAACTTAAAATGTGTTTACGTATTTCTGAACAAGTGCGCAATTTAAAAAAAATTAAAACTTGGAAGTCTATTCTACGAGGGCCTTATACATTTTTTCCCGTGATTAATACATCCCAAATTTGATGAAATATATTCCTTGCGAAACCTGTTTATCAGAGCTGAATAGTGAACGAAGTTGATAGGTCGAATAATGGAGATTCAAGGTTAAACTGCCAGTGAAATGTACTAGATTACTTATATTAAGATAAGACTACTGGATAATCAATGGCACTAGTTGCGATGTGCAGGTCCTTGGTGGCTCGTTAGTTAGCGCACAGTTATCATTTTCTCCCGAGCTACTAGTAGCTGACGATCGACATTTGGCCTGGTCTAGATTTTATTTTTGGAAATGGATTAGCTATTATCAACGATTTAATATTTCTGAAGCCGGGAAAGAATAAGATTGATAATTATGTTATACATGTTTTAAGAGGTGTAGCCCTCGGTGGCTTAGTTGGTTAGTGTGTTCGTGTTCCACGGCCCAACCCCGGGTTCTATTCTGGGTCGGGTCAAAATAATAACTGTTCGCTTTCCTTACAAATGTTCCGGTACTTATTGGTATGTGACGTTGAGAAAGCTCATCTTAAGGCTATGAAGACCAGAATATACGGCAAAGAAATGTCTTTGTGCTAACCACACGAACCTCTTATCCCATGGTCGTGAGACTGGGTCACCGCTGATCGATCAAGGCCCGTAACGGGCTGTCGAGCTATACGACAGGGCAGTAGTGATGTGCAATTTTTCCTTTTAGATGATCAATCGAATTAAAAATTTGAAAACAAAAACACAGTTTTGAATGATTTGTTGAATAAAATATTGCATTATTTTTCTCAATATATTCCTGTAGTTTTATTTAATTTAATATTTATTTAACTTTACCAAAAAATAATATATAAGTTTTTTTCTTTATTTGAAAGTAAATAAATTGTTAATAAGTAAACATTTGCGAAGTCTTTTGTCTGTCCTTGGTAAATGAATTAATTTACAATCTTCTAAATCTAAAGACAACATTTTGCCGTTTTGGAGAAAGATATAAAATCAGTATATTTCGCCATTTTCATCTCTTTCGTAGAGTGTTTTTCAGAATTAATTGAATTGCCGCGTAGAGCCGAAGAGTACTTTTAAAGTGATGTATATTATATTATTTCTATGATATGCTTGTTTTATAACGTACAATTTAGTTACCAGGTGTTTACGAATCGAGTAACTTCTAAAACTAATATGCCCTAATTTTATATTACATTGAATTGAAATAAGTCTAAAATTTTATGTATAAATTTGCTAACTACAAAAATTGCAGCCATCAGCTCTCTTACTGTAGAGGTGAACGAATATTAACCTTACAATATGTATGAAACATTTAATTTTATTTGAATACAATTTTACGTTGAAACAGCCTTTTGACCGACGTCTACCAAACGACGAACGAAGTTCCCTGAGAGAAGAATGGTGTGAAAGGAAGAGCGGATGAATGGCAATGAAATCGGGAGAAGGGCGGAATTGGAGATGCGGGCGAGGCTTTTGTGTCTAGGGCGGTAGCAAAGAAAGGGCGAGGGGTGAGGAATGAACTGCATCAGGGAGAGCGCGAGCCCAAAGAGGAATCGTGTCGTGTGCGGGTTGCGACAGGAAAAAGAGTTTGGTGGAGTTCGACAAGGCAGGTTAAATAGAAGAATTTGAATGTGAGGGAATGGGGAGAGGGTGGGTATATATTGGGAGAGAATAGGGAAGAACTTTGGACTACAAAGGGAGGGCGAGTATGGGTCGCGGCAAATCAACAGGAAGAAGAAGCAGGAGTAACATGAAATAGGAGTAAAGATGTAAGAGTAAAGTGAGATAGCGCTTGTGTCAAATTCTTTATTCGATTTGATATGAATCTAGTTCGACAAGGCAGGTTAAATAGAAGAATTTGAATGTGAGGGAATGGGGAGAGGGTGGGTATATATTGCGAAAGAATAGGGAAGAACTGTGGACTACAAAGGGAGGGCGAGTATGGGTCGCGGCAAATCAACAGGAAGAAGAAGCAGGAGTAACATGAAATAGGAGTAAAGATGTAAGAGTAAAGTGAGATAGCGCTTGTGTCAAATTCTTTATTCGATTTGATATGAATCCAGTTCGACAAGGCAGGTTAAATAGAAGAATTTGAATGTGAGGGAATGGGGAGAGGGTGGGTATATATTGCGAAAGAATAGGGAAGAACTGTGGACTACAAAGGGAGGGCGAGTATGGGTCGCGGCAAATCAACAGGAAGAAGAAGCAGGAGTAACATGAAATAGGAGTAAAGATGTAAGAGTAAAGTGAGATAGCGCTTGTGTCGAATTCTTTATTCGATTTGATATGTATCTAGTTCGACAAGGCAGGTTAAATAGAAGAATTTGAATGTGAGGGAATGGGGAGAGGGTGGGTATATATTGCGAAAGAATAGGGAAGAACTGTGGACTACAAAGGGAGGGCGAGTATGGGTCGCGGCAAATCAACAGGAAGAAGAAGCAGAAGTATCATGACATAGGAGTAAAGATGTAAGAGTAAAGTGAGATAGCGCTTGTGTCAAATTCTTTATTCGATTTGATATGTATCTAGTTCGGGTCGGGTTCAGTTCGGGCCGGGTTCGGGTAGGATTATGAACGAGTTCGGGTAGGATTAGGAACGAGTTCGGGTGCTGAGCGTTGTGGAGGCGGACGTCTTTGAAACTAGGAAGCAGGACAGTTGGACAGGGTAGGGTAAAGAAAGGCAGGTAAGAGTAGGATAATATCACACTCTCACACTCGCATCACACACATACGTCTCATGTTGGCTCGGATTCAGGTCATGTTCGATTTGCGCTCGCGTCTTGTTTTGGGCGCGTTCTGGTTGCATTTTGGTCGCATTCTTTTCGCGTTACGTTTGTATTTTGACCGTTTTGATAACCGGATACGGGTAGTGTTTTTTTCGCATACCGAGTCGGATACGGGTCATTTGCTATTCGTGTTTGATTATTGTTCGGGTTGCGTTTGAGTCGTGTTATGGTCGCGTACTGGCCGCGCTTGACTCTCATACAAGTCGCATTCGAAAGGCGTTCTGGTCGCGCTCTCATCATGAAGCCGTTTCTGTTGCAATTCGGTCGCGTTCAGGGCATTAGGTTCGCGTTCGATTCGAGTTGGGTTCGGGTCAGTCTTGGACTAGACTCTAGTCTGGGGTTGTGCCTCAGTGAGTGCGATTAGGTCTTGAGCCACTATCGCGCCGGAATCGAGCCGGTCTTGCATCGGGTCAGGTCCGGGTTGAATATCGAAATCTGTACTCCAGGATGTTAACAGGATGAGATATGGTCGGGAGCCGACTCGGAAGAGCGTCGTATTCGATGTGTATTCTATTCTTGTTCGGCTCGCGAAGTCGTTTCTTTTGGGTCGTGTTCTGCCTTGTTCGGCACGCATTCGGGTCGTATTAAGTATAAGTTCTGGTCGCGTTATGGTTGTATAAGGTTCGTGTTGATATTGGGCTAGTCTCAAGTCAACTGTGGTTGCCACTCACCGAGTGCTATCACATCTCGAGCCATTTTCAGGCCGGAATCGATTCGGTCTCGCATCGACTCAAGTCCGGGTTGAATGTCCAAATCTGTGCTCCAGGATATTAACGGGATGGGAAGTGGTCGGGGGCGGGTGCTGGGCCTAATGGAAGAGTAACGTAAGATCGTACTCGTGCCGCGCTAAACGTCTCAAAATGTGCTCGGATTTAGAACCTTTTCGATCCGCGTTCGGGACGCGTTCGAGTATAGATCTGGAAGCACTCTGACCGCGTTCAAATAGCTTTCATCACGCGCTAGTTAAGGCACTGATTTGTTCCAGTTCGTTTCGGTGTCCGACTTGGAAGAGGGTTGTGTTCGAGGTGTGTTCTATTCTTGTTCGGCTTGCGAACTGGTTTCGTTCGGGTCGTGTTGTGCCTTGTTCGGGACACGTTTTCGCCACATTAGAGAGATGTTCTAAACGCGTTATGCTCACGTAAGGTGCGCATTGGTATTATACTAGTCACATTAGAGAGACGTTCTTATCGCGTTATGGTCACGTAAGGTTCGCGTTGATCTTGGACTAGACTCAAGTCAAGACCAAGGGGTTCTCACTCATAGAGTTAGAATACGCCTGGAGCTATTCTTGGACCAGATCGCGTTATGGTCAAGTAAGGTTCGCGGGTTCGTAGGCTTCCGCGGCGGGGGTCAATGTATTCTTGGCTATCCGGGATGAGCCGCGTCTCGGTCAATTGTACTGACGTTTCGGCCATCTTGTTGGCATTCTTCAGAGCTATACTGAAGTAGTAAGTATAGCTCTGAAGAAGACCACAGCAAGATGGCCGAAACGTCAGTACAATTGACCGAGACGCGGCTCATCCCGGACAGCCAAGAATGCAAGTAAGGTTCGGGTTAATCTTGGACTAGACTCAACTCAACCAGGGGTGGTCTCTCAGCGAGTGCGACCACACCTCGAGCCATTACCGGTCCAGAATCGCGTCGGTCTCGCATCGGGTCAAGTCCAATGTCGAATTGATCGTCGAATTGTCAAGTCCGGGTTGAACGCCCAAATCTGTGCTGCAGGACGCTAACGGGATGAGAAGTGGCGGCGAGCGAGTGCTGGGCGTAATGGAAGCGGGCGTTGTTGAAACTAGAAAGCAGGCCAGTTGGGCAGGCGCGGGACGGACAAAGTTGTCCCGGACGGGATCGCGCAACCTCAGCCGGGAGCCACGAGCCCGGAGGCGGCGAAGCGGATAGCGGCGCGGGCGGGGGCGCGGGCGCGGGCGGGGGCGGGGGCGGGGACCGGCGAGAGACCGTGTAATTGCGAACCGCGGGCACATTGGACTTCGGATTCCGCTGCCAGAACTGAACGCCGCCTCCCTCCCCCGGCCCCAGCGGCGAAGCTACCGCCCCGCCCCCGCCCGCGAAGGACTCGCAGCCCGCCCGGGAACAATTAATCGGAATTGGCGCCCTTTTTCCTCAGTGGCCGCCGAACTTCCCATGCATTCTCGCGGGGACGCTGTAAGAGCAGTCGCTGGATAGGGCGGGACAAAGACAAAGTTTTTGTAGTTTTTGGACTTTTGCGTTGGAGATGGGAACGGAGTTTGGAAAAAGTGAAGAACAAACATTCTGTTAGAGAATGTGAGTAAGGATGTGCAGTGTGATTCGAAATCCAGCAGCCAAAACACTATTTTCCGTCTGATGATCACGCTCCTAAGTTTACAATACTTCTGAATTACTGGAAGACAGGGAGAAAGAGAGAACGGGAGAAAGAGAGAAGGGCACCATTTTTTTACCGTTCCCTATTACATATGTGAAGAAAACTTAAAGAAAAAATGTGGAGCAGTTTGTGAGATTTTCTTTGTAAATTTCAAGCCCACATTACACAAACTACCAGTTTTTAAAAAAAATTGTTCATGACCTTTTCTTAAGAGATAAATTTGTACAATCAAAGTAAACTGTCAAATCAAAATAAAACTAACTCACCATTGCAGGATGCATCAGCAAATATCCTACAATGGTGAGTTAGTTTTATTTTTCTTTTGCTTGATGAAATGTTATCTCCTTATCTTGTATTATATAACAGAATTCTTAGATTGTAAACAGTGACCAAAATAATGAATGACAGGATTCATCAAAAGAGTGTAAACTAGTAAACGTAAAAAGGGGAAAATATGGCTATAAATGGAAATAAGTTTTGTATTACGTTTAGAAGAAAATAATCCCCTGTAGAAGAGTAGACAAATTACTCGAAATAATGAAGAACATTGTAATGTGAAGATATATATTATAAATGACTAAGTAACTAAATATTAAATGTATTTCGAACGATAAATAAAATATATTAAGTTGTAGTGAAAGTAAATTAAATTGTGTTTTCTTTTAGAGTCGTTGTCTATAAAACAAATCGGGTCTAAGAATAATAATATTTTATGCAGAAATTTGAGACTGCGAATTATAGTTGAAAACCTAATTACATGTGTTGAGAAAATTTAAAGAAAAAATTTGGAGCAGTTTTTGAGAATTTGTTTGTAAATTTCAAGCTCACATTACGCCAAAACTACAATTTGTTTTCAAAAAAATGTACATGACCTTTTCTAAAGAGGTAATTCTGTACAAGTCTTTGTCTGAGCCAAACATCTCTATATTTAACTTTCTACAATTTAACATTATTTTTTAATTTTCTTAAAATCGGGGATATTACCGAATGTGAGGTCTGCACCGATCTCTTCCTCGCGTCCTTCGCACTATTGAACAACAAAATACAATTAAAAAATGTTTGCCACTTTTTGGAAACTTTGAAAATTAAACGTGGGGATTCGTGTAAAGTATTCCCCAAAATTAAAATATCGGTATCAAATTCCAAGGGGCGCAACATTAACTAGATCGATTGGTGAATATCAAGTTTGGAGAAAATCAGCGGAACAGTTTAGCCCCTAGTGTTGACCACAAACGGACGGACAGACAGGCATAAGAACAGACGGACGGTTTGCTGTCAATCGATTTTTCGGTGCCAAGAACCAACAAGATATGAGTTCTGGCTACACCACGAGTTAGAGGATTTTTTTCTAAATTTAACAACAGAATTTATCTACTTTTTCGTTACCAGAACCCGGCAATACGTTTTTACTGGCAAAATTTCGGCGTTTTCTGCAACACATTTACATACTTTTCTCGTCTTATGAAGAATTAGTAGGGCAAGAAAATAAAATTGAAAAAAACTCGTTGGTGATAAAGTGCAAGAAAGATGTGGCTAAGGGTTCTATAAATTTAACATTTCTGAAATTCTAATGGCACTAAGAAATATGGTTATTTGAAATTATGCAAAAGGAATATGAAGAAGGCTATTTCAAATATATAAAAACAAATGTTTTGCTCAATATTAATTGTATTGTACAGAACGTGTCTTGGACAAACCCAGCAGTGATGGGCAAACCACTTTTGATGAAACATCAAAATGCTGACAGGTGAAAAATGCAAAAATTTAATTTGCATTAAAACGATAAGGTATTTGAACAATATTTGGGTTTTCTGAATTTTTTGAGCAATAACTTTTTAAGAAAAATACAATAAGTGAATGGTAAATTATACATTACTAAGCATAATAATTCTTTAAAAAATAGCATGGATGAGTTGATGGTATTTAAAAAAATTACATTAACTTTATTTAGGATTCCCTTTACTAATTTTATAATTTTATTTAGTACGTATTAAGCGATTTAAATTACACGTTTTTCTAAAATAAATTAATATAACGGAATCATTATGATAATAAAAAAGGTTTTAATTAACGTTATTGAACAAATTAATAGATAAAACATTTCACGTAGAAAATGGCGATGTCTATTTGGTAATCTAATTGCTACATCCATTTCTCTGGAGAAATGTTTCTCGTTGAGGCATGAAAGAACGATCAAAATTTAAAACGAATGTCAGCCTCAAGGCGAACTTCGAGACGAATACCTCTTAGTCCTTTGCTCGCACCAATTATTTCCACATTCATTTTACTCTCCGTGGGCGAGGAAGAACTTCTGTTGAAGTAATTATTTTCATCTCCAATTTAATTGCGGTTCTACTATTAAATTCAATAACAAGCGGCATTTTCTGAGAGGGCTTTTTTAGTCAATTTGCAGTTACTAACTTTTCGTATTTACATTCTCCAGATCTTTGGATGAGAAATGGCAGGTCTTCAATTAATGCGACTATAAAATCTCAGCAGTATAGATAGAAAATTCATTGCATTATTTTCAAGAGCAAATCCTGGGGGATCGTAAGAAAACTAAATGCAAAGATAAGGAAATGGAAAAGGTAATATTATCTCAGCATTTTATTATGTTCTTGTTCTGATTAGGAAACAAGTCGTTAGTGCTGAAAACTAGGATTAGGCTTTTTGTAGATTGTACATCTTTAAGATTCTTGCAGCATGCAAATTTTACAAATACTTCGAAGGAAGGCGTTTATATTATCATTATCTCATTGTTTTAAATATCATGATATGAGCAGCAACATTATTTGTATCGTGTGATTTATTGTTTTGCAAACGTGTCTTTAGCAGTCAGTAAGATATCACTTACAATAATTTAAGAATTCAATTTGTAACATTTTATCCTGCTGAAATATTAATGCTGGAATGTTTGGAATAACTGAAAAGGCAAAACATTCAATAAGTGAAACACAATCAGATTGTATACATTCATACAAATGCGAATGAGTTTCAACGTACAAAAGGCTCGCGTATTGTTCGGATAATTATTTTGCCATAAATGCAGTTTGATAGCTTACAAATAACGGCAAAACAGAGAAAATCCCTAGTGCTTCACTGAAAAATAATCACGATTAGCGCACAATTTTTTGAGCGTTCGAGTGGGTGGAAATGCCAGCGTGTGAGAGAACCGACGAGTTAGAATATACTACATAGGGTGGCTGTAATCTTTGCAGAAAATTGAAGCCTTTATTTGCAGAGCCAGGCCCTCTGGGCAAATATTCTATATCATACAGTTATGCTATTTGAATTTTATTAAATATAAATTGAAGTTTGTTGTAGAAATCAGGACAAAGGAAGCACTTACATGAATATTGATATATTTCTTATATTTCTGGTTTGATTACTTATATTTTTACCGTTATAATATATTTAAGACAATGTGTATATTATTATCCTAACCATTAATATAATTTAAGTACAATTAGACGAAAAAGACAACAATATAGAAATAAAATCTTGTACAAACAACTAGTTGATTTTGTAGAACAACAGTTCTGTACGGCACCACTCGCCGCCACTCATATGTTTTGACTGCAAAAACCATGGCAACAAAAAACATGCCAATTCTGCGAACATCCGCCAAGAGCGCAGTAACCATAGGATCATCCACTCTTTGTAGTACATTCCAACTTGTTGGACGGAATTGACAAATAAACAGATTAATAGGAAGTGAGCGTACACGGATGCATGACGAATATTCTAGTTGTGATGCGAAGAACCGGTGGGTGTGCAAGGGTAGGTAAATTAAGGGTAAATTATTGATTTATTAGTGATTGCGGGTGCGTCAATCGCTAAGGTCATTAGTCCCGTAAGTGTAGTGATTTATTATCTCGGGAGGTGGTGGTGGTGATTTTCCCTCGTTGGATGGCGAGATCCGACGCCGCACATACATCCACGTGCGGGGATTTTCCCCAACCAGGTATCTCCCACCAGTGACGTACCACTCCAGGCGGGACAAACTCTAAGCCTCCGACTAGTCTACTGACAAGTGAGGTAGTGTGGTACACGTGAGTCAGTGTGTGTGAGTAAAGGGTAACGACAGGGTAAGGAAGAGGAAAGACAGATCACGCACGGTCCGTGGCCCGTTTGTTAGGATACTGCTCCGGCATTCGCGTGGTGTTGATCGGAGAAACCACGGGAAACTACCGATTAGGGCAGCCGGTCGCTAGAATTCTTCTCCAGAGAGCTGTTGAATTCGACCTAGCTATCTAGATAGGGTTCCGAATAAGTGAGTTGATATTGTGTGTTTAGAAGGACAACTAAAATAGAGAGCAAGTAAAGGCGAACATGAGCTAGATCATTGATAGGAGAGAAAGTGAATGAGGTAGTCGATAGTTAGAAACATGTGTGAGAGCAAAAGAAGAGAGATTCGGTTGGAGAGTGGGGGGATACGTGAGCGGGTATGTCGTCTGTAGTTTGACACCTGGGTCAGCTGGTGACAGGGGGAGGCACGGAAGGTGAGGGGGCCGACGAGAGTGCAATGTTGTCCGCGTAGCATTGCTTCGTCACGTGGTCTGAATTTGGCAGATGATTTTGAGTATCCGGGATTAGACATAGAACTTCTGAGTATAACGGCCTCCACCTTCAGAGAGAGCAAGAGCAGTACCGTCAAGGCTGGAATGTGGTTTACAGCAAGAATGTGTTATATCCAAAACAACGTGATTTCTTAAAACATAGATTTATTCTGATCTCACACCATTATAGAACCATATACCAGCCAGATCCAATAATATTCCTGAAGATGTACCAGTGTATGCCAAAGTCGCCGTTGCCCAGGGAGTTGTACAAAGTTAGTAGCCGTAGCACCGAAGTGTCTGTCCGAGACAGAGAGTCTGTACACTTTGCTGTTCCGTCAACACTGTTCACACTTCACTGATGCACTCGATACTGCTGGTAGGCGCTCAACTGCCCTCTGCCCGCCGGGGCGCTGCTTTATAGCCCGCTGGGGCTGATGTTCCGCTAGCCACCCCCGGATAGGGGTGGTGCCTCCTCTTTCGGTGCCTGGTCGCGCGTGACGGCGCCGCGGCGGCTGCTGTCGCCCTCTTTTGAGAGGAGACGGTACTAGGTTCCTGCGGTTCTTTCAATGGTGCGCAGTCGACTACTGCAGAATGCATCCAGTTTTGGTATCCCGAAGGTTTTGATAAATTGAACAGGTCTCCCCATCTCTCCCAGCTGGGATAATTCAGTTTTATTGCTTTTGAATTAAGAGAAGCACTACGCTCTCTGAGGTCGGAACGACTCCCTTTAAAGTTTTTCCAGTGCCAAGTGTCAAATGGTAGGGGCAACTGGAATCGAATTGTTGATACTTGGAGAAGTGGCTCAGGGCGTCAACAGATGTTACTTCAGTGTTTCTGACGGGGGCGGTCCTAGATTCCAGTCCAGACGGTTTTCGACACTAGCTAGATAACAAGGTCGAGTTCAATCGCTATCTGGGAGAAAATTCCAGCTCCCGGCTGCTTTGGTCGGTAGCTTCCCGCAGTTTCTCCGATCAATACCAAGCGAATGCCGGAGCAGTACGGGCTGTGTGAGCAGTTAGGAACAAACTGAACATAAAAGCGCGCGATATTTCCTTCCGCTTCCTTTGTTCTATCCTTAGCCCTTACTTACACACACGTACATTTTCGTGCACTACACTACCACACATGCCGGGAGACCGTTCGGGAACTAAGAGCTTGTCCCGGCTGGAGCGTTGTCCAGCTGCGGGGAGAATCCTGGTTGGGACAATCCCTGCTAGCCAATAGTAAGTCGGCGTCAGATCTAACCATCCAGCGCGGGTAGATAAGCGCAACCTTCCGGGTAGAAACATGCATTGCGCTCCTGGTCACTTAATGACCTTATCAGTTGACGGGCCCGAAATCACTAATCAACTAATCAATCGAATTGTTGATGAGCCCGGAGGAATACGAAGCGTCGACTGTCTACATCAGCGCGCGGCGATATAGGTAATGGTAACGGTTAGCGTACCGGACTGTTGTACCCAAGTTGGCGGGTTCAAACCCGATCGAAGCCGTGGATTTTTAACGGCGAAAAAATCCTTCGTACGCCTTCCTTCGAAAGGGAAGTAAAGCCGGCTGTCCCATGTTAGTAGATTTACTTGCATGTAAATGGTCCTCAAGTCTAAATGACGCCTTTGGGCTAAATTCAAATCGTTGGTTTCTCGACCAAGAAATACCTCCTTTCTCTGCTAGTTGGTGAAAGAAGCGTAGCGACATTTGCGTGGTCAGAAAGAGCGTTCCTGATAGCCTGTGTCTCGCCACGTAAAATAAGGCTTCAATTCAATTCAATACATCTGCATTTTTATTACACCTGATTATGACACTAACGATGTGAGTACTAGCGTGAAATCTAACAAGCGGCGAGGACGATTACTAAACTCCTCAGAGGCGTAAACAAAAACCCTTGCTTCCCTTAAGGTGGGGCGATGGTCGGGTCTGTGGTATATGGTTATGCAACAATTGTATGGCACAGAGGCCTCCGGAAGGGTATCTCTGTACGTGAAGTATCTCAAAGTTCAAGTTTGTGGCGTATGTGAAACTAAAACAAAAAAATAATCTGTTTAAAACAAACGACTAAATATTATTGCACAAACCCGTTTATCAACGCAGGCAAATGAGGGAGTGGAAGGGAAAACTCTACTGTATGTGTGCGAACGGACGGAGAACAGATATTCGAGACATTGGGTAGACGAACGGAGAGCAGACAACCGGGTAATTTGGTGAACGAAAATCCGGAAGTCGGATGAGTGGATGTATGAGGGAGAGAAGATAGTGTTGTATGTGGGTGAACAGTCGACAATCAGGCAGGTGAGTGTGTAGACGAACAAAAATAGATCACTGAGTGGGTGGGTGAGAGGTGAGCAGACAATTGACTACGCCGGTGATCGGATATTAGTCAGCTGAGTGAATGGGTCAACGGAATTAAAACATTCGGGTGAATATGCTGGAGAAAGAAGTACAGGCTGTCAAGTTATTCGAAAGACAAATTGAGAAAAGACAATCGAATGGAAATCAGGTAGTTGGGTGACTAGATGGTCTAAGCAGAAAAGATAGTCATTTGTATGCGTGGGTAAATGATCGGAGATCAGACAGGAGAGTGTGTTGATAGACGAACGGAAGGCAGACAGTCGTCTGTGAGAACAAACGGAGGTCAAACACTCCTGTGAGTGAAAGGGCGAAAGGAGTTCAGACAGTCGGGTGAATGCGTGTGCGATTAGAGATCAGACAAGCAAGTCTGTTGGTGTATGTACGAAAGGCCGACAGTCGTCTGTGAAAGCAAACGGAGGTCAGACACTCGTGTGGGTGAAAGGACGAAAGGACTTGAGACAGTCGGGTGAATGTGTGGGTAATCGGAGATGAGACAGGCGAGTATGTTGGTGTATGTACGGAAGACAGACTGTCGTCTGTGAGAGCAAACGGAGGTCACACACTTCTGTGAGTGAACGGGCGAAAGGAGTTCAGACAGTCGAGTGTGTGCGTGGGCGATCGGAGAGCAGACTCTCAGGGGTTGAACGGAGAACAGTCATTCGGACGCCGCCCGCACAGCTTCGCTTGGAAGACCAACTGACGTGTGGACTCCCGAGCGACGGGCAGATAATCGAGGCTTCCGAACGGAAGCGCATTCCGTAGGCGCGGGGCGGCCTACGCGGCGCCCGCGGGGCGAATTCTCAACCGGGGCTTCGCCGGCCAATCAGCGTCGAGTGCGGGCACGCATGGCGCTTCCGATTGCGCTTCGCGGTAATGGATTGTCGCCCACGTTTGCCGCCCCCGCCCCCGCTCCGCCCCCTAACGCCGCCCACGCCCCATTCGGACAGCTAGCCTCCACCCAAATGCCAATCCACAAAGCGCGAAGCGACCGTGGAACGGAACAAGCGATGTGGAGTATCTCAAGGTCAGAATTCAGGACGTGTGTTGAAATATTACGTGAGCAGTTGTGTTGTTTGAAATAAGCTTGTTAGTTTGATTACACAAACTCTTTTCAAAAGGCGCAAATCTCTTTTAAGTGTGCTGCAGTAAAATTCCGTGTGGAAGGCTAACCAATATAATCTTGTTTGATTTCGTTGCCGAATACGTAAATGATTGCCGGGGCCGAATACCGAATGTTTAAATAGTCGCTAAAACCAAAACCGTATGTGGAGAACATCAAGGTTTCAGATTGACCCTATAATGGCACGATGTAGTGTTGTTTAAATATTCGTAGTGTTCATTATTAGCTCTCTGTTTTAATGATTTTTTAAAGTTTTAATTTATACTGAAAGCTCTCATTAAAATATTACTATTTAATTTAGCTGTAGAAAAGACTCGATGCCGTAACCGCTAGTGAAATAGTTCATATGATGTGAAATATTTCATAGTACTAGTAGTCGGATAACTTGGAGATGAGTAGATCGTAAATACCAATAGAAAGCGTCTCAAAGACTCCTTATGTGCTAGTAACATAAATGAGTAGGTTACGTAACAAATGTACTAATTTCCATCTCGCACAGGCGTTGCGTGTGCTAATTTTTTTAATATACCGTATGGTTAAGATGTTTACCATACGCTTCGCGATCTTTCACACACGCTTCATTATGTTTCGCGTTTCATTAGTTACAGTGAAAAAATATCTTTTTTTTTTGCACACGAAAAACGCACGAGCAACCGTGTTTAGCCCACGTATTAAAAACGTATTTTTGTCATATTGAAAGCTGTTTGGAATTTGTATTCACCACACGTGTCTACCAAATGGGGCATTTTGCATTTGGAGGAAAGTGGTTTTGCACTGCTATAATGAGAACTAACAAACGAGGAGAAATAGAGGACAAATGAACGTTTTCACTATATTGTTTTGTGGTATTAGTTTGAGGTTTAATTAAATTTTAGAAATCGCATTATAAATAGAAAAGTTTTTGAAACCAGAAACTGAGCGGCTAGTTCTGTAATGTTTAGTTCTACTATTAATTTCTACTGTTAATATAAAACAAAAAAAGTCGTAATTAACAAACTTGCTTTCTTAAATTAAAAAATCTTACTATATTGTAAGGTATTACACATAAGCTAATTTTTCATTAAAGTTCGCCGGTTTAGGTGGCACAAAGTATGACTTGATGTCATTGCAGTGCCTCTGGCTTGGAGGTCCTAGGTTCGTGTACCGACGGTAGAAGGACTTTCGATACTAGGCTATGGTCGGAGTCTAGGCTGTATTCGACGATGGCTAGGTCGAATTTAGTTGCTGCCTGGAGGATACTTCTAGCGGCTAGCTGCACATATTGATTGTGGTTTGTCCGATCAACACCAGGCGAATGCCAGAACAATTCTCTAACAATATTTTCTTCCACTTCCTTGTCATATCCTCACTATATATATATATATATATATATATATATATATATATATATATATATATATACATACACTCTTGCACTTACATGGACTATACTACCACACATTCCGATAAACAATTCGGAAGATCCTTGTTCCCGCTGGGGTGGTGCCCCGCTGGTGAGAGATTTGTCGTTGGAAAAAAAAAGCCACTTGCTAAGTCGAAGCAGAAGCCGGAGCTCGAGTTTAAGCAGGAAAGATCACTTTGCAGTTGGCGCGCCTGGAATCACTAATTAATCGATCAATCAATTATTAAGTTCCTACGATTAAACTAAAAAAATAGTTGTCGATTTACAAGGTTAATCTCTGCTGCCTATAAGAATGGCATTTTACAAGTAGTTGGAGTGGGGGCGGAAGTGTTTAACAAAGTTCAATATTGCTTAAGGTTTTTTAATTATATCTAATCGCTACTATACAACGCACCAGTTCCAAACAATACCACACGAATGGCGGAGCAGTTGACTAACAATCGGGTCACGAAGGGGGTGTGATGTGTGTTCTGGGGATGTTTTCCTTCCTGGCCCTTCTCCCTTCCTCACGTTGTACGCGCGCTTGAATACACGGCCCTCCCCCCTCCACTTACATGCACACACTACCACATACTCATTTAAAGGGGTTTTCATAAATTTATAGAACTTTTACGTATAGTTACAATGAGGACGGGAGGATTATAAAAAAACAACTGAATTTTGCGTTTCGCAATTTTACAACTCAACTTTTTTTAAAAATCGAGCTGTTACAATGGAGCAGTTACGTGTAGTCACAGAGAGAATGGACAATTAAAACAAAAAACAACTTAATTGTACAAACATTTAAAAAAAAATACTAACCAATTGTTGCTTCAGCGTGGGCTGCCATGCACGCGCGGTCGAAGGGAGAGTTTGTTTTCTTCTCGATAGATAGTCTGGCTGAGCGCGCGTGGGCGCCGGCGCGGACGGAATTCTCGGGAGGCTCGCGGGCGAAGAGGCGCTGCGCGGCTGCGCCCGAGAAGCGCCCGCCCACGCGGCCACGCCCACCTGTTCGGCGGGGAAGACCCGGAATGCGATCGCTGACTCCCCGGACTCGAATTTGCGGGTTCCCGACATGCTTAACTAACTTGTTTAATACGGAACGTTTTTTGAAGCGTGAAAAGTCTATTTTTTAGGAGATGAGCTGTATTTAATAGGGTGTTGAGTGACAGTGCATTACAAATTAACTAAGTATGTCAACCGAATAAATAATAATGTTGATAATAATGATAATAATAATAATAATAATATAATAATAATAACATAATAATAATAGTAATAATAATAAAAAAAATAATTATAATGAAGCCAAACCCGTCATAAAATATAATCAGTTCAAAATGTAATATGAACTTCCAATACAAACTGATAAAACGGTTCTAGCAAATAAACCATATATTCTACAACATGACGTACAGAGAAACACAAATAAAGGAGAAAGAGAAAAAGCAAAACAAAATAAATTCTTCTAACAATAGAATACAAAAAAAATACACATTGTTGAGTCAGTTGAGATAGTGCTAATTGAAATCACAGCAAATGACCTTGTTAACAAAAATTTGAATTTTACTTTAAAAAAATACGTCTTCTCACAAAATTATTCTAAAAGCTCAAAAGTCAAATGTTCGTGTTCTTCTGCTGGATTGTTCGCACGTTTCCAAATACGAAACGCTAGTGCCCTATCAAATCTACATATCTCCGGCTTAGAAACAAACCAGCTGATCTCAAATAAGACCAAAGGTGAAATTAAAATCATTTCTGTATTAACTTCTACATTATTTGTACAACACTTTGTCAAAGAATCAATGACAAGTTGATTCTTTCCCTCGCCAAAAGTGAATGGTATTTGTTTTTATCACCAATGTTTGTCTACCGGTACTTATGAAACAATTTTTTAAATTTTTTCCTGAAACCAACTTTGTGTGTGTGACCGTTTTGGTGAAATGTATCGAGTTATTGGATCTGGTTCCTTAGTTTGTTTTATGGTTGTACGTTAATAAAACAAAACTAAAAATACTAAAAGAGTTTAAAATACAGCTTCAGATATGAGCCAAAAACACTAATTCCCAATACCTTGCTATCGAGAGAACTTCAAAAGTTTCGAGTATGAGAATGTGAAACCTTCTAGGAGATTACAATGGGTGATATGGGAGCGGCGAGGAAACTGAAATACATTCAAAAATTATAATACAGATAAGAAAACAGATGAAACTTCAATTCAGAAAATATAGACTGGGTATCTTGAAAAACGCGGAAATTTAACATCAAATACCCAAAAGAAATTATTTTGAAAAAATTGTACGCAAAAGGTAATGTTTGTCAAATTACATAATGTATTATGTAAAAGGACGAAACCACCCTCTCACACACTGTCTGTCCTCTTCGATCACTCTCTGTTCTCTTCGAACACTCTTTCTTTCTCCCTCCCACACACTTTCATTCCATAACACACTCTCTTCTTCACACACTCTCTCCCTCACACACTATCTTTTCCTTTCACCCACTCTCTCTTTCACTCATTCTCTCACCCTCTCTAAAACACCCACCCACACCCTTCCTCTCCCCCCTTGAGGCTGCTTCCCAAACGCACTCTGTTCATTGCGGTTCACCGCACTCGCTATCCCCTCACCCCTGCCTCCCCCGCCCCCTCCTGTGGCATCCCAGCCCCGCCCCCACCCACGCGGTCACCACATAAAACTCGCCTCCACTCCGCCCCTATCCCGCCCCGCCACATCCAGTCACCTCCCAGCATCGCCCCCGCTCCACCCCGCCCTGCACTTCCTTTCGCCTCCCCGCCCCGCATTCGCGTTCCCCTCCCGTCCCCTTCCTCCGCCCCGCCCCTTCTGTTGCCTCCCAGCCCCGCCCCCGCCCACACGAGCACCTTAACTGCACCTCCACTTTGCTCGCCCACCCCAAACCGCCTCTCTCTTCCTTTGGCCTCGAAGCCCCGCCATCGCCCCGCCCCGCCCTTTCCAACGGCTCTCCATCCCGCTCGCGCGTACACCACCGCGTCCCCGCTTCACTCCAGCCCCGCACCACCCCGCTCTCGTCCCGTCCTTCCTTTCGCCCGCATTTGCGATCCCCTCCTCACCCCTTCCTGTCGCCGCCCAGCCCTCCCCCGCCCAAGCCTCTTCGGTCACTGCCCAACCCCCCTTCCTTTCGTCTCCAAGCCCCGCATTTCCGATGCCCTCCTTCCCTTCCTCCCACTCCACCCATCCCCCCTTCCTGTCGCCTACCAGCCCCGCCCCCGCCCCCGCCCCCGCATCCGCGGTCACCGGTCAACCCCCCATCCTTTTGTCTCCAAGCCCCGCATTGCGTTTCCTTCCTCCCACTTCCCCCGCTCCACCGCAGCCCCCCTTCCGGTCTCTTTCCAGCCCCGCCCCCGCGCTCGCGGTCATTGCCCAACTCCGCCTCTTCCTTTCGCGTCCAAGCCCCGCATTGCGTTCCATTCCTCTGACTTCCTCCGCTCCGCCCCTGCTCCCCTTTCCTGCCTCCTTCCAGCCCCGCCCCCTCCTCCGCGGTCATTGACCAACCCCGCCCGTTCTTTTCGCCTCCAAGCCCCGCATTTGCGACCCCCTCATCCCCCTTCCCTCGCACCGCCCCACCCCCCTTTCCTGCCTCCTTCCAGCCCCGCCCCCGCCTCCGCGGTCATTGCCCAACCCCGCCCCTTCCTTTCGCCTCCAAGCCCCGCATTTGTGGTCCCCTCCTCTCACCGCCCCACCCCTCTTCCTGCCTCCTCCTCGCCCCGCCCCGCCCCCGCGCTCGTGGTCGCCGCCCGCAGGCCGGCGGGCGCGGCGTGACCACCGCCACGGGAAGTTGGTATTGATCGACGCCCTCCCAGGGGCAGGGCTACGGGGCCCTGGGTACCCTGGCCCTTCCCCCGTCCCCATACACCTCCTCCTGGGGGAAAAACTCGCGGTGTGGAAATCGTTGAGAGGATTTGTTCGCACTCGTAAACTAATCGTTTGCACCAACAGCTTTGTGCTTCCGGTGGTTCCGGGCGCCGGCGGAGATTTCCGTGGCCGGATTTACCGACGATGGACAAAACGAGATCCGTGTGTAGCCACCCGTGTGTTCGTGAATTCCCTCGATTCGAATGCATTTATTATTGTGTTTCTCTACCATGTTTTGTTCCGCTTCTACCTGAGACTTCAGAGCCGCAGGACAAAATGCAACAAGTGACACTGTTGGGAAGTAGTTCTGAAGGGAGATGACAATGTTTTTGTCGTGAATGAAAATTTTGAGTGTGGGAAAAGATCCATTACTGTTTTCACCAACTTAATTTTATTGTTTATTTAGTAATAGTTATTATTAACAACTTCCAGAGTGTTGGGGGTTGGTTGGAAGTTTCTTTTGATTGACGCCTTCCCAAGTTGTGAGCCCTGGGTACCCCCCCCCTCTCTCCCCTCACCAGTACTTCCTCCTGGTGGGTCGGACGGCAGGAAAACTGCCGGTTGGAGAAAAGTTTAGAGGATTTGTTTGCGCTCTTAAACTAATCGCTTGCACCAACAGCTTTGTGCTTCCATGGGCTCCGAGAGCCAGAGGGAATTTCTGTAGCCAGATTAACCGCCAGATGAGCAAAACGAGATCCATCCTAGGTTCAATTCGTAAAATTTCCTCGATTCAAATACATATAATTTTTTTTCACTTTTGTTCCATTTTTCATGAGACTCGGAAGCAATAGAGAGACGTCGGATAAGAGTCTTCTAGGTTAAGTAGTTGTTTAGGGAGCAGGGAGTATGATTTCTCCGGAATCAGAGAGTTAGGTGTATAATGAATGTGTAGATTGGGCTTTCAGCTTTCTTCATTTTATTGCACAATTATTGATTTAGCGAAATATATTAATAACATCAAAAATTGACTCCCAAACGCAGATTGAAGATTGCAGAGATTTGAAGATTGGACTGTTGAGGACTTTGCTCTTCAACAAATTTTACTGTGATCCCTCGGTCGGCAGCAAAACTCCCAGTTACAAAATTGCGTGAAAGATTTGTGGAACTTCTACATTATACGATATCACGGGCGTTTTGTCTCAATACCGTAAAGCACTGGTAAAACTAAGGCGATAAACGATTTTTTCAATTTCCTTTAGACTCTTGAGGTTCTCTAACGTGCCACGAATCTGATTGGGTTTTTTTCCAATTGACCATTCCATGTTAGTGCACAGTATTGATATTGTAGCCATTAATGTTATGAACATAATACAATTTGTACGCAATATTTGACCTCTCATTCCTTGAATGGCCATTACTAGCAGTTGAGGAGGGTATTCGTATGGTAATCTTTCCTCACCAAGAATCTGGTAATTGTGGAATATTGTCCGAATAGTCCCCATAACCCTTTAGTTGCCCATTCTTCATTAATAACTGTCAAATTACTGAGAAGTGGTCTTTAGTATGTTATCACGGTTCAGGCTATACGCTGTTTTTTCACCTCTTTACAAATCTCTCATTAATCATGACCCTTTCGCTACCAAGACGGGCTTCGTCGACCGGAAGTCAATTCTTCATCACATTTAGAACGTGTATGAAATTATCTGCACGTCATCTTCCGGAAATATACACTGTCGTTTAATACTGTGGCAATATTTAACTGCAAAATTCACATCCCCATTATCATCATCATCATCATATCGTCATCACCACTGCCAGAAATTGTCTTACAGGTCGACGGTTACGAGAACCTACAGTCTCCCTGTTAGCTCTGATTAATTTAGTTTCACTTGTACACTTCAGAATACAGATTCCACGAAACGAGTAACGGAGGCAAGCCTATCTCTAGGTTGCCGTTTGGCCACAAGCTTATGTCTACGTACTACCAGAAATAATACAAGAAAGAGATTTGATATTTTTTGAATTTTTCGTTTAATTAAATTGATCTTAGAAAATTTATTGAATAAACAATTCTTATACTGGAAAGGACTATTCAAAGTTTGCTCTGAATAGTATTTTACATGCCGCAAATGTATGGCATGGGACGTACTTCTTTACTGCTTTATTCAAAAGAAGGCGTGTGAAGCATTGGGTCAGAATGAGAAAGTAACTTGTTTGATAGCGAAAAAATAATACTGACTGCCATAAAACGTTTGTACGCGTCAACGCAATATTTATTATTATTTCCCTAGTGAAAATATTTTATGACATTCTTTTGCATTCATGCCATTGAACACTTTCACAGCTGTCGGGAATACTGCCAGTCGTCTGGGACAATGTGTTGATCTTGACGTGTGAACATTCCATTATTTTTGACAAATAAGTGGGGATGGAGGTGAGTAATACGCATTAATGTCTCCCATATCACCTGTGATACATCGAAGATACACGCGAAACCTCTTTAGACAGTTAATTAATTTAGGCATGCTTATTACGTAGAATAAGATAGTGTGTGACATTGTGTTGATATGGTACCACTATGTCACCAGATCGCGGGTCGTAGGGTGTAAGCAGAAAAGGTGGTAGATTTTTACAGGAATAGTCATTTAGGAAGTTCTGGTTCCGAAAAAAGTTATTTTTATACTTTATCTCCACCTTTGAAGCATTTGTTCGTCGATGATCAACATCATCGCCCGAACAGTTCACATACTTCCAATAGGGATATTCAAAGATCAATTTGGCTAAACTTCGAGCAGGGCACATTTCAAATATTTATTTTAATTTTAGCTTTAACTTCATTTCATGGCACATAATGTAAATTTTTGGACAAGTTCCTCTGATGTAGTCTTCAACGTTTTTAGCAGAGAAAATGTAAAATCATGAAATGGTTTATATCTCTCCTTGCCCAAAACTTTGCAATTTTCTAATTCATTTCTCGTGGATATGTAGTCTAGTGAATTTATTATCAGTTCTCATGCATTAAACTTTTGAATGTGATAATTGAAACTCTTGCAACAAATATGTATGTGTTATTACTCCATTGTTGTATTAATTTCAATAACACAATAATACTGTTTCCTCCTCCCAATTATATTTTACTTGTGGGAACATGGCAATAGGTACGTAATTTAATTACCATGGCACAGCTTACTGGTGTTACCCACAACCACCTATTGAGAATAAATGTACCGCTGTTAAAGCCAATATCGCTTCTTTCCATTATACGTTGTGTAATTCAATTTGGAATGTGGATTTTCAATGATACTGTTATTCGGTTAACAAAGTTAATGTTTTTCACTTTTACATTTAGCTTACAATTTAGTACACGTTTTTACGATTATAGCTACTTTTGTGAAAAAATTGATCTCGTGGCATATTGATAAAAAATGTTTGTAATAACGAAGTTAAATAAAACTGCAGTTTAAAAACATCAATTGCTGTTACCCTCTGTGGGGAATATTTGCTGAATGAAAGAATAATGCCGAGATACCGAAAAGTTCTTAGAATAAAATATACAAGCAGGAAATTGCTTTCAGTACGAATATCATTTACAACAAATATAATTGACTTTGATAAATTTGCAATAAATCAAGCAGAGTTATATCATCACGAATATCACTGGTATTACAAGACAATCACGAATATTCTAATTTCCTTCCATTACTAATTCCATTCTTTCATACTGTTACTAATTTCCAATGCACATAGAAATTGAAACAACACTAAACAATGTTTGGCTACGTAAGAGCTATCAATATATCCAGGTACTGGGAAAAATCTAAAAATAATCAAAACGTTTGAATTTTGACTCAAAAAGAAACGATTTGATTGTGTTATTCCGCCTAGTGTCATATTGCGAGTACCGAGTGTGTTCACATACTGTGCTTATGTCACAGCTATCATGGGTCAGCAATTTGTTTATATTCTTGGTATGTGTTTATTTCATCTCGCAACCCAAGTCTGGAGCACCTGCTCTTCAATAGATCATTTGGAAACAGCCTGTCTTGGCCACCTGTCAACATTGTCGTGGTTGGTATGTCAAGAATTCAGTTCATGAGGTGAGCGTCGGGTCATAAATTGAAACAAGTTTCGTACTTCCCTGTTTTTCTTGATCTCTCTTAGGACTCACAGGCTGGAATCCTTTTGGACTGAGCGAGGCAGGTCAGGGTGATGCGGGTCATGGTAAGCTGGGCTGCGCTGAGTGAGACATGAACGGGCGATCATTATATCTGTTTCTGCGATTCTGCTCAGAAGGTTCCAGAAAGAAAACTGTGATACACGATTAAGGATAAGGAGGGAAGTTGTAACTGATTTATCGATTTATTATCGCGCACGCTATCCGAAAGCTTGAAATCTGGAAATTAAACAATAATAAAAGTCTTAATAAAATAAATACGACTATTTATAAAATATAAATAAGTTATAAATGAATTATTGAAAAAACTGATACGTTATTACGGTTTCTTAAAATGACAATTTTGACGATTATTATTTCCTACAGGAGAGTTTACATATAATCTTTTGCAGTATTTGTGGAAACTGCTTTTGTTAAAATATATAATTTATTGCAGGGTAATACGAGTATTGTTTGCTATTCTTCTGCAGTGTCCGAGCCTTTGTATGGAAAACCAGTTTGTGAGATTTTGTTCATCGGCGTTTTTACCGCAAATTACGTCAATAGCCTAAATCTCACTGTATAGTCAATTGTTCTATAAACAAACTTTTTTAAATTTAATAACGTGCTACAAAATCGTTTTTTCTGTTTAAAAAATTATAATGGAATACACATACGATAAAAATATATGATCCCATTAAATGTACGAAAATTTTGAAATGTTTTATCCATATTATAATGCTCAAGAACATTCGTGGGAAGTTAATTTCTTATATTTATATTTCAAAGCAAATTGTTTTCACATATATAGTAATTGCTTTCAAACTATAAGAATACATCCACAATTTTCTTTAACTACTTTCTTAATTTATGCAATCTCCCTTGTTACCTTTCTTACACCTAAAATAATTGTCTGATATACGAATCTTTTTTTACTCTTATCATCACCAACGTACTCGACGACTACAGAAATCGCAATGTTAACACGAACCACTGTACCTTTCACTTTTTTTGAACGATCCAATTTCTTTTTTTAACATTATTGCAATGAAATTCCTGTTAAAGAGAGATTGTGGCTAATGAATTACCCTTGCGAATTGAGATAATTTTAAAATTAGATAGTGTGGGCGGTGCAGCAACGTGTCGTAGCAACTAAGTACTTTAAAGATCACCTAGGAGTAAAAAGAGTGCTGGGTGGACGGAGATGGATTTCTTAGAAAGGAAACTTCTGTCTTGTTAAAAGAAAGTGACGGATGGGAGCAGTGTAGAAGTGAAATGAAAATGGATTTTGCAGGAGTGAAAAGAAAAAAGTGTTAAGAAAGAGGGCAATTAAATTGTTAAGGGTTGAAGTAGCAGGTTATGGATTCAAGATATGTTGCAACACCCTGTGAAAATAATCCTTTTAGTGCAAAAAAGGCCCCCACTATTATTTTTAAATGTTTTGTGATAAGTTAAAATTAGCGGTGCTGCATGGTACGGACATTTTACACTGTTCATCTTGGTTTAGTAAAGGATTTTCGACACTGGCTTTATAGATGGGTATAATTCAGCCGCTATCCGGAGCAAAATTCTAGCTAATTCCGGCTGCTCTGATTGGACGTTGCCCTTGGTTTCTCCTATTAACACTATGCGGCGGCAGTGGTGTAACGGTTAGCGTATTAGCCTCTGAGCTAAATTCAAAATCGCCTTTTTCTCGCCCAAGAAATACCTCCTTCCTCTGCTAGTTGGTGAAAGGAGCGTAGCGAAATTTGCGTGTTCGGACGGAAGAGCAGGCCTAATGGCCCATTTCGCCACGTAAAATAAAGCATTAATTCAATTCAATGCCGGAGCAGTACCCTAACAAACGGGCCACGAATCGCGCGCGATGTTTAATTTCTCTTCCTTGTCTTAACCTATCTTAATCCTCTCCTCTAACACTCACACGTACAAGCACAACAATCCCGCACATGCTGAAAGACCAGACAGGTGCTTAGACCTTCTCCTGGTTAACTTGATATAATTAATATAACTATTTATAAAATATAAATTAGTACTGAATTAAAAATTATAATTGAAACTAATGAATAACAATATTATGGTTTCTTTAAATGAAGCTGGTCCCAGCTGAGGGAGATTCCTAGAACGGGAAATACTCGCATACTGACATGTAGGTCGGCGCCGATCTCTCCATCCAATGGGAAATGAACACTTCTAGGGCAGGATTAACCCTTGCGAGATCATTGGAGCGGTAATTATATATGAATGATTTTATTTTGGATTATATGTACATCATCGTATACATTATTTGTCACAAATTTCAAATCGGTAACTCTTCCGCGCCCCATAAAACGACTCTTAACCCCCCAAGCCTTGGGGCCAAGGCATTGGGAACACCGTTTGCTGGCTAGAAAGTCGGACATTCCACCCAAAATGTCAAATACATACATTGAATTCGCTTTGTTATGTTCACTACCAATATTTTTGGTCATTGCATTTTATACTAGGGACTGATTTTCAATTTTTCATACTGGTATTAGCTGAATAAACTTCTTTTTCAAGTTTATTGTGCATGATTTGACCGATACCCGATGATTCTTCTGTTTACATTCTTATTGTTACGTTGGCACTAGTGGAATTTGCTTTATTTATAAATTATTAATTGTTTGAGAATTTATGAATATGTAATTTTGTTAAGTTATTTTTGGGTTCATTAACACATTGTCAAAGCAATTAGTTATTGGACAGTACGTCCTGAATGCCTTGTATCAAAGAAACTTAATATTTGTACGGGAGAACATACAAAATTTTATACTACACAATATTTGCTTAATTATTCTATTGACCGAATGAACCTGTACGAGTGACTACAGCAGGAGGTCCTGATCCCACAACTGCATTGCAGCAGAATATCTCGTTCATTTGCTAAGATACCTCGGCTTGAGATGTACTTGTGTAGGTGGGACCCTCATCTCGTAACCTATCTCCGTGTAGTTGTTTTGGAGGGTTGCTATACATAACTGTAAGATGTTATAATCATTATGTATTTTTTGAGAAGGAAGATTGGTATAGTTTCTTGATCTTTTCCGTGCATTATGATTTTCAATGGATTATTATATGTAAGTGCTATATGTATGTTTATAGCGTTGTTTATCATTTTTATTACCAACCTTGATGCTGCAATAAAACTATTCCAAAAGATTGCCAAACTCATTGATGTAATTTACTATACCCCAATTCCGTGATCTCTATTTCAAACGGTAAACATATTGTTCATCATTCAGAAAAAGAATGTGATTGAAATTTTGTAATTCGAGATTATACTTACCCCCATACCTACGTGTAAGATGTATTCCGTCAAAACCTTTCCAAAACTTAGTGAAAACGGCTTCTAACCCGAAATGTTTGATATGTTTTTTTTCTCCTTTGAGATTACGACTATTGCCCGGCCAACAGACGATATTTTTGCAAGTTGTTCCAGTTTTCTGTGAGGTTCCAACTGACTGAAAAATGTGATTTACTGGCTTAAAGGAATCTTGCATTCACGAAAGACGGTCTTGCTGCTGTATAATTGAATTGCTTCAACGTGGTTTTGTGAGTCGCTTCAGAACCAATCCAATTTTCAAACTCCATTGCACTCACTCGAGTGTTTCAAAACTTGATCAAACTCATTCCATGTTCCCGTTTCTTCTGCTTCGCAACATGGGAGTATCCATCCGCGGAAACGGGGCCCTAAAATGCTTTTCTCATTACGATGTGTTCGAGAGTTTCTCGGTTAACTTAGACCAGGCGTGGAGCTCTTAACAAAGATGCCCGTGTCAGGCAGTGAGATTTTTGCCATGAAATATCGCGTACTTTCTACGATGTGAGAGCGGGCAGATTCTTCTTGGTCGAGGAAGTTAATATAATCCATTAATAACTAATGTATATTGAATATTGAAACTGTTTATATTGTTTAGACAGCATTCTCAGTCTAAGAAAAGCTATTCTATTTTTCAAGATGAAGTTGAGTACATACATCGCAATGTTATTAAGAAAGTAGTTGTTATAATAAATACGCATTTATTATAATGAGACCTCGCTTTCGTCAATTTAAGATAATATGGCATATCCAAATTGGGGTACGTATTGTCTAAAATATTAGTAAATTATGTTAACTTTTGTTTGGCGTGTGCTGTAGAATTTTAGCAATATCGAAATTTCTATAGGTTAATTAAAAGTATTACGAATGTATAATTTTTATTTACTATTACGTTTAATGAAATTAGATGCATTTTAAATTGTTGTTTAAAACAATCACCATGTTTGTTTAAAAATGAAAATTAGAACGAAGAAATGATGATCAGTGTAAGTCATTAAAAAGAGAAAACAACACTAATAAAAGACAAAATATAAAGAAATACTTGATAAAAAATATGGGCCATTTTAAAAACTGGTGAATGTGATCTGCATTGGAAAGAAACGAAAATAATATGATTTACACAATTTAAAATTTTATGTATTAGAACACATCAGACTGCCCAAAATAGTGAAAGTTTGTACATTGATAAAATATGAAAATATAATTATTAGTTTCCATCAGAAATAATACAGAACATTGACGATTGAACGCACGTGAATAACTGATAATATTAATAATGATTATAATTACAGTAATGAAGTAATATTTATTGACATGGGTGCAAGTAAATAAAGTAAAAATAAAAATTGTTGGGTAAAACAGTATTGTGTTTACAAGATTGCAATTTTTACTAATGATTTAAACAGTAAGAATATTTTAATGATCTAAAAGTGCGATAAACTTTTCATTTGTGAGTTTGGAACCCCAAAATAATCGCATATAGTATATAGAGAAAGTAGGTTACTTGAACGCTTTTACAGGTGTATCTCTTATCAACTGTCATTCAAACCATCGTCGCTTTGTTATTTCTCTCCTTTCAGTGCTTTCTTTATACCTAGTATTATAATCTCAAATATAAATTGAATGTGTCTTCCCCTTTTCGGGTATTATTGATGAGTGATGTAATGTTAATTTCTTTAAATGAATGATTGTTCAACTGGATTACGATTTAAACCTAGACACTAAGAGAAGTTTAATTACTCAACTAAAATTATTTTTATTATTTATATTAATTATATTAATGTTATTAATATTGTAATGATTATTATTTATACAGGCAATGTTTTGTTAAAAAGAATAAAGTTTGATATCCCCTGCTTAGAAATACTTCATGAAATGGACAACAGTCAAAATAGCAAAAAAATCATTTTTCGATAATTCAAACGTGAAAATACGTTTCCGAACTAAAATTCTCATTCTTATTCTAAGATTTCCTATTGGTATATCAGAGGGCGCGTCGAGGAAAAGAAACTAAGAGAAGGCCAAATATTCACGAAGCGAGTCTTCTCTGTTTCGTGATGGAGTATCAGAAATACCCAGTCACGTAAACTCCGTTCCAAAGAAGAAGAAGAGCAAATCAACGGCGTGGGGATGGGGGTGGGGGGGGGGGGTGACTGCGAACGGGGCCCGGCGTTGCAGCCTCATCACGGAAAAGCCACTCGACAATTCCGCTGGGAAGTGAGGCGAGCAGCATTGTTCCCCCGCCGTCTTTTGTTTAAAGTTGCTTTCGCTTCGACCTCGTTCCGCCAGGCGACCGGGCGGCGCTAGCGGCGGCGCGGCAGCCATTTCGTGCCAGCAGGATGTGCACGTCCACGAATGCGATGGAAACGTTTTTTTTTTGTCTTTTTTTTGTCGATGCGACACACGCGTCCAAACATCGTGTAACTACTGCACATGTAAAGAGTTAGACATCTAGAATATGGACGGGAGATCAATTCTCTACTTTCAATTATTCTCTGTACATTGCTCAGCCGTCCTATTTAACGCCAAGCACTCAAAATTACGTTTTACCTGAGGTGTTTTGTTAGTAAATAACTTGTTATTCATTGAGTGTGTCAGCTTAATGACATGAATTACGAAATAAGTGTAGTAGGACATATAATTCGAGACTGAAGAATTAAAAGAGGCCAGTTTGTTAGAACGAGTTTTGTAACTAATCTAGATGTGACTTAAGTGTGTGTAAGTGTGTGTTGTAAGATGCGACTTAACGAATAAAGTTAAACTCTTTCATGAGATTTGAAGAGTTGTGGGCAAAAACATGGTCACCCAAAATTTACAAATAAAACTGCCAAAGAAATCTAGGATGCATTGAAAGTAACAAAGATTAACGAAAGCAAACAGGATTAAATTTTTGCTTCGTTTCTTCTTGACGGTACCATCGCAGTTAGTACAAAACGAGCCTCATGTGTGTTACTATGTTCTTAACCACAATTCTTTATCTATACAATTTTCAAATTCACTAATTGCACAGGAAAATGTGACAGACTGAAGTTAGTAATTGATATAAAGCCTTATATTTAGAACGGTCGTGTTCTAATAATATTTACTAGGCGTGGCTTCTCCGACGGGTTTTTCACGTTATAAGTTTTTGATTGTGCATTATAAGTTCGCATTAAAAATGAATTTTAAACATGTTATTGGCACCCGGCTCGTCTATTTTCGGACATAGAAAGCTACATAGGAAAGTATCGATTAAAATATCTAATTACTTCTTTGTTTCAATACCAAACTAGATATAATTATTTTCAATGTACTGCATAAATTTGCAAAAATTTCTTAGAAATGCCGTAAACAATATATTTATTGACTGTGTATCAACAATGAGTTGAAGATGCATTAAAATAATAAAAAAACGTGTTTTTCTACAATTCATCTAAAATAGCATCAAGGGAGCCGGGAAATAATTGTGACGATCGATTTATCTTTCCAAGAGAAAAGGAAGGAACTACTAATTACCGTGACGTATGTTACGCAAAACGCGTTTTACTTGTATAAGAACAAGAAAAAATATTTTAAGAGAAATTTCTTAAAATGTCCTGGATGTATTTGAAAAAAAAAAATCATTTCTCCATGAAGAGACCAAGATGCGTCGAATGTCATCTGTTTATGTAGATTGACGGACAGCCAGTGGTGTCCACCATCCATGAGGACAGCAGGTAGGATGGGTGACGGAGGATTCTTGATTACTATATAATGATTGCAAAACTAATCTACATTTAGAAAGTTTCAGTTTAGTTGAAGCAGATAAATAACGCCCAGGCAACCTGGTGTATTGGCATCTTCGATTCTATTCCGAGACTGAAACAAAATTGACCGGCCGGCCAGCCTGTAATGCCGCGGTCGTTAATGCTGTATGGCTGTATTTGCCTCGGCTCGAACGTTCGTGGATTCGAATCCCGTCTTGAGCATGGATGTTTGTGTGTGTTGTCCTTACGTGTCATTATCCCGCCACTTTTTTTTCTAATCAATGGGTTCCTGTTACATGACCTAGTAGTTAAAAAGCAATGTAAAAATAAGTTTGTCCGCATGCTTCTAGGTTCTGGTATTGTCCTGACAAGTTTTATCCCCTAACCACGAAATAGCTGAGAACGGTATCACTGCCTCGATGATAATGCTACTAAATTCTATTCTAATCGTGGTTCATTATGTAGTCGGGGTGAATGCGGGAGTAGCACCTGAAACAACGGGATATGTACCGTACGCCGTATTTTATCACCTTCCTGCCTTTACTTCCCACCAGAGTCTGAGGCGAAATCTCTTTCACTGCAACAGGTTTTTTTTGCTGAGTCAGAATGTTTATTCGCCAAGCAACAGTGCAAGATGATTAGCTTACCGATAAGCCACAAATGCGAAACTAATGTCGTTATATGAAATTTCCCGTTACGTGATCATTGGTATAAAGTGACAATTTACGTCACCCCTGAGAAGTTTGTTGCATTTATTCTGAGACAGAGAGTATGAGTCTGTGTAGACATAGACGAATAAAATCGAAAAATAAAGTGAAGAAGTGCGCTAAAACAAAAATGAAATGTTTAAAAGCTTTCATTAATACCTTAGGGTGGCTCATGGGTTATGACTTCCCGTTGTGCGACCACATGTTCGATTCCGGGTCGAGGCAAAAATGTTTGTATTTTTCTTTTAAAATCGTCTCACTTTCTGTTTCTATGTGACGAAGAAAATCTCAGGCAGGAAACGTTTGCTAGGAAATATGTCATGTTCGCCACGGATCTCTCTTACCCTCAAGCATGGGACTTAACTAGGTCCAGGCATGGGGGACGTCGTTAGCTAGCCAGAAAAATCGGACAGTCGACCCAAAAAATGCCAAATACGTACAAAACGTCTAATGAAATATTATGAATATTATTTAACTACATTAGTTTTGTTATTATCATTAACTTCTTGATATTTCATTAAGTCACGAATGAAATATCAAATATGTTAATTAAAATGTAAACTTTGCCAAATATAGGAAAACATGTGAATCGTATGGAATTTTAATTAACAAACCTTTGATGTTATTTGCATTGCAGCGAGTAGTTGTAACTTAATTGAAAACACACAATTAGGACAACAAATCTTCATAACAAGAATGAATAACTTTTGTGTATTCATTAATCTTTAAAATGTGTTGACTGTCGTAATGTAATTGGTAGTTGCAGAAATAATGTCAGCAACCGTAGCGTGATGAGCATTGGTTTTGCTACTCATAGAAAGTCCTATTCGTGTTGGCGTTGTTTTATGTGCCGAATTTGAAACAATAGACATGTTAATCATAATCGCTTATGATTCTACTGGTTAGATGAATACTGTAATAATGCAAACGCAATGCAATAACACTTTTAATAGAATGGTAAAGGAAATAATCTCTACAAAAGTTTTAATAATTTTTATTAATAATTTTCCAGAGTTAACTTTCGGAAAACAAAATGTTCATTTTTGTGCCTTTGTTGACTAGGTGAAGAATTTTAAAATTATAAATGGGGTCAAAAGAAGTTTTCAAATTCTTCACCTAGTCAACAAAGGCACAAAAATGAACATTTTGGAGAACTTGGAAATTCTAAAACTTTTCAAAAATACTAATTTTTCTGTCTTGAATGAACATTCTTCGATTAAAAGCAGTCCCATTCTAAATATTTTATTAACTATCCCCTAATCTTTCTTTTGAGTAGTATTTTTATGACTACCCGTTCTTCTCTCCCACCCCTTTTCCCTTCATTGTTAGGCTTTCTCTTCTCCCATTCCAAAAGATAGCTGCCACCTAGCTGTAACCAGCATGTTTTGCCGTTTTACATTTTTTTACCATTTGTGAACATTCATGGGAGATCCACGTTGCTTGAGCAGTAAGTACTTTCTATTTGTATTTATATGATATTATTTGTTTGTTTTTACACTAAAGTCACTGTACAACCCCCTTTTTGTGTTCAACTTGTGTTAATGTTTCATTTCTCCATTTTGCTAGATATCCACTGAGGATGGGAAAAGTGTTTCCCGAAAGTTAACTCTGGAAAATTATTAATAAAAATTATTAAAACTTTTGTGGAGATTATTTCCTTCACCATACTATGGATTACCACAAGATATCTGCTACCACCACCGAATTTACTTTTAATAGAGACCATTCAACAGTTCCCTCTAGTAAGGAAGATGAATACAGTATAACAAACACAGCGGATATCTCAGACATAAAACGTTTGTTTTTCACATAATGCTACAGGCATGACATTTAAAAAACCAAATTGGAAGGTAATGACACATGCTAACGTTCAACGTTTTTGAAGAACATAAATCCAGAGAAGACCCCAAAAAGTTGTTTTAAAACGCAAATTGAAAGGTCATGGTAGATGCAATTTTTCAAGTGTTGTAAACAACTTACACCTCTGAGCCTTGTTAGAAAAAAGTTAAATTAGTCTCTGGCAATCTTCATAATCTTTAGTTTCCATCGTCACATCAGAGGTGATAGCTCAGTGTCAACACATTTGCCTCTGCGACTTCATTAGGTTCATAGCCAAAGGTACTTCCCATCAGGTTCATAGCGGAAGAAAATTCAACCACTGATGAAAAACATTTTAGCCATCGCCCGTTCTTCTCAGAATTTTATAGTTCTCTGTGCTTCCTCCAATCAATACTAGACGAATACCTGAGTAGCGCTCTAACAAACGAACCGTTTTTTTCGAGTCCTTTGTTCCTGTCCTTTCTCATTAGACACATTAGTACCTACCCTTACACGACACTATCCCACATTTCGAGTGACCAATCGTGAGAGTACGTACATACAAGTCCAAAGTTCAAGATTCTCGACGACCACTGTAATTATTATTGTATTTCTAGTTAAACTACGTTGTTTATGCACTAGTATGAATTTAGTTTCACCGTTTTTCAACGTGCAAGATTTTCTTTAAAAGATCTGTCGAAAATGTGGAGAGGAATAAAAGTATAAAATAATAACAACAAAGTGTAATAATAAAATGAATATAAAGAATATACACAAAATACGATTGTTGTGCTATACAATTTACTTGTATCTTTTTAAACATTCGCTGGTATAGTTAAATCGTCAGATTACGATTTACAGAGTGCAGAATAACTGCATGGATCCGAAATTAAAGGGATATAAGCACGAACTTATTGAAAATATGAAGAACTCGGAAACCAACAGTGCATTTGCAAATCGTATTTGCATGCACATTCAGTTGAATTTTAGCGCTATATCAACGCCAATTCCACAGTTATGCCACGATCCTCTTTGCCTACTTCAGAAAATGAAATAACCGCTTGCGCACCCAAAGCTCAGCCCAGGACGTCATTAGTGCCGTATAACGCAGCGTGGATGCCGGCTGCTTTTCCGCGAATCACGCTCCCATTCATGGCAGCTATCAGGAGTGCCACTCGCACGATGCAAAAAAACAAAAAAACGCACGCGCGTGACCGTGCGAACAATGTGCCGTCGACTCTCGCGTCGCTCTGTCGAGGCCGGAAATTCACGCGTAATCAGCTCATTGCAGCGCTGGCTATTCAGCCAGCGGGAGTTGATCTCGTCAGCACGTATTCATGCGTCGCGACGCCGGAGTTAGGCTGTGTGCTGCACGCGCGGGTAGTGAAGGGTTGAGCGGGGAAAAGCACGGGTTAGGTTATTAGGGCTCGAGTGTATAATGTGAGGTGTGGATGGCGGCGGAGGGAAATTGTGAGGGTTGGTAGTAATGATGTGGCTGTGGTGGTGATGCTGAGGGTGACAGGGTTAGACATGGCAGTGGCATTTCTGTAAATTTTAAAGCCCTCACTGGGTTTGCGGCGAGAGAAGGTTTCAGGGTGAAGTGAAGGTCATGATCATGGTCAGGGTCAGGGTCGAGATCGGAGTAGAGGGCAAGAGCGAGGTTGCAGTCAAACTCGGGGATAAGGTCGGGGTTGTAATGTGTGCGGAATTGTTGGGGAGGAGTCGGAGCATTTCTGAGTCATGCGTCGCTGTGCCGGAGTTAGGCTGTGAGCTGCACGCGCGGGTAGTGAAGGGTTGAGCGGGGAAAAGCACGGGTTAGGTTATTAGGGCTCGAGTATATAATGTGAGGTGTGGATGGCGGCGACGGGAATTGTAAAGTTTGGTGGTAATGATGTGGCTGAGGCGGTAATGCTGAGGGTGACAGGCTTAGACATGGCAGTGAAATTTCTGTAAATTTTAAAGCCCTCACTGGGTTTGGGACGAGAGAAGTTTTCAGGGTGAAGTCAAGGTCATGGTCATGGTCAGGGTCGAGGTCGGAGTAGAGATCAAGGGTAGCGTGGGGGTTGTGATGGGCGTCGGGGTTTCTTTTGCGGCCATATTCAGTATCAAGGCCAGTGAATGAGTGGGAACTAAAGTATGACGGAGAGGGCATCTGGATTGGAGTCGGTGTTGTGCTGAGTGTGGAATTGATACGGAATAAGATTCCATTTCTTAGTCATGCTCCGCGCTGCTGGAGTTGGCAGGGTTTTGCACGCGCGGCTAGTGAAGGATTGAGCGGGATAAAACGTAGTTGGCGCGGTTCTGCACGCGCGGCTAGTGAAGGATTGAGCGGGATAAAACGTAGGGAAGATGATTAGGGCTGAAGTATAATAACCTGCTATTTGGATGACGGCTGATGGAATTGTAAGGGTCATCCAGGTCGGCAGTATTCGACCGCTGTCATTGGGTTATTCTAGGGGCTGGCAGCGGTAATCGATAGTTTTTAGTCGTTTCTCCTATCAATACCTGGCGAATGCCGGGGAATTAGCGTAGCGAAAGTGCCACGCATCGCGTGCTATCTTTCCTTCCTTTTCCTTGTCCTGTCACCACACTTACGTGAACCATACTACCACACATGTCGGGAGACAAGTCGGAAGTACCCAACTTGTCCCTACTGGTGCGCTGCCTCGCAAATTTGACGGCGGCGATGGTGTGACGGTTATCGGGTTGAATTTGTGTGCCCAAGTTGGCGGGTTCAAACCCGATTGATACCGTGGATTTTTAAGGGCGAAAACAATCCTTCGTACGCCTTCCTTTGGAGGGGAAGTAAAGCCGGCTGTCCCATGGTAGTATATTTACATGCATGTAAATGATCCTCAAGTCTAAATGACGCCTCTGAGATAAATTCGAATCGCCTGTTCATCGCTCAAGGTTGGTGAAAAGAGCGTAGTAAAATTTGCGTGGTCAGACGGAAGAGCCAGCCTGATGGCTCGAGCCTCGCCACCTACAACAAGGCATCAATTCAATCCATATTTCGAGGGGGGAATCCTTCACTAGCCAACGTATAGGTCGCAACCGGATTTCACCATCCATCTGAAAATGAAGAGCTAAATCCATCTATAAAACACTCACTACATTTTCGGGATTTATAACCATAGCAGTTGAGTTCCACGGGGACATAAATTAATCATTCACTAAGTACTCACTCATTCTGTAGTTCCAGCCAAAGATTTTGTTCGGTCGAACACGGACGCACTCTAAATGGCCGAGTTGCCACACACACTCTAACGGCGTGCGCTCTTACGCGAACTAAGGCTGTACGTTCTGTGCGAGTTGGCTTTTTACAAAACGTCTACACGCCGATTCTCTCCAGCTCGCCGACGAGGATATTGGGGTCATCCCATTTGCGACCCGGCCATCATTTGCGGAGTCGTTTGCTTTGACGTTGTTTTTGTCGTTTTCTGCAGCACAATGGCTCGGGCGGACGTCGAAGGGCGTGCAGTTTTGCGATCTCGCAAAGAGAACAAATCCTACGTTCCGACTTGTGTATGTTTGGGATATAACAACACAGAGGTATTTTGTAAAGTGTGATGTCTTTTTGTTTTACATTGAACTAGAAACGATCACTTCACTCTCACTGGATTCATTTATTTATTTATATTTCTGACAAAAAGAATTGTAAATGCTTCAAATCATTAATTCTAAATAAATTATGTTTGCGTAAAACTCCATAAACTTGTTGCTATATTTATGAAACTAACTGAACGTGGGGGTCTTCAATGACACTTCATTGTCATATGTGCTTTGCAATGTCACAATAAAAATAAATTTTTAATTCATTACTGTCGTCCGAATCTTTCACTTTCGAGTTTCATAGTAAGTAAATATTAAAATATTTGTATACGTTTTTCTTTCTGTAAAATGTGAAATTTATTTGTCCTCAGTTTGATGATTGAATATGTAAAACTTCATTCAAATGCCGAAAGGAGAGTATAGTAATTTACAGCGTTGGTCTAATGTTCTCCGAGGTGCGTAAAAAACCATCAATTTTTTTAAAAATTTGATTTTTTAAAATTTGAACACACACGGTACGTATACATTATTTTATACACTGTACATTACATTATATTACATCTTGCTAGATGACATTAAACGATTAAATTCGATACAAAAGTTTACGTCCCAAGTAAAATATTTTCTCCTGCACAACTGTTTCTACACAATTAGAGACAATACCGAGCATCCAAAAGGAAAGTAATATTAATTTTAACGTCATTTAGTGTATTATTTACCATTCGAATTGTATAATTCTAAAGAACCTGTAACAAGTATTGTACTTCAGCTTCTGGTTCAATGACCCCCATCTCGTTCAGGTTTTTGCCCAGTGTTCCTGATCCTAGAGGAAATGCTGAGATTTGTCCTGTCCTTGTTATGTCCTGAACATAAATGTTACTTAAATCTAACTTTTCCCCATAGCACTTCACACACTGTTTTTAACTGTTTTTGACATACATAAATAAATAAAAAATAAGCAAATACGGTAAAGAAATGCGCCGATCGATTTATCTTGTCTAGAGAAAGGTAATAGGGCTATTTGTCACCCCCTGTATATGACATTAGACATCGAATTTTCCAGGTTTTATTTAGTTCCAGTTGGTTAACAAATACAAAAACCTCTTTTTAAAAAAATAGCTTATAACTAGGAGAAGATTTTGATGACCTTAAACAAATGATTTATAAATGCTCTTAAAATTATTTTAAATTGTCTTACAAGCAAAGAAAAATGACATAAAAATTGATCTAAATCTGTGCAGATGAACAAAGCCAACTATTGGAAATATTACGGATGTAATTGGCTTCTTCCTTTCATTCAAGTGGAACCAGTTTGTTAACCTTTCGTTTGGAGAGGATCAGAAAATCTCAGTCTTTATTTATCGTCGAATACGCCTAACCGACATACTAACGAAACCTTAGGTTATACATAACGGCTTATAATACAATTTCTGAGCAAAGAAATCGAATAGGTATACTCAGAAATTCTGTGGAAAACATAATTTTATTAATTTTTTTTTGAAGAAATGAAATTTAAAATGAAATCACCGAAAATGCTTTAAAAATGACGGGAAAAGGCACAAAACCACTTATTACACTAAATTGAAGAAAAATGCAAAAAATGAATTGCAAAAGTTGTAAAAATAGGTCATTTCCTATTGTCATAAAATAAAATTAATGTACTAAAATGCATTGTTCTAAAGTGAAAGAGGGAAAACAGGCGTTTCATTAAAATAAATCCTCTACTTATAACATTTGAATAGATCCGCTAAAATTGTTAGTTCACACTAGAAGATGGAGACACGTCGAATAACACTTCATTTATGTTGATAGGTGGACTGGCAGGGGTGTAACTGCGAGGGACGAGCGATAGACGAGTATAACAATTCCACGTTATAGAAGAATTTTTGATAGTAAAGCAGGATATATTTGAAAACATTACAGTGACATAAAATGTTTTCTTGTGACCAAATCTCTGTAGATTTCTGTTACAATCATTTTATAAAAACGTTTTGAAATTACTCACATATAGAATGCGTGAAGTATTCATCTCTGGATACTGAACTTACCTGAAACAAAATGAGGATAAATTAGCAATGTATTGGGGAGTTTAGGGCTAGAAATTGTAACAAGGTAACTGCAACAACATAAATTTGTTTATAAGAATGTGTTTATATATTTGTCCAGAGTTTCAAAAATCCATATTCAGACTGGGGTAAGTGCCTTGTTCCTTCTTATTTGCTTATTTTGCCTAATTTTTCATTTAATATTTCACCCGACAATAGCTCGAAGGGTATAGCAATGCTGCTTCGTCATGATAAATTTTATTATTGGGTCTGATAGACGGTCTTTACAGATATTCGGTTATGAAAACTTTACGTAAGTTAAATTTAATAATAATAATAATAATAATAATAATAATAATAATAATAATAGTAATAATAATAGTAATAGTGCTTACTTCAGGTTAATAAGATTGCCATCTATATTCTGCTGCAAACATCCATATCACATCCAAACATTTTATACAAGTACAACAATTTCAAAAACATGATAATGAAACCCTCATTATTATTGTGTACTGTTCATTTTCTAGATCCCTCCCTTTGCATGCATGCCCATTTTCCTTTTAAAAATTTCTTTTCCTAATCCAGAATTTTTAATTTACTCCAAAACGTTATCTTCTTACAATAGATAATTTAATATGTCTCCTTTTAGTGAATTTCTTTTCGTGTTCTCAGCCAACTTGAATGTCGTCCAGTTCTCAATTCCAAGTTCCATTTTTGTTGAATCTGGTCCAGACCAATGGAATCTGTTTCTTCCACACACGCGATTATAATTCCATGTCTATTTGAAACTTTTCCCTACTAGTTACGGGTTTGTAAAGCATTACCAACTCGTAAACACGACTCTGCATTCGAATATTACACGTCAAAATATCTCCTTTCCATCCGCACCACTCCATGTCGAAATATCGTCTGCTCGTTTGTTATTCTTACGCGCTCTTCATCTGTCTCCTACCCTGCGCGAGATCGTACCCCAATACGTTTCTTCTTCGTCCTAGTGCGCAGGCCATTCTCTTCCTCGCACACATTCTATTTTCTGATTGCTCACTGGCACTGTAGCACTTCATTTGTTTATTCTTTGGTTATCGATTCCTTATAATTTTCCTAATTAACTTTCTCACTCGCGGAAATTGCTCGCTGTTTTTACCAATATATTCTTTATCCGAAATATCTCTTCGCTATCAATTGTGTCACCATTCCTTGTATTCTTATTAGTTACTATTCGATACTTTGCTTCTCTTCTATTCCCCATTGCTGCTTTCATCCTATTTATATCTTTATCCGAATTTATTGTTCCCATTCACACATCCTAGTGATAACGTATCACACAACATCATTACTGACAATAGTGCTTATCTACTTGCGAGCAGATGCAATAAAGAGTCCTCTTTATGGGTAAATATTACATGTTCGAATTTTCCTCCTGTAAGATCTAAGTCTGCTATGATCTTAAGACTACAAAATAACTTTGCATTCCTGCTACCTGACACAAGCTGTCGCTAGTTCTGACGCACATAAATATTGTGACCTAAAAAATTTGTTTACAAGTAAGGAAGGAAGGAGGATGGACAAGGAAGATGGATTTGCAATTACTGATAATCTGAAATAATAGCATCAGCAATAATAGCGCAATGGATTATCTTTATTTTGCCAGATGAAGACAGAATTGAGAATCTAAACATAAAACAATTAAGGCAAACGTTACAACATATGAAGCATTGTTTGGAATCAGGTTATTTCGAATATAGTGAAGAAAACGATATTTCGCACTCTTTGGGAGTGTAGTAGTAAAATAGTTGATTGTTAGGAATTTACTTTGGTATAAAATATATTGTTTGTAGGTATTTAAAATGATATTTTAATTGTTTTGTAATATTAATATTAATCTTTTAATATTAACTATCTTCGTGTCATCACACAATTTTATAGTGAGTGCAATGCAGTAAGAGGAAGTGTATTTGCTCTTCCAGAGTTGTTGACGAGTTCGTGAGTTTGATTGGGCGGATAAAGGGTTTTGGGGTTGTTTTGTAGGTCGTAAATTGCTCAAACTACCAGTAAATTTCAGCATTCACAAGCAAACGGCGGGGAAAATTATATTCGTCTGCTATTGTCCACCAGTAAAGAGGAACAACTCGATTTTCGATTGTTAAACACACGCAAATGAACTGTTTAAACCCCGAATGTGTTTTTCAGTGAACCATAAAACGGAAATGTGAAAATGTCTCCCAATATGTAAGTTGATTTGTGTCCGCATTATCGCACTGTTGTTTGTAGATACTAATAATAGTCTGGTGGTGCCTATAATGCAGTTAGAGGTTCTGTTCATTCATAATGTTTTAGCTATTAATTTACCTAATTTTGTTTCTTTCTCTGAATACAGCTGTATCTCTTTCAGACTTATTATTATGTTATGCAAATTACATATGTTCTTACAAATCTATATTTATGCGATATATTAATAAACCATAAGTCTCATCTCGACCACATGCGGTTAGCGAGTTTTTCATACTTTTGAATTTAAACGTTACTCCATTTTGAAATGTATACTCATCTTTTTTCCTAAAGAACAGAATAGCGGTGTATTGCAAAGCACACAAGAGGAACTGTTTTACTATACAGATACTGAAAACCAATTACTTGTGTAAGTAGGCAATAAGCAACAGCTGCGGTGAGCTGAAAACAATCAAACTCTAACTTAGCGAGGGTCATCCGCCGTCCGCAAACATCCCCGACTCATCACACAGAAGAGAAGAGCGGATGTGTTGGTAAACGTTGCAATAGAAGGGAGCCTGAAAGATTAAAATTGAAGCAATCAAAATAGTTACACAGCATACAGCGGCGTATACAAGAGCGAAGTGAGAGTCGAGAAAGAATGGGAAAGGGAGGAAAACGAGAGAATGTACTACTAAAAGCGATTGGTTTATAAAGATATGGCTGCTATAATTCCTTGTTTTATGCTTAATATAAATATGTGTATAAATATAAATATGTATAAATATGTTATGTGCTTAAAATGTAAATTAATATGCAGAATATTTCTCGGCCGATCAGATGGCCAAGATCGCTAAGGCAGAAATGTCATAACGGACTCGGACCAGGAGATAGTGGATTTGAGTCCCACGTCGGGCATGGATGTATTTGTTTATGTCTGTATGTGTGTATCGTCCTTTCACCCCTCATTATCATAATTTCATATTCCATAACCCCAGGGCTAACAACCATGGGGGATAAATATCGGATCCAGCTAAACGCTGATCCTCAGATAATGTTACATGCACCAGCCACCGAGATTAGTTTACTGAGCCCCGCTAAATGTAGAATGCGTGCACGCGTGCTCCAAGTCGACCTATTCGCGAGCAAAAAAACCAAACCTTTATGACACTTTTGGAAGATATCAGAAAGCAGGGAATAATAATCAGTCACCAGAACTAAACGGATGGAAGTGCATTTTGATTTATCTAATGCCACTGAAAATACGTAAAATGTTGACATCATTCCTTAATTTTATAGATATCCTTATTTCCTTAATTTATTTGTGAGTGTTATCGGTATGTGTTTGTTCGAGTGTGGTCCATAAAATTTTTACACAAATCGTTGAATGAAAATAGAGCATCCACATTAATCAAAATCTTATTTTTCTTCTTGTGGGTCTGCATGTTTAAGTTTTCATGTGATGGAATAAAATATAAAATATGCTCTCTTGTATCTCTCAACCAAGTAGAAAATAAACAGTGGATTTTAATGGATTTTCATGGACTTTTGAATTTTTCCATAATATTTCGTGGTATTAAACTAAACTTCTTTATTCTGTGCTTAGTGGATAACGTTGGAAATATAACTTTCCAGGTGTTGGTGTTAAAGCTACTTCACGAAAACAAGGTAGTATTAATATTCATGTTTAAACCAAAATTTATATGTCAATTTAAATATTTTTGAAGAATATACTTCGTCTGCAATGAATTTCTTAGCTGTAGCGATCGTAGTGAGAATCCATTAATAAAACGTGCTGCGTGTGCAAAGGGCCAGGCAGAGACAAATATCACCAAATTTATTACTAATTTGTTTTTCGAAGAAGAAGAGTAACATCGATATCAAAACGTTGACAAACTTTTATAACAAATAATTTATTACTTAAAATATTCTTCATTTAACTGAACAATTTTTATCCTTCGTTGAACTAGAGCATGAGTTCCCTGGCGGTAAAATGTGCTGGCCAGCTTTCTGAGTCAATGGCGCATGACGTTCTTCAAGATGTCCCTGACACAGATAAAGCTCGCGGAAAATGGAAGTTAAAAGAAGCAAAATTGAACCATAAAAGGGATGAGGAAGCACTTTCCTTTGAAATTCTGCAATTGCTTTGGTTATGAGCACAGAAGTGTATGACCTTGCGTTATCATGGGGAATAAGAATGCCCAATGGCTTTTGAGAAGGATTAATTCGTCAGAGGCCACTTCTGAGCTACTTGAACGTTTGCACGCATCGATTTGCGTTAATTCTTGTTGCTTGCTCCAAAGCCTCTATGAATATCTCTCGCTGTTCAGTCCAGAAGTTAGTAGTAAAGTGGTTCCTTTTCCGCTGCTATTTTATTTTACTTTTAATTATAAAACCAAATTTCCCGGAAGTATGCAAGTCCACCACGGTAATCCCTTAGGTACTTCTTTAAATATTCTCATATTTTAATCTCCTCGCTACGTGAACTATTTTCAACCTCAGGGGTGGATTAGAAAATTGTATTCAAATTTTATAACCGCCGCTTCATGCGTAAACCCTCTTGCTTTAAAACTATTAATAATATAATTGCATTTTATATGAATACTGAGGAACACGGTGACAGAATAAATTAAAGAATTTAGCAGCTTTTGTTTGAAACATGGCTGTTATCGACTATTTATTACATAGACAACTTCTTGCCATTTGCTTGTACCTGACCACAAACAGTTACATCATCCACTCCAGATACATTGTATTAAAATTCTTCTGAAACAAAAAAACAACTTAAGAATACTACTAATACAATTTGCTTTGATACCTTTGATGTTACTCAAACTCAACACGTAATAATTAATTGTAGGATATGGAAAATCTTACTGATTTTACAACTATTGTATTCATTATTATATTTTAACTCTGTTAAAAAACAAACCGTTATCGTCAACAATATCTTGTAATTTGTCGAAACAAGCTCCTAAAATACTACTTTATTTAACAATTGTATATTTAATATGAACGCTTGTCATATACACAGCAGTCATGCCTTGAACAAGTTATAATTCTCATTTGTATCTTTTTTTTTCGTTAATCGGCCAACTAGGGCCACGCAAGCAAGCATCCTGCATTTACCGTGGCTCAGTTTTTATTTATTATCGCGGTAGCAGGTGCTTGCAACAATTCTTTGGGGGGACCAGCATTTTAGCTGGATCCGATTTTTATCCCCCACGGTTGTTAGCCCTGGGGGTATGGGAGATGAAATGATGATACGATGATCATGGGGGTGAAAGGACAACACATACAGACATACACAAATACATCCATGCCCGAGGCGGGACTCGAACCCGCGATCTTCTGGTCCGAAACCACTCCGGCACTACTGCCTTAGCGATCTCGGCCATCTGATCGGCCATTTGTATCTTTCTATTTAACCTTTTAATGTAGCATTAAGATTCAGCCACGCGACCATGTAATATTACGCAATAGCCATGCTGCTTTACCCGAGGCTAGCTAGAAATACAACGAAATCAACCCACAAGTTTCCCGAGTGACGTGACGCAACCGCCTCAAGCCGCAGTTGTGGGGCTTGCTAAAATTCCTGGACGTGTGATGCAATTCGTTCGGTTAGCATTATTAACATCGAACACCTCACCAAAATGCTTAATTCTACTTTCATTTGTTTTAGTCCATATTATAATTTTCAGTTTTTGAAATTTTTTTTCTATTTTTCTCATCTGATATCTGTCTGTTATTTCATATTTTTGTCTACGAGCTGATCTTTTATGATCGACAGTACAATCAGAACTATGACACAAGAATGGGAGTTAATTCCAACACGAGCTGGAGTGTATCGATACTCTTCTGGTGTTCGTTCATTGTTTACATTATTCTCTATTGTGATGCTCTATTTTTGTAACTTAATTCATATACAAAAATGATTCACATCCCGAGAAACCGCTGTCCGAAATGGGAAGAGCATGGAACTGTGATACGTCTATATTTCTTTTTTTCTAATACGCATCACTATCTTTATTTACCTAGTTAATATTCGTTCAGACAATGCTTGCGATGGTTTCTTGAAAACTTTCTCTAGAACTACCATTATAAAACACTGGTCTCAGATTATAGCTGTTTTTCTAAAAGTTATTATTATTAGTATTAGTGTTGTTTTGATTATTATTTTTAGAAGTATTATTATTATTATTATTATTATTATTATTATTATTATTATTAGTATTGTCATTAACCTCAATAAACAGGGTCTACCCAAAAAACGTTTTAGTAGTTTTCCTGTACGAAGTGTTCAGGATTTGTTCCTTTCTCAGCCTGAGAGCTTCGATGCACGTCCATTAGCTGGTTCTTGGTGTCTGCAAACACGCTCACTCCCGCAGACGACCTCTCTAGAGAGCACGCGTTGAAGCGTTAGAGAGCGCTGCTTGTTAAGACGGTGTTTGATCCGGCTAAAGCACCCACTTAGGCTTTTCCTAATTGATTACTCACACACGCAATTGGCTCGGAGTGTCTATCAAGCCGATTTCATGCCCATGCTAATGATACACAAAGCTGCAAGGGCTGTTTGTGACGGAATGCTTAAACAGTTTGAGTAATACTGCTCAAACAAAGGGGGAAGGTTTTTTGAAAATGCGAAATATAGTGAGTTAATAATATCTGAAGTGCAATAAAGAAAATATTAAAAATAATTTCCATCTTCAAAATTGCCAATCATCAATTAAATATTTTTCCTTAAAATCTGAGAAGAATAATTTGCACGAATAACACTTTTTTACTTCAGCAACATTTTCCCATATTTAGCCATACGTCTTTAAAACGGAACTATTAACTTTTTATCTCGAACTGTAAGATTTATGCTCTAGAAATTTCTGTTGTAAAATCTAGGTGATATAGGTAAGTTTTGATAAATTTTTATAAAACTTTCTTGAAAGTATCTGGTGCATGAAGCATCTAGGATATGATCTAATAGTTTCCTGTGACTCCTGAATATATTCTTACTTGAAATAATTTTTCTTGAAAGTTATTAAAAAACCCTCTCGATTGATTAATAGCCATGAATAAAGAGTGTTAGGGAATGATTCAGATAATAAATTCTACAGAGCAAACACAATGCTGTAGAGACTGCTTCATGAGACCGCCAACCAAGCTACTTGTGTTGTAGTTGGAAACTTTACTCAGCAACTTTACTGAAGTTACGGCTTCTCGAAACGATCTCAAGCCCTGGATCATTGAACACACGTTACCCTCTGAAGCAGTTTATATCAACCTCTACTGGCAAACTTCCCGGTCGATTAGGAAGGTGTCATTGATGTTTAAAATTCGCCAAGGAACTCAAAGAAATGGAATCAGTTATATCAGTTAAAGAAAAAAGTACTTGAACACTTTTCAATTATTGAATCATCCACTTATTTGATTTATTTATTCATTGGTATTGGACGGTGTAGATACAGCGGATCAGAGAAACACAGTCATGATAGTGAATTACAATTAAAAGCGGAATACTAAACGAAAATGAATGAATGAATTAATGTGATGTTAGAAGTATATATATTGATAGGTAGGGGCGCACACAGGACATTTTTTCTAGAGGGGGCTGCATATATAGTGACCACACGTCTTGATGTTGCCTGTGTATTTTTTATTTATTCTGAATATAAAATGATTTTTTTGTTGTTTTGCTGTTAATATACAAGGTAAACAATTGATAGATTGCATTTTTTGTTAGTATAGAAAATTAGTAAAAGTTATGTTTTGAGGAGCGGGTTGTAGCCTCTGCTGATGCGAAATAACACCAATAAAACGTTCACATTACCCTGAAATTGCACCATATTGAAACAAAATCCTAGTGGTGCTAAACAGCACATACTTTCTCGCATTATTTATAAAGTTGCAATTTTCGAAAATTCAGAGTATTTACTGAAAATGAGACGTGCACAATTCTTTTAAGCATTCCTTCTTCCTTCCAAAAAAAAAGATTAAAGAAAAAATTAGAGGGGTTTTTAAGAAAAAAATGTTAATATTTTTAAACTACTTATATTTCGCGCCACATTGCATGAAAACTACTTATAATTTCGAATAAATGATCGTAAAATGATGAAAGGTCCGTCATTAAGGGATAGATTTCATTAAGGAAAAATGTTTATCTTCAATATTATAGATGTAGGAAAACTCGCAAAAATTCTACTTTTGCCATTTCCAAAAAAAATATTTGATTTCAACAATCATGTTGACATGGACCATTCTCTGAAGCGTCCTTTATGCTATCCGAGAACAAAGTTTGATAAAAAAATTTGGTATCATTTTTGAGGAAATTTGTCAAATGTTTTTAAGGCTTCATTTAAAGGACCTTCAAAAATGAAAAAATCTCTTTGAAACTCGCAAAACCTTGCGTTGGTTTAGATCGACTGGGCAATATCAATTTTGAAGAAAATCAGCTGACCGGTTTAGGCGCTAGAGCGACAGAGAGAGACAATCGGACTGAGAGACATTTTGCCATCAATCAATTTTTCTTCATCAAAGACTCACGGAATATGAATTCTGGCTACACCATGTAATAGAGAAAGTTTTTTCTACATTTAGCAACAATATTTATTCACTTTTTGTCGCCAAAGCTCGACATTAAGAGTTTTTTGCTGAAAATTCGCCGTTTTCCGGCGCACACTTCCATAACTTTCTCTACTTACGAAGTACCTCGTAAGGGCGAGGGAGTAAAAATATCAGAAGATCAACGTTTTGAAATGAGCACATAATAAAGCAAGTTCCTGCTGGCGACTCTTCCCCAAGAAATCCTTTGAATGTCGGTCGTTGGTCCCCCGGAGTCTCAGAACGGAGGAAAAGATTTTCCGCCAGTAGTACCTGTAAACTATTTCAATCGCCTTGATCGTTTTCTCCTGCATCATCTCCTTTAAGGAAATCACTTCAATTATTCATCATTAATCATATTTCAATCCACGCTACTTTTTCACTAATTAATGAATGATCGCATATACGACTGAATGGTGGATGAATAAATAAATGAATGAATTAACGAACAAACGGCTGAAACAATGAACGAATGAATGAACATTCGAACGAACAAATGACTGAATGAATTATTGAGCAAACGAATGAATGAATGACCAAATAAACGAATGAATGAATAAACAAATTAATGAACAAATAAATAAGTATGAGGTACGTGCTGGCTGGTGGCAAAGACAGTGTCACGTCCACATACACTTGCAAATGCATCATCTTGTGATACAAACTAAAAAAAATGTAAAATCTCATTGATGAACTGATTTCTTCGAAACGCCCACGAGTCCACACCCGCACCCGCACGCCCACACCCGCACCCTGCTGACGACGCACATCCATGAAGAAATCCTTCTAAGGTTCGTCACTGGTCCCTCGCAGCTGCAGATCGAAGGAAAAGACGATATTCTCCGCGAAGTACGCGCGAACTGTTACAATTTCTCCGGCATCTGGGGGCGCCTTCCTCGTTCGCTGGGGGCACGACCTTCGTTAACGAAACAACTTCAATCGTATTATTAGTCCACGTATTTCCTTTGTTATTCATCCGTAAATAGTTGAATATAGAAATTAACAAATTACTGAACGAACGAAAGAAAAAATAATGAATGAATGAATAAATGAACGATCAAATGAAGGCATGTTTGAATAATTCTAAATTGGAATAAATAAACGAATGTTTGAACGAACGAACGAATGAATAAACAAAATAATGGATTGATTGAGATACGCACATGCTAGTGGCAAATAATTCAGTGTAACGTCTACATAAACTTGGAAATGCACTACCTTCTAAACATATTTGTGAGGAAATAAAAAAAAAACGAAAAAAAAAATCTCATCGATAAACTGAATTCTTCGAATCGCCCACGACGCACCCTGCTGACGACGCCCATCCATCAAGAAATCCTTGGAAGGTTCGTCGGTGGTCCTCCGGAGCTGCAGATCGAAGGAAAAGACGATATTCCGCGCGTACTACGCGCAAACTATTCCAATTTCTCCGGCATCTGGAGGCGGCCTGCTCTTTCGCCGGGGGGGCACGTCTCTCGTTAAAGAAACCGCTTTCAATGCCGCCTCCCATTGTCGGCTCCGCGGCGCGCGGACGTGCCTGCGTCGACGGCGCCCCAATATCTGCCCCGCCCCCGCCCTGAATGGGATTGGGCGGTCATAGCACGCCCTAGTCTGCACCGGCGCGCTGGATAAATATTGGAAGAAATGGACTCTCCGGGAGGAGGTTGCGTGGGGGGAGGGTGAGGGGAAGGTCACAGGTCGTGTGCGAGGTGAAGAAGGGGAAAAAGGAGAATCGTGGGTTAAGGAGGAAGAGGGAATAAAGATGTGAAGGGGAAGTGTGGATAGGGAAAAGTGTGATATGGATTAGTATGAAGGAGATGAAATGGGCGAGGTGGCTAGAGCGAGAGCTGACTCCGCGCCTCAGTCCGAAGTGTCGCGGGTTTGAGACCCCGCTCTGGGCATGGCGGTTTATCTCTTTCTTTCATGTATGTTTGTTGACGCGGAAGGCCTTTTGAGTCTCCTGACCACACACCGAGGAGCTCCCAAATGTGTCTAGTGTAAAAGGTTAATATGTGTTCCCCAGAGGGACGTAGTGGGCATCCGGCGCGGATAGCCGAAATCGACATCCCCTGAACCTGGAAAATGCCCTAGGAAGAAAAAACGAAATTAAAGGGATGAGATGAAGAAAATGATGAACTCAATGAAAAGTGATGAAGAAAATGATTGAGCTTTTATTTACATGAAAGCTTATTTGCTTTAAAAATTCACACTTACACTGCCATTTCATGACATTTCAGTATATCTATCAGTGGCGGTTCATGCTCGTAAGCATAGGAAACCCACAATCCAAACAGAGGAGATCTAAAAAAAGTAGATCTACAATGATCGTAAGATTATAATAATATGTGACAGCAAAAATGACTCTTGCAAAATATATATAGTTTTATAACATGCAGAATGTATACTTCTAAATGAAATAAATTACTCTTAAAAGAGAAATTATAAGATACATACCTTCAAGTACTATTCCTGATACTTGCAACATATAACAATAGAAGTTTCGCTTCCATAGAATATCCTTTCCATCTTTTTATGCATCTAATAAACTGATAGCTGTGTCATTAAATTCCTTAATTTATCATTTCTTTTTCGTTAGATGTTTTGTAGTAATTTTAGATCATGTAAGTTCCTTAATGTATGAAAATAAGTTTCGTTCATGAATCACAGTAGTTCCATGTAGGTTGATTCTTATCATCATCTTTGAACATTAGTACGAGCGTTTAAATATGTCTGGAACCTATTGATCTATCGTAATTGAAGTCACTTTTTCTCACAAATTTGCATCTGTGATACACGTCTGATATACAACAATTTGTACATTTGATATTAATAATGGAAATCAGCTAATGTTATTAAAAGTACTTCAACACAAAATAAAAAGTAAAAACAAATTCACTTCAAGTTCGTGCACATACTACAGGAATGTTTAACTTAAACACCTGCAACTCTGTTGTAACACTGTATACCAAGGACACATTGCCTACCGATAAGAAGGAGAAAACATATTTTTCACATCTTACACTTTGGAAAACTTTGTAATACCCGTGTAGCATGAGAAACTTTCAAAGCTAAATAAGATACATTATTAATTAAATAATCGTGTATTTCTTCAACTGTTTAAACCTACTTAAACAATTTAAATTCCACTAATATTTATAAGCAGTAGCTTAAGAGCAGCAAACAGAATATTAGTAAAATAGAAGCAGCAAACAGAATATAGAACTTTTATTGGATCAGAATATTGATAAAAACATAGAATACGCATTTGTATTTAGATTGTATTTAGAACATGTATTACTAGATTGGTACAACTTTTGGGTTTCCCCGAAGACCCTCTCTGTCTCTTGGTTTGTTTCCACAGAGGAACAATTGTGTTTTCCATAAATTTCCGTTACTCTTCGTTAGTCTTGGACGAGTGACCTGGCTATGTACTTTTCCCATGTTATCGCTATGACATCCCTCTGTCCTCCCTCCTCACCTCGTCCTCATTTCTTGCCGCGCTGGAGATTTTTTTCTGACCGCCGGCAACACCTCCGAGGTCGCTGCATGGGTACAGGACACTACTTCGAAACGACGCGTCGCGTTGTCAACAAAGTTCAATTTTGTTTAGAGAGCAACTCATTGAATGAGTCTTGTGACATTCAAAAATGAGGCCGTCCTTACGGGCAACTGCCCCTTCGCTCAGCTGTCACAGCACATGCTGTCCACCGCCGCTAGCCACCGAGAAGGTTACCAACACCGTGCAAGTGCTGTATTCACAGCTCTTTCTTTCTCGTCGGAAAGGTCAGAAATGAATATACTAGTACCGTCATAAAATATTCAAAAGACATGCAATCGAGACTTCTTAAATTACACCATCGAGTCTCCTTGCGTATATTTATATTATATTTGTGGAAGTTTGTTTATTTAAAGTGTTGTGGCATATCTGTGGATCTGTTGTTGGCTTACTGAATTGCTCCATGTGGATACAACAGTTCTCTACATCGTTAGATACTAAAATTAGATTGTGATGAAATGATGGGTAAGTTTGGTTGTAAGTGAACGCCCGACTTTTCAGGGACTGCGTATCTTTGCTTCCTCTTCCTTGTCATACCCTCACTCCTTACACACACACACACACACTCGCACATTCACACACTCACACACTCACAGTCTCACACTCTCTCACACACACACTCTCACACACACACACTAACATGGTCTGCACTAACACACTTGTCTTGAAACCAGCCGGGAGCTTAAAACTGGCCCTGGCTGAGATAGTGTTGCGCTGCTGGGAGATACCTGGTTGAGGAATATCCCCGTCAGAAGTCGTAGGTCGGTGCGGGATCTCATCTTGCAGTGGAAGATCTCCAGGACCACCTCGCGCGATAAAACCCCCCACTACACTTACGGGAGTAATGACCTTAGAGGTTGATTCCCTTGCAATCAATTATCAATCAAACCATGAAAATAGTAGAAAGCTATTTCTATTGCAGCTTGAAAATTGCAAACAATCGTACTTAAAACTACAGATTCTCTACAGATTTTAAAAGTTCAAAGTGAAAATATTTGCGTATCATGCAACTTATTTTGCACTTTACTTCCGTTATTTTATATTATTATATAGCACTTTATTTCCGTTATTTTTTTTTTTGCTCGCGATTTGGCCAACTTAGGACCACGCGTTCATACATCCTGCATTTACCGTGGCTCAGTATCATATATCGCGGTAGCAGGTGCATGTAATTCACCTTCAATTGGGTGGATCAGTATTTTTACTGAATCCGATTTTTATCCCCAGGGTTGTTAGCCCTGGGGGTATGAAAGATGAAATGATGATGATAATGAGGAGTGAAAGGACGATACACTCATACAAACACACAAATACACCCATGCCCGAGGCGGGATTCGAACCCGCGATCTTCTGGTCCGAAACCACTCCGGCACTACTGCCTTAGCGATCTCGGCCATCTGATCGGCTTTTTACATATTTATGTATGAAATATAAATGCATTCTATGAAGGAGTTCTACACACACACAACTAAGTATTAACAAAGGTTCTATAAATGACATTCTGCCGGTCCGGATGGACGAGACCGTTAAGGCAGTCGTGGCGTAGTGGTCTTGGACCAAAGGATCGCGGGTTGGAGTCCCGCCTCGGGCATGGTTGTATTAGTACTCGTCCTTGCACCCCCTATCATCACCATGTCATATTCACAGTTACCATACTGTTAAATGCAAAAGTGGTCACTAAAGACTTAGATATAAATGCGGCATTGAAAAAAGTCATTCTACGCACAGAAGTTACCATAACCTATGCACAGAAGAGCGAAGAAAGACAATATGAGGGAAGTAATGAGTTGTTCACTTACTAGCGGGGACGTAAGTTGAAGATTATTTCGTATTTTCAACTGTCATTTGGTCTGATCTGCTCTGCCTACCGTTTACAGCCAAATTTATTTACCGTCAGAGACCTATCTAACTCCATTTGATCTCCTCAAATTATATTAATATTGATTTACAGTACATATTCATCACGTCGTCTCGTATTTGCAGCTTCTGCTTTAACGGACTATATTTTCATCAAACTTTTAAACTCCATGGATCGTATGGACTCGACAATTAAATGGAATTTACCGAAATGAGAAACGAGAAATTAAGCATCAGGCATTATACAACTTTAAACGATTGCTAACACATATGTGTCTTGCTATAAAATGTCGTAAGCAAATGAAAAAGTTGTGTTTTGAGATGAAAACTAGTAAAATTTGCTCCAGAATGTTCCTGATCAAATAAAGTAAAATAAATTTTATAATTATATACTTTGAAAATCTCGTGATTAGGCTTATGTTTGTTGTTATCAACTTTCCATTGAGTGCTCATTTTGCGAGATGGTTACTTCCTGCGTGCATTTCGTCTCGATATTATTTTTAATTTACGTTAATTTGGAATTATGAACTCGATCGCGCATACATCCAACACGGTGTCTGCTGAAATGAAAATTAATTCAAATGAATGAATAATTAAAAACGGTGAGTTGATAAATACAATAAAAAGTTGCATGTTTTGATTAGCAAACCATTAATTTTGGAGAATTGAAGGCATTTTGCAGGCTGATAATTTCCCTCCTATATTTTATATTTTTCATAATTTACGTTCAGTATCTACATTGGAAAAGCTACTATTAGTACTTGTCTAAAAATTTGATTCCAATTCTATCTCAAATACTCATCTAGAAATATTTAATTCTCGACGAAGGCAATTTAATAAACATCTTGTAAAACGTAACCACGTATAAAATAACCAACGTAGCAAAAGTGTGTCATTAGAACCGGTTCAACATAAAATTTCTAATTAAGTTTTGTTTGGGAAGAAGTGATGATTTTTGTCACCTCTACGCACCCTAGACGTTTGTAACATTATTCTGAGTCTGCTTCATTGCATTTCCTTACATGAATTTGTGGCGCTCTTTAAAATGTAGGTTAAGTGATGTGCAGTGCAGTGCAGTGCTCTTTGGTACTGATATGTTAATATTCTTTTTCCTTGGGCTATTTTTGAAAGCGTTGAAATTAAACGTCAATATATTTGATTGATTTACTCTTCATGTAGTTTTACTTCATGCAATGAATGTAGTTATTGTATTTTATTATATTGTGATGTTAGGTTCAATTATTATCTCTGGTTGTTTGAATGTGCCTATAAGTGAATTGGTTCAGGCTTGTGTTTATCTACGAGTTTGTATGTACGTGAATGTATGTGTATATATTGTATATATGTAATATGCGTCGGTAAGGAGAACTATGTACACACGAGTATATAGATACTTGAATCTGTGTGTATGCATATACGAATAGTAACCAATCACCGTAGCAATTCCATACTTTTGCTCAAAGTTTCGAAATTCCGCCACTATCTACCTATCTAACTCTACAACAAGTGGATACAGGGCACTGCGCAGATTGTAATTAAATTAAATTTCATGCTTAAACAGCACAGCCAATCACCAAACATACGAGCAATTTAGGAGAATTTGGCGTAGAATATTGAAGTATTCGACCATATTGTCAACGGAGTTCTATGAAGAAATCTCTGTTGAAAGCAAAACTGGTATATCACGCGATCGTTCCAGAACCGATAACCTAAAGCTTGGATAAGAGGAAACAAAAACTTATTAAATATACTAATTTTACAATAATTAAAGAAAAGCAAATAATGTCAACCTTAAATTACGAATGGATTTTGAATTTTGTTTATACGTTTTTAATTACACGACGTGCGTATCCGCTATACGTCGTACTGAACATTAAATATTTAGTATAAAGGAACCAACATTACCTAACTAAACTAAGTTGTGTTTCTTTACAGCTTTCTTATTTCGTCTTATTTGTACTATTTCTTTCTTGTCACGTTATTCAAACTGAGAGAACATTGAATTTTATTCGACTACTATTGAGCGAAAGGAGAACTTCATCAACCGGCTGAAGGCGAGGAGATACATGGTTTTCATGCAGAAGATTCGTGGACGACAACGACCGCTCCTGACAAGTCAACCGTTCGCCACGCAGCTGAAGAACAGGCATCGAGGGATGGTGGCTTGTCTTTGCACAACCGGCAAATGCCTATATTCGCATAATTTAAGTTTAAATGCAAAGACGAAATACTATGTATGTGTTGTAACCAACTTGTTACAAAACAGACAGCTAAACTTAGCTACCAGAAGTCAATTCTGTTTTCTGCCACAGAAAACAGTTTCTACAAAACTCTATATATTGCTCATATAAAACTCATTATATTTGACAACAATGAAAGTTTGTAAATATGAATCGGTCACTTCAGAAACACTCATTTTAAGAGCCCACTATAAATTACATCCAGAGTTCGAGCCCCGAAAGCGGCGACGAGTGTGAAAAGCTCAATTCACTAGCACTTCCCCCGCCATCACCGCCATCTCCGTCGCGGACCCCGCTGCCCCGGTCGCCTCCGCCGCCCCCGCCTCCGCCGCCCCCGCCTCCGCCGCCGCCGCCCCCGCCACCCCCGCCGCCGCCTCAGCCACTGCCATCCCCTTCCCACGCCACTCTCTCCCCCTCCAACCCCACTACATCCGCCCCGGCACCCCGTCCTGCCACCGCCACCACCGCCGCCACCCCTACCCCCACCTCACCTCCGCCCCCGCCACCGCCGCCACCCTCTCCTCCACCCCTACCCCCACCTCACCACCGCCACCATTTCCCCTACCGCTGCCAAAGCCGCCACCGCCACTTCCACTGCCGCTACCGCTGCCGCTACCGTCGCCGCCATTTACTACCGTGACCTCTGCCTCCGCCACCACCACTGCCGACCAGATGTGTCAGGAACAGGGAGTTGTCGAGCGGCGTTGCCGAAAAACGCGAGGACACGCGATGCAGTGGCGACCTTTAACTCTCTGGGAAATCGATGTGCAAGTTCTTTGTGCAACCGTGCCTTCCCCCGGTCTCCGTGCATTTCCGCCGGCTCTTTTTCTGGCAAACGGAAGTTAGAGTCGATGTTAAAGATGACGATTCATTTCGCTCCGCTGACCGTGTGTTGTTTTCATGTGGTTTAGTCGGGAATTTCAGTAGCATCTGTTCAGGAGAGCGCTGAAGCAACGGAGCGGCCTGACAACCAATCGATTGATTCATTAATTTGTGTTTGCGGGAGCGTCAACGGTTAAGTGAAGTGCAGGTTTAATCTTGAATGGGAAGCGAATTTCTTGCTAAGCTGGGAAGTGGAATCGGCCGCCAAATTTCTCGTTAGTTTGCAATATTTTTCTCTCAAGGTGTCTCCCCCCAGTGAGGCACCATCTGAGCAAGGATATGCTCTAAACTTCTGCATTTACGTGATATTGATGACTGCTCTGGTATTCGCTTGGTATTGATGAGAAAATTGACGAACCGTTACTGAACGGCGCTGTATAATATTATCATTCTCCTCCAGGCAGTGGTTGAATTTAAATGAGATGTTTAACCATTTACTAAAATTAGCCACTTCCGGAACTGGAACCCTAGGGTTTCCCAGACAGGGACACTCAGGAGACCACGGTAAAATCGTATTGAGTCATCTCGGTGCTAAAGAATAATTCCGCCATTCTGCGAATAATTGCTGTTTCACTCCGGATGTAATTTATTTCCTTAACTGAGAATTCTCTCACGGTTTTCTTAATATAGGCTTACGATTTTATCAAACGCATGATTTACGCCGTACATCAGTTTATTTTAAGTTTTTGGACAGTTCTTTTTAGGTCGTTCAATATTTAGAAGCGACTTATATTTCCTTTGCATCACATACAAAATACTTTGGCGGTTCCCCTGTTATTGTATTTATCATTTTCTCATCAACTTCACTTTAGTAGTAAATGTTAAGCAGCGATCCGAATTGTATATTCTGTAATAATTTCTGAAACATTTGAAGTAACACAGAATGAAATTTTCAGATTGCCGAGCAGCAAAGAGACCTGGTGTCTTTTGTATGAAGAAAAAGTGTTTTAATTAAATACATTCAGGGATTCCTCTACAATTAGCAATGCATTTATAAAAAAATTCAAAGTTAAAATAAAAACGAACACGTGTAAAAACAAGTAAAAAAATACAAAAAGTATTTAATTAAAATAAATTGTCTCACGAAAAGCAAGTTGTAGTTTAGTGCTTAACTTCTCTGAGAATTCCAGACTGCAATTGTTTTCGACCTCTTTTCTCTCCCTGCGAAGTGGCAAACCTCACACTGTTTCATTTCCGTGTTTTCTTGTGTTGCCGCGATATTTCTTCCGCGCCTGGCCGCCGTGCTGAGCTTACTGCGCGGCGGAGCATAGCTTTTGTTTTTTTTGTTGTTTTTTTGGTCACCTCTATAACACGCGCGCGAAGGCATCTGCGCACGAGGGCTTCTTTCGCTAAGGATTGTGCGCCCGCCGTGCCGCTCTCGCAGACGTCCCCCCTCCCTCCCTCCCTCCCCCCCTCTCTCTCTCTCTCTCTGGCTTTTCGACTTTTATCTTGGCCGTCGTCGGCAGAGGTGGCTCAGGGCATCAGCATGTCACTGCAGTGCCTCTGACTGGGAGGTTCTAGGTTCGAGTCCCGACACTGGCAGGGGTTTCAACACTAGCTAGATAGCTAGGTCGAATTTAGTCGCTGGCTGGGGGGAGAATTCTAGCGGCCGGCTGATCTGATCGGTAGTTTTCCGTGCGTTCTCCAGTGAACACCAGGCAATTGATAGAGCAGTACCACAAAAAAACGGGCCACGGACCATGTGCGGTCTTTCATTCTCTCCTTGTATTGTCAGTCCTTACTAACACACACTTACATTGATATTCACTATACAACCTCACATGACGGGAGACCGGTCGGCAGCTTAGAGCTGTCTCGACGTGGGTGGTGCCTGGTTGGGGAAAACCCCGTTAGGCGACAGGTAGGTGGGCTCCGAATCTCACTATTCAGCAGGGGAAGAACTCCGCCATTTCACGAGAAAACATGAACTACACTTACGGGACTGATGACCCTAGTAGTTGCCGAGCTCGAAACCACGAAACAATAAATAAATCAATTGGGATTGTTAGTCTTCCGCGCCGATCTGCAGTCGTTTCCCCCCCCCCCTCTCTCTCTCTCTCCCCTCTCTCTCCCTCTGGCTTGCCGACATTTATCTTGTCCGTCGCTTCCCGACAGTAGCAAGATTCTCGACAATAGCCAGACAGCTACGTCGAATTCTGTCGCTGTCTAGAGAATTCCAGCGGCCGGCTGCTCCAATTGGTAGTTTTCCGTGGTTTTTACGATCAACACTAGGCAAATGCCGGAGCAGTACCCTAACAAACGGGTTATTATCTTAGCAGATAACGTGCCCGGAATATCTATTCAAACGAACAACCGACAAGTAGGTCGGCACCGGATCCCGTCATCCAGCAGCGGAATATCACCGCCACCTACCTTAATAATACACTTGACTAATGACCTTAGCAGGTAACGTGCCCGGAATTTCTATTCAACCAACTACCAACCAAAAACTAAAAGATAAGTCGGCGCTGTATCTTGTCATCCAGCGGGGAACGATCACCGCCACTTCCCTCAATTAACGTGAAATACACTTACGGGAGTAATGACCTTATCAGGTAACGTGCCTGAAATTTCTATTAAACCAAACAACCGACGTGTAAGTTGGCGTCGGATCTCGTCATCCAGCGGGGGAGGATCACCGCCTCCTCCCTGAATAAACGTTCACTACACTTACGAGATAAATGACTTTAGCAGTTGACGCGTCTGGAAACACTAAACTCCCCATCAATGGCGGTGTGGTAATGGAAGGTTTCCATAACGGCTCACCGAGCTGATTACATCCTACTGCGGTGACGCACACAGTCGTTACTTCCCTTACCCCTTGTTGGAATTCTACCGTACCCAATCTAGGCCCCGCGTTGAAAAGTGAAACGTTGCTTCACTTTTTGCATGACACACGAGCGAGGCAGCGGAGATAAAATAGCGAACACCCTGGCAATATGCTGCCCGAGAACAGCATCGTTATTTGTTTTTTGTGCAGTTTTCTAATAAATACCATGCAAATTTATTTTGGAATTAGAGAGAATTACGGCGACACATGTTTTTCACTCCACCAACTTCACGATGCAAGTCGTAAAGAGTTTCAGGAAATTCATATCACGTAGACATTTTCTAAGTGCTTTCACAGAAACAGACCACTATTAGTGCGAGTTATGTCAAGAGAGAAGAGAGGAATCGTGTGATGCACAAATGTTTGAGATTAACGGCAGAGGTTTTTCAGGATTTACTCATGCACTTGTAAAGCGCTGTCTGACAAAATTGGTTGTCTCCTCGGCTACTTATGAACACTAGATTACATTATGAGATGTGAGAGCAAGGTAAAACGAATTTCCGTCAAACGATAAGCAGTTGACTTCAGAAATTTTCACTTTGTATGATTTTGAAATTATGATAAGGTATATTAGACCCCAATGTGTAATTTCGGAGTTCAAAACATTTTTGAGCAATATTTGATAAGAATTGATGTATCTAGGAAATTTAGTATTCACAAATAACAAGTTTTATTGTATCAAAAATACAAAAAACTTACCAGATCTGCCAGTTTTAACAATAATGGCAGGAGATAATCACTAGTCAAGACGCAACAGTCTAGCAGATGTATGTAATCGAAGCAAGGGTCGTAGCATTAAGCCAGGGAAATGATACACTTCGAGGAGCAAGGGTTACACTCGTTCACAGTTCACAGTCCACAGCTCGCTTGCAAACCCAAAGGTCTGAGGAAGCGGTCCCCCCCCCCTGGACACCGCCCGACACCCCTCGCCGCGGGTTGGCGAGGGGAAGAGGGGATGTCCGTAAAGTTAGCATACCCACTTATCACAAAATTGAATAGAGTACCCCAGAATTTTGTTCTAATGAAGAACTAATTTATACCCAAATTAAAAAAAAATGTCTACCGATGCACAACATCAAAATACACAACGCTAAAGAGTGGGTACTCTAACTTAACGATAAGTTAGCATACCCTTTCAAGAAAACCGCATGAATAAAAAAAATATACCAGAATTTTGTTCTAATTAGGAATTAATTTATACTCAAATTTAAAAATTTTGAAACGATGCACAACATCAAAATATTCAACATTAAAAAGTGGGTAAGCTAACTTATTGTTAAGTTAGTACACTCACACAAGAAAATTGCATGAAAAAAGTTACTAGAATTTGGTTGTAATTAAGAAATAATATATACTCAAATTTAAAACTTAAAATGATGCACAGCAGCAAAATATTCAAACTAAAGAGTGGATACTTTAAATTAACGTTACGTTAGCGTACCCACTCTTTAGTGTTGAATATTTTGATGTTGTGCATCGGTAGAAACTTTTTAAATTTAGGTATAAATTAGTTTTTAATTAGAACAAAATTATGTGATACTCTTTTCCAATTTTGTAATAAGTGGATATGCTAACTTTAGGGGCATGAACAGGGACGACTCGCATCCCACCCCTTCGTCTAGAGATGGCAAAAAAATCGATGTTTTTCAAATTTCGATATTTTGGGGCAGAAACTTCGATATTATAACATCAATGTTTCTTCGGATCGATATATTGTGCAGGACAATAATAATTTAAAAAAATAATATAAATAAAATTTCTTGTATCTAATTTATTTGTGGATTGTTCGCAATCAATCACCACTGATAACTTTCACTATCCACAGACGATACGAAACCGTTCGCAATTCGCAACCTTTCTCCAGTGTTGTTACCTTTTTTTGTTATTTTGTGCGTGGTAATATCGTTAAACTTCAATTTGAACGTTTACTACATAGAACATTACTTAGAAAATTAAGATGACAGTAAGAATTTATGCTGAATGTACTTTATACTAATATTGGATTTTAATATATCGCATTTATACCGTTTTATCACATTTATTTGTACCATGACATTTTACATCGAAATGTTTTATTGTACGAAATGTTTATGAATACAAGAAACATTATCAGAAAGTTTCATCATATAAATCATCGATGTTTTAAACATCAATGTTTTTGTCGATGTTTTCATCAACATCCAAGACCTTTTGCTTATGTATCGATGTATCCATGTTTTGCTAAACTTTGCCATCACGACCTCTGCGGCTTCTCCAGCGTCGTTTCGATGCTCCAAACTCGGTGGTGACGTGGCGCCGCCGAGGGTATGAGAGGCGGTGGGAGCCACTAATGCTCTACTGATCCTACAAATTCACATGATAAAAGTTAAACTTTACTTCGTGATCATGTAGTGGGGTGACGTCAGAGCAGCCGACGGTAGACGCTACGAAATAAGCGTAATGATATTGCTAAAATGGGGTCGTGAGATATTTTCGAAGACACACACTTCATTCATGAATAAAGACGATGACCAACATTGATATAGAAATTGTTGCATATTCCGTTATTATTAGTTTTATAGTAATTTTTAGTTTAAGTATTCGTTTTCATTAGTTACATTGAGGTTACGTCCCCATGTCCTTCGGATGGTTATTAATCGTAATATATTACACGGGTAAGGGAATGGATTTTATTTACATTGCAACCCTGTCACCCCTAGCCCGTCTCTGATCCGTCCCGCTCCGGACGTTCATCGTCCATCTCCAAACATCACATTTCCATGCCCATTCCTCCTTATCACACCCCTCGCCTCCCATTCATAGCCGATCACCACTAATGTAAAAAAATGTATGTTGGATCGTGGTCTTCTTTTTTTCTTCCTGAGTCTTTTTCTAAGTTTAATTTGAATTGAATTGAATTGAATGCCTTATTTTACGTGGCGAGACTTAGGCCATTAGGCCTGCTCTTCCGTCTGACCACGCAAATTTCGCTACGCTCCTTTCACCAACTAGCGGAGAAAGAAGGTGTATCTTGGGCGAGAAATAGGCGATTTGAATTTAGCTCAGAGGCGTCATTTAGGCTTGAGGATCTTTTACATGCAAGTAAATCTACGAACATGGGACAGCCGGCTTTACTTCCCCTCCGAAGGAAGGCGTATGAAGGATTTTTTCGCCCTTAAAAATCCACGGCTTCGATCGGGTTTGAACCCGCCAACGTGGGTACAACAGTCCAGTACGCTAACCGTTACACCACCACCGCCACCACACACCACCACCGCCGCCACGTTTAAGGAATGTCGATTTCGACTACTCGCGCCGGTTGCCCACTATGTCCTTCACGGGGACACATATTAACATTTTACACTAGACACACATGCGGGCTCCTCGGTCTGTGGTTAGTACACTCACAAGGCCTTCCACTACAACACATACATGAAAGACATGGGACACACAACCATCCCCAGGACGGGGACTCGAACCCGCGACCGTTCGCGCCGAGGCGCTGCGTCGGCACACGCTCTAGCGAGATCGTCCATCCAGCTTGACTACTTTAGATTATGATATACTTTTCAAAAATATCTAAAATCATTTAAGTCGCGTAAAACAGGATTGCAACAGCGCTCCACTGGTGCGCCTCACAGAGATGTGACAACCTGCCCGCCACTCGTGCCACGTTATATAAGGAAAGATTTTCATTTTTGCAAGAAGTATTCTGTGTAAGTTTCAAATTTTAATTTAAATTACTGTATATGAACACTCATACGATCTATTGTTAATAATGATAGGCCCTTTATCAATTAATCATACATAGACATTTAGTAGAGAAATGTATGGTCGAAATACGCTCAAGCATTTTTTATTTTTATAGCTATTATTATTATTATTATTATTATTATTATTATTATTATTATTATTATTATTATTGTTATTATTCTTCTTATCATTATATTATTATTATTGTTATTATTATTATATGGCATAGGCATGGCGTTTATCACGGAATCTTCTCCCCTCTCCGGGAAAATCAATGTCTTTAATCCATCATCTGTTCAGAGAACCCTCAAAATAGTTAAACAAAATGCGGATAAAGACGAACCTTAAGAATGTTAGATTTATATTGGAGACCCAAAAAAGGAAGATACTATGTAGGGAATCTATCTGTTATATATTCACAAAGTTGTAAAATAAGTATTCTTCACTTTAATTTCATTACCATGGATTCGTATCCCCGAAGAATACGAAATTTACAACTGACAAATCAACGAGAACTAAATTTCTCTGTCAAGAACTTAACTCTCATTGTTATGAATTATGTTCCAAAATTTCGACGGAGTTGAGGATAAAAGAAATGAAAAAAATGTATTAAACAGAGAGCTCATGCTTTCTTGGTGCAGTCGTCTCTCGGTATTTACTCCATTCCGCCCGCGCAGTTCCGTGCGTGGCCGCCACTTTAGGCACTTGCGCGGTCGGTCGCCTGCGGTCCCCCGGCGGGGGCGGAGGCCAGATCACTCTAATGGCGGCCCTCTGTCTGACTGAATATTTCATGCGCCGGCGGCGGCGACGGAGGCAGCCACAGAGCTCCAGCACCTTCCGCCCTCCCTCCCCCCCACGGACTCAGCACCCGCTGTCTGCGCCACGCCCGTTGCTCCCGTCTGCGCTCGTCCTGCCCTCAACGGCCACGATCCCGTTAAGCCTCACCTCCGTATTCGGCTTTGTCTTCGATTCCATCGCCGTATCTGTCAACGCCTTTGGCTCTGACTGCCTCCGCTGTTGTTTGGATTTCCGTTGCTTTCTCCGCCTCCGTTCCGACGCAGGCTCAATCTCCATCTGCTCTCAATTATATATATCACCTCTGTCAATTATGTAGCGTCTCTGTCAATTATATATCGCCTGTCTCGGACCCTTTCTCTGACACCGCTCTTGTTTCTACCTCCGCCTCCACACCTGCCTCCCATATTCTTTCAACTATGTCTTCGACTCCAATCTTAGTCTCCATTTTCGTAGGAGTTCTGATTCTGCCTTGTCTCTGCCTGTGTCTGTCTAGGCCATTTTCCGCCTACTCCTGTCCTCACCTCTTCCTGTCTCCATCTTCTGCCTTCATTTCCTTCAGCCGCCGCCTCCGCTTATCCCCGCATGATTCCGAAACAGCCTTCCTCTAATTCCTCCTGTCTCCGCCTCCTCCTGTCTCCGCCTCCTCCTGTCTCCGCCTCCTCCTGTCTCTGCCTCCTCCTGTCTCACAACCCTCCTGTCTCTGCCTCCTCCTGCCTCTGCCTCCTCCTGTCTCTGCCTCCTCCTGCCTCTGCCTCCTCCTCTCTCACCCTCCCCCTGTCTCTGCCTCCTCCTGCCTCTGCTTCCTCCTGTCTCAGCCTCCTCCTGTCTCCCCCTCCCCTGTCTCTGCCTCTGCCTCCTCCTGTCTCACAATCCTCCTGTCTCACCCTCCTCCTGTCTCTGCCTCCTCCTGCCTCTGCCACCTCCTGTCTCTGCCTCCTCCTGCCTCTGCCACCTCCTGTCTCAACCTCATCCTGTCTCTGCCTCCTCCTGTCTCACCCTCCACCTGTGTTCGCCCTCCCTGTCACCGCTTCCTCTCTATCTCTGCCCATCTCCACCTCCATCTGCCCCCGCCTGATTTCGCCCTTGGCTGCCTCCCCCTACGGTTGAATCCTCTAAGCCTCCGTTTGTGTTGCCGACACCGCGTCACTCCACCCTCCTCCGACTGTCTCCTTCTCTGCCACCGCCTCCGACCTCCCCGCTCCAGTTTCCTCTCTCCCCCACCACTTCCGTCGTCTTCCTCCCCCTCCCCCCCCGGGACCTCCTTGGAGATACCGCAGCGTCTCCGGCGGCGGAATCCACTCGCCGGGCCGCCGGGTCCCAAAGCGCTACTCGCCACCGACTCTCGGGACGCGCCCAACGGCGGTCTAGAGAAGCGGCGGAGGGCTGAGATAGTTCCATGATAGAGCACAGGAAGAATAATGGAGAAGGTTCCGCGCGAGAGAGTGAAAAAATATGAGACGCGGGATGCGGGATTACCATAAGAATGAAAATAGTGTGTCGAAAGGAAAATGTAGGAAAAAGGTAACTGAGAGGCTGAGAGGCTGAGAGAGTGAGAGAGAAAGCGAGAGAGAGAAAAAGTGAGAGAGAGAGAAAGTGAGAGAGAGAAAGTGAGAGAGAGTGAAAGTGAGAGAGAGAAAATGAGAAAGTGAGAGAGAAAATGAGAAAATGAGAGATGGAAAATGAGAATGTGAGAGAGAGAAAATGAGAATGTGAGAGAGAGAGAGAAAATGAGAATGTGAGAGAGAGAGAAAATGAGAATGTGAGAGAGAGAGAAAATGAGAATGTGAGAGAGAGAGAGAAAATGAGAATGTGAGAGAGAGAAAATGAGAATGTGAGAGAGAGAAAATGAGAATGTGAGAGAGAGAAAATGAGAATGTGAGAGAGAGAAAATGAGAATGTGAGAGAGAGAAAATGAGAATGTGTGAGAGAGAAAATGAGAATGTGAGAGAGAGAAAATGAGAATGTGAGAGAGAGAAAATGAGAATGTGAGAGAGAGAAAATGAGAATGTGAGAGAGAGAAAATGAGAATGTGAGAGAGAGAAAATGAGAATGTGAGAGAGAGAGAGAAAATGAGAATGTGAGAGAGAGAGAGAAAATGAGAATGTGAGAGAGAGAGAGAGAAAATGAGAATGTGAGAGAGAGAGAAAATGAGAATGTGAGAGAGAGAGAAAATGAGAATGTGAGAGAGAGAGAGAAAATGAGAATGTGAGAGAGAGAGAGAGAAAATGAGAATGTGAGAGAGAGAGAAAATGAGAATGTGAGAGAGAGAGAGAAAATCAGAATGTGAGAGAGAGAGAAAATGAGAATGTGAGAGAGAGAGAGAAAATGAGAATGTGAGAGAGAGAGAAAATGAGAATGTGTGAGAGAGAGAGAAAATGAGAATGTGAGAGAGAGAGAAAATGAGAATGTGAGAGAGAGAGAGAAAATGAGAATGTGAGAGAGAGAGAAAATGAGAATGTGAGAGAGAGAGAGAAAATGAGAATGTGAGAGAGAGAAAGAAAATGAGAATGTGAGAGAGAGAGAGAAAATGAGAATGTGAGAGAGAGAGAGAAAATGAGAATGTGAGAGAGAGAAAATGAGAATGTGAGAGAGAGAAAATGAGAATGTGAGAGAGAGAAAATGAGAATGTGAGAGAGAGAAAATGAGAATGTGTGAGAGAGAAAATGAGAATGTGAGAGAGAGAAAATGAGAATGTGAGAGAGAGAAAATGAGAATGTGAGAGAGAGAAAATGAGAATGTGAGAGAGAGAGAGAAAATGAGAATTTGAGAGAGAGAGAGAAAATGAGAATTTGAGAGAGAGAGAGAAAATGAGAATGTGAGAGAGAGAGAAAATGAGAATGTGAGAGAGAGAGAAAATGAGAATGTGAGAGAGAGAGAAAATGAGAATGTGAGAGAGAGAGAGAGAGAAAATGAGAATGTGAGAGAGAGAGAAAATGAGAATGTGAGAGAGAGAGAAAATGAGAATGTGTGAGAGAGAGAGAAAATGAGAATGTGAGAGAGAGAGAAAATGAGAATGTGAGAGAGAGAGAAAATGAGAATGTGAGAGAGAGAGAAAATGAGAATGTGAGAGAGAGAGAGAAAACGAGAATGTGAGAGAGAGAGAAAATGAGAATGTGTGAGAGAGAGAAAATGAGAATGTGAGAGAGAGAAAATGAGAATGTGAGAGAGAGAAAATGAGAATGTGAGAGAGAGAGAGAAAATGAGAATGTGAGAGAGAGAAAATGGGAATGTGAGAGAGAGAGAAAATGAGAATGTGAGAGAGAGAGAAAATGAGAATGTGAGAGAGAGAAAATGGGAATGTGAGAGAGAGAGAAAATGAGAATGTGAGAGAGAGAGAGAAAATGAGAATGTGAGAGAGAGAGAGAAAATGAGAATGTGTGAGAGAGAGAAAATGAGAATGTGAGAGAGAGAGAAAATGAGAATGAGAGAGAGAGAGAAAATGAGAATGAGAGAGAGAGAAAATGAGAATGAGAGAGAGAGAAAATGAGAATGTGAGAGAGAGAGAAAATGAGAATGTGTGTGAGAGAGAGAGAGAGAGAGAGAGAGAGAGAGAGAGAGAGAGAGAGAGAGAGAGAGAGAGAAAGAAACGTGTGTAACATAGTGCCGTGGTTTTCTCATTGCGCAATATATTCCTTTAACTGAAATTTTTTTGTATTCGGGATAAAATTATATTTATATTTCTTCAATTCGGATGTAATTGTATAAGAAATCCGGCATTAATGACTAAAATAGGATATGGGCACATATGTAGAAATCATGTATAATAAAATGTAAAATTTTGGGACCAACGCGAAGAAAGTAATTTGGGATTTGGGTGTGCTGTAAAATTATGTAATTTTCAATCAAAACGCTTTAAGCCTTTGTATTCAATCTCCGAATAAGTCTATTTTGATGTAGCTTATGGGATAATGTAAGAATCTGTTGTGGACGTACTGCAACGAATGTAAGAGATAAAATATTAATTTTATGACACTGAACGTGAAAATAAAATGTATCGTGAAGAAGATACTATTTTAAAACAAAATGGAAATTTAATGCATAATTATGTATAATTCAAATTATTTCATGTAGAAACGTCTTCGTTCTTAATCAATATTCCTGTTCATGATTCGAAGCCCCGTGGTTTGGCACCCCTTTCACCATCTATTTGGCATTCTCTACCTGGGTGATACTTTGACATTGTCCTTCTGACATGACATGATGGACATGGACCACTGGATACCGGCAGTCAAAAGGAACTACTTAATTTTTGCACCATCCCAGGTTACCTAGATGTTAAATTGACTCGGTTTGTCTTTTCATATCTCTCAACTGTTTTCATATTTTCTTCGAAACCACGATCCTCTCAACCCAGGTAAGTCATGCAGTAGAGTAGTATATTGAATTCCTTATCGCAAACTAAGCAAAACTAAACTTTTTATCGATAAGAGAGACCACTAGTACATAGATTTCCATCAAAATCTTGACATGGATTTTTCACGACATTTTCTACTCTGTGTAGTCGAGAAAGTTAAAATCCACAATATATCTCTACATCATGGCAAACTTGTTCGCATGTTTCCTGAAGCTGTCAGCGGAAACGCGTGCTTCCACAGTGTCGTGACTCAAGGCAATGCTCCAGAATTTCCATCATCAATATCCCATTTTTTGATGCAGTGCTTTCACCGTTACTCTGCGACACCAATAGCTTTCGAACGTTGCATGCCATTCGTTATACATTTTGCAACATGCAAGAGCTTTTGGAGTCTCTTGAAGAATATTAAGAGTAGCATACCAATGCCAGTTCTGAAACCAGAGAGTACCAAAAAGATAGTTCACGATGTATTGAACAATTATTTTTTCTGAAAGTTTGTGTTGATTCATATTTTGACCAATAGAAGGATTTTTTACTCATACGGTTATCCTTTTATTCTTATCTAGTTAATTAGTAAATAAGTAAATCTGAATCAATACTGTTAGGAAAAATAAACTTATGCTTGTAACAACGGGCGTTAACTGATTCTAATGATTGCGGACGAAAAGCCCTGGGCCATTTTGTCTCCTCTTGGTTATAAGAACACTTTTAACGCCCTTCGAGCACAAATAACTATATTAAAACTTCTTAATTGAACACTAGTTGAAGTAATCTAACATTGCCAGGGCTTAATTTATCCCAATCATCTATTAGTAAAGAAAAGGAATAAATTCGATAAATGGTCTAAAATTTAAAAACACTTTTTAAAATCTTCGGTGTTCCATTCGCAGTCTTCCGCTACACTATAACTCGCCCCGCCTCCCCCGCCTAACTCCGCCTTGCCCAGCAACATCCCACTCGTCCCATCCCATTTCCCGCCCTCCCGGCTTCCCCATCCCCTACCTTTCGTAACTTGTCAGCACCGTCTTCCGCGCCCTTTCGTCCATGCCCTATCTTCCACGCCCTGTCTTCCGCGTCCTATCTTCCGCGTCCGGACTTCCCCGCCCTGTCTTCCGCGCCCTGTCTTCCGCGCCCTGACTTCCGCGCTCTGACTTCCGCCCCTGACGTCCGTGTCATGTCTTCCGTACCCTACCTGACTCATCCTGTCTGCCTCGCCTTGCCTGGTCCGCTACCTCCGTCTGTCTACCTCATCCTGTCTGCTGTCTGCCTGCTCCTCACAGCCTACCCCGACCTACTTTTCCCACGCAGTATTTCTCACCCTGCCTGTCCTTACGTGTCCACCTAACCTTGTCTGCTTGGATCTGCTTTCCCCACTGTAGGCGATCTAAACGTATTAACTAGAAGACCGGATAAAATGGGTTTTGAATTGGTCATTGTACCGAATTAAACATTTTGTAAAGTAGATAGTGGCGTAGATAATTACTTAATTCTTCTAATTGAAATAAATTAATATCTCTTTCGGGATATCTTTTATGTTTGTTCAGAAAGTTCCAAATAGTTTACAAATTCTCTTCACAACAAATGAAAATAAATTTTGAATTAATTTTACATTTTGATATGTTGTTCCACGTACGGAATATGCACGCAGCATGGAAATGTCTTTGTGCGCCGCGCCATTTGACTGGCAACGCACAACCAACCGACAGACTCGCCGTTCGCCCGAACAGCAGGACGCGTGGCTGGGTGGCGCGAAACTCAATTACACAGCGCACTGAGGGCCCACATTATATCGCGGCGAGCAGCGGCGAAACCAATTTCAAGCTGTGCTCTGTCGGGATTTAGGGAGGTGTGTGGAGGGAAGGCAGACATTTGGATAGCGGTGGGTTGAAACCACGATGTACAAGGGAGGGGAGGAGAGTTAGACACAATGCAATGAGAAAATTCGCATGATTTTACAAATATAAAAAAAATCAATATTCCACAGTTTTTGAATATATGTCTTGTATTGTCTACAGGAAAGTATACATGCGCCATGTTTTAATTACATGCATTTTTGTTTGTGTAGTTTACATACTTACGCGGAAATTGTACTAGAACAGAAAGAAAATCTTTTTATAGAGAAATAGCGATGAAATTTTTCTATGTATATCACGTGTGATGTTGGAATACAGTCCTTTTACTTTGCTCTCTAATTAGAAGTAAAGTAAGTGTAAGCAATGTCATCCGTTAGATGCACCAATGCGGGTGCATTAAAAGAACGATTTGACAGCTTCGATGGTGTAGTGGTTAGCGTTAGTACTGTCATATTCAAGTTCGCGGATTCAAATCCGTGACCTTGAAAGAGACAAAAACACCTTCACACGCCTTATTTTGGAAGGTATGTAGGGTCGGCTGTCCCATGTTGTAGGTTTACTGCATATAAAAATATTCTCTAACCTAAAAGATGCCTCTGAGCTAAATTATAATCGCCTACTTCTTCGCCCGAGATAACCCTTCTCTCTCTGCTAGTTGATGAAAGGAACATAGCGAACTATTCACGGTCAGCCAGAAGAACAAGGCTAATGGTCTGAGTCCCTCTATGTAAAATGAGGAATAATTGAGTGGAATTGGTTTTAATCTGATTATGGAGTTGAGTTGGGCCTAGGTTAGTATTTGCATGGGAGAAAACCTCCCCTGAAATTTTGGGTGAGGTTTTCTTACTTCTTTGACCGATTGGTGGTGACAATTGTAAATCAGAAACATCAGTGACTACTGTACCAGTGGTGAAACGAGGTTGCGATCCTTAAGACGTGCTTACATTATATTGCTGTGAAGCCAATTTAAAGCAAGTATTTGGGGCTACACACCACTTAAAGTACTGTAAATGTTATAATGTGAAAATAAAATATATAATACTTGGTAACATGTATAACAATGTTGTGTATTATTATATCCCCCGTGTTTGTATACTTTGTTTTCAAATGTAACTGGTATATTCCTTTACACATTGACTATAGCACATAAAGAATTATGTCGCTTAACGAGTACATAGTGATGAATCGTTACTGATGTATGAAAAAACAGACAATAGTTCTACTCTAATTGAAATACTTTAAATGATGTCTTGTGGCTAAGTCGGCACGTGTATTTTTCTTTTGGGGATCTGAAATGAAACGGTTCTAGCTAAGTAATTTAATTTCCATCAAATCAATTTTCTTTGTATACTGCTCTGCATTTGTTCATCAGTTGTCCAAGATTATTAAAAATGAAATAAATTCACTTAAGTGTTTAAATATTGATGTGAAATATTGATGTTGATCGACATTAGATTTATACCAACTGTACACATTATAATACTCGAAATGTCTACTTTATAAACCACGATATTAGAAACTTTTTTTTCAATAAAAATCTTGCTATTTGGAAAGTTGTAATTTATATGATGACTTCTTTCAAATATATCTCAATAATTGCAGTTACCTGTTTTCAATATTATAATTAACATAAGATATATGAAGGTAATATGGCTACGTTAAGCATATCAAATTTTGCTGTGTGATTTTTGCTGCGGTGGCGGTTTTTCAAATGACGGAAAATCGGCGTTCACCATATTGTACTTGTGGCTTGTGAAAGATATTCAGCATCGACCAGGCGAAATTAAATTCTCCGACAATTCTCGCCCTAATGATATTCCGTATTCCCTAGCTAAGAGGCGATCTCATTTCCATTTCGCAAATAGGACGAGTGCGGCATCAGATCCAATAATAGGAAATTGGTCTAAGGGACGTGCAGCATTACCTGTCGGCGGATATTGGCGTCAAAATCCTGTTGCATACTGAGGGTTGAATCGGGGTAGTTGAATTCTCTGCATCAAATCGCGCGGGGAATGGACGTACGGGAAATGTAAAATGGAGTAGGAAACGTTTGTTTCTGTTCAAGCTCCCGTAGTTGTTCTTTGACCAGCTTCGTAAGAATGCATAGTATTCGTATTTAACCTCAAATAGTGTCAATATTACTGTGGGTTGTATTTGATTCATATAAGAGATTCTGCAAAAGCCGTCAAAATTGTTCTCTATGTATGTGAATCAGGCAAGAAAAGTTTAATTAGTTCTCTAAATACACGAATGTTTTATATATTAATTTTCAACGACATTGATATCTGTATCATGTAAGGGAAAATATAAAATATGGATCATTAATGTTTGTGGTATTTGTTTCTCTAATAACATTAATGAGAATATACTCACATTACGAACATTCTTGCCTGCTTCGTTTTTCTTGAGAAAAATTGCTGCCATTTTCATATTTCTGGTTAATTAGTTTTACCTGTTTAGTTACGTCTTATTGAATTATTCCTGAATTTTATCCATCCCTATAAATAGAAGACATAGTTATTTACGTAACTAAGTTATTATTTGGCGTGATAATGAAATATTGACGGACGAGAATACGATAGGAGTCAAGTAAGGCATTTTGAATAGAAAATATGCTGAGTACATTATTTTTGTAGTACGAATCTATGAAAACTTTAAGTTATATATTTGTGATAATTGTCAATATGTAAGGTGTTAGCCATGTTAATTTATGTAATTTGCAGTACTAGATCGTTTTATAAGAACATTACTATTTGCGGTACACGTTCGGTTAACTATTACTGCACACGTACAGCAAAGTAACATCCCAATCAATTTAGAGATAAGGTTATTATTAGTTCCATGTGCTGAAAATTATATTCTGTAACACGTAATATTTCAAATACTCCAGGCCAATACGTGGCATCAGTTTTCCTAATGTCTCAGACTAAATGTTACTAACCTCTATGGCATGCAGAGAGGGTCGGATATAATAACTTTTTGTCAATGAACATATTGTGGGAAATTTCATATTACGAAGTTACACATGTGATTTATCTTCCTCATAGTTCAGCCCTTCATCATACACAGGTGATTGGAAGGTACACAAAATCTCTTTGCATCAAAACGTGACCTGACAAACGCCAGGGATTAACGCACTGCCTGCAAGTTAGGGACAAATATCACATTTGCAGTTTCGTTAATTAACATTTATGTATGTTCAAAGATAAAAAGTGATCACTTTCGATCCCTCTGTATTAGCAGTTTGTTCGATTGTTTGATACAATATATCTTGTTACCATTAATTAGAACAAAATTCATTCCCTTTAATTAAACATCGATGAAATAGAAATAGAAAATATTTGGTTTGGAGGAGGAAATAAAAAAATGACGCAATTTGAAATTAATCAACATTTGCAGTACAATAATTATAATACTAAAAGTCATAACTATACAAATATATTTTACAACTAAATCAGAATTATTGAAATATTCCAAATATATTCAAATATATAAGAATTATCAACATACCTCAGTATCATCTAAATGAATGAATTGAACCAAATATGAATGTTGATTAATTAGTAATGTCAAAATATTAGATTTTTCACTATTTTAGAAAATAGAATTGCTCGAACATTCGAATTATTTAGAAGACTGATTGTATCTAATTTTTCGAATATTCCACTGACTCAAAAATCCCAATAGTTCGAATTTTCCGATTGTTCAAATTTTCTTTTGGCTCGAATTATCCAAGTTAGAATTCACTGGAGTTTACTACTCAACACAGAAGCCACATTTCCATTACCACCGACCTACTGTACTCCCCAACCGGAATTTACCCGCTGTGCTGTGCTGCGGGTGCCTATTTCCCGCAGGGCATCAAAAGAACGCGAGGAATGCACACACACAATTCGTTACGTGGCAATAGTCGTGGCGCCCTCGTCGAGATGCGGGCTGTCGGCCGGCCCGCTGTTCCGCGCGACGACAACGCTGCAGTGCTTGGTTTGTTTGGTTTGTTTGCGGAGCTAGTGGAGTCGTCTTCATTTCGGTGGCACGGGTTGGTTTGTTCTGGGGGATGCAGCAGCAGCGCTAGTTTTGAAATTGTCGTCTTCCGCGAGGGAGTGTGAACGAGAAAATAACGTTTTTGTGTATTATTAGGGAGGTTGACCTACTTTATTGATGGCTGCGTTTTCAACGGAACTGCACCAGGGTTTTGCGTTCAGATGGTGTGTTAATTAATGGAAATTTTCATTTTCTTATAGCTCATTCCTGTTTTGCCGGATTCTAATTAGGAGTTCGGAATATTGATATACCGTATTTTACACAAAGCGTTCAGCAGTGGATATTCCGTCATTTCTCTTCTTTTAGTTCACAAAAGGCAACGTTGCAAACTGACTACAGTTTTGTTCGTGTTGTAAGTTACGCAGTTTTAATACCATAGAATATCATTTCCTTCAATATTTATGTATTCTTTAAGTAAAAGAATAGCCCAACTGATATTCGGAACTATATTTAATTTGAAAAAGGTTAAATGATATTTGAGTTATACGAATTTATAGTGATGGCTTATAGGTAATCAGTACTACCAATATATTCGTAAAATGTTGTCTTGAAGATTAATCATGGAGTTCCAGCTTCATGATGAATAACCTTTTGTGAAAGATCTGGAGATTGTAACACTAAGTACACAGCCTGATTGAGTTCATCCCCTCCTTAAAGGAGATTTCTTGCGGCTGCCTTCTCTAATTGATAGTTAAGTCCGTGGTTTATTTGGTCTATGTTAAGCGAATACCGGAGCAGATACGCAATAAACGGGGCACTGACCGCGAATAATATTTTCTTCCTCTTATTTGTTCCCTTCTCTTCCCTCAAACACACACACACACACACTAACATCTCCTTCATATGTCGGGAGATCGGTGGGAAGATCGGTGGGAAGATTGGTGGGAAGATTGGTGGGAAGATCGGTGGGTAGATCGGTGGGAAGATCGGCAGGGAGATAGGTAGGGAGATCGGTAGGGAGCTTAGAGTTTGTCCTAACTGGGACAGTGTGAAAACCGGCGCTGAAAGGAGTAGAAAATCTTTGTAAGCTGGCATATAGGTCGGGGCCGGCATTCACGATCCAGAACACTGCCACCTCACGGGATATATCATACACCACCCGTATGGAACTAAATACCAACATTAGTTGACTCACCTGGAATCAGTAATCAGTCACTAAATATCGTCCTTTACAAATTTAGGTGGGCGACACTCGTAAAGTGAGAGGGTATGGATTCTTGGGATGCGGCTAGGGTCTGTGGACGTTTGTTACAGCGAAATTTTGATCACTCAGGAAATGTGATAAAATTAGTTGCCTGGAGCAGCAAAAATGCAGCTGAATGAAACCACACTGCCAATGCCGCGAAAACGTATTATAGCATATATCAATACATGGTACAACAGTTCTTTATATACCGATAATATCAAGAAAGTTGCTGTTTCGTAACAAAACACTTGAATGGCAAATATTTAATGGCGGGTGGCCTATTTCTTGGAGCCTCGCTGTCGCATAACGTTGTAAGCAGTGACGCACTAGTAAGTTAATTCAGTCGGTACGCGCAGTATGATAATATGTGAAATAACACATATATTGGATTTTTTAGTCATAATAGAATTTGTTTCATTATTTATTTCATTCATTATATTTGCCTTTTCGTAGTTCTTGTGTACCCCAGAAAACCATAGTCACCTTTCACATGGCCGATCGCTTCATAGTTTGTTTCGCAATTACTGCGCGCATTCGAATTTTATATTTCTTAAACGTAATTGGACAAACATACTTCATAGAAAAAGTAACAAATCTTTCTGGATATCAGGCGAATGATTAGAAAACTAAATTTCAAATTGAGAATTTTCTTGCAATATAAGAAGAAAATTGGCAGAGAAGCATTTAAAAAGCTTCAAATAAAAATATAAATAATGCACAGAAGTACAGAGTAGCTGCAAACTCACAAAATATTACAAGCTTTTTACTGAAACTGTTTCAAAGGATTCTTACAACTCTGATTTCCCTGGGGATATCCTGTCTAGAAATAACTGCGTCTTGCGACACTTGAGAAATGGAGAGATGTGTGTTGGTCGGAGAGCGAATCTAATATTCGTCTGCATTTCTGTGAGGAATGTTTTGCGAATGTGTTCAGCGAAGTTGCTTTGAAGTAATCTGTGACTTCTCCAAATGTTAGCTTTTTTGTTTTGTTTTTTAAATTTATTTCTTACCCGTTCGGCCCTTCGGCCTTTCGAGAGCAATTAATTACAACATGAGGAACTTAACAGTCTCTTCCAGTTATATATATATATATATATATATATATATATATATATATATATATATATATATATACATAGTTATTACAATCCCATATATTGTTATACCTTACTATCAGCAATTTATGGCAGCTTTAAGCGATCTTTTGGAAAGCGTGACAATATCCCGGATGGTGCATAAGCTGTACGGCCAAAATTGAAAGTTCTTTTGCTAGGTCAAGCTTCAAGCCTTAAATAAAAAGTTTTCGATAGTTTCTTTATGTACATTTTAATGCAGCTAATGTTAAGTTCTCTTTGGATTTGTGCATTAGGAATAAACCAGGGGACTTTGGTGACCAGTATTAGAAATTTGTTTTGGATTATTTCCAATTTCTTAATATGTGTGTTTGCAGTGCCTCCCCACACTGAGCACGCATAGGTGAGCGACGGGACAATTATAGATTTAAAATTTGTTACTCCGTTTTCTATTCTGAATGCAGAGGTTTTATTTATGAATGGGTAAAGTTAGGCCATTTTTGCTTAGGTTTTGTTAGCAATATCAATTATGTGGTTCTTCCATGTTAGTCTAAGCCATGCTCCTAAGTATTTCACGGGTTGGTTATTGTTTAGCCAGAAAACAGGATTGTTACTAATTGTTAACATTAGAGGGGTTATGAATATTTTAAGCGAGAAAATCTTTGCTCGTGTTTTGTTTGGGTTTATCTGGATTCTCTATTTATCAGTCAATTTAATTAAGGTATTTAAATCTTTTTGTAGGTTACCAGGGCAATAACCAGTTCTATATGTTGTGAGAGGATGGCAGTGTCATCTGCGAACAAGGCTATTTCGGTATCCATTATTCCGGAAAATCGGCAAGGTAAATTTTGAATAAAGTCGGTGAGAGTAGGGAACTTTGTTAAACTCCAGCTGAGATTCCCTATTTATCCGACGTGGTGTCATGTATTTTAATATTAAATGATCTGTTTATCAAGAAACTTCCAATTATGTCTTGATATTTAGGAATACCTAGATGGCGAAATTCGTACTTCAGTCCTGTCCAACGCTTTAGTAACGTTAGTTTTGTGTGTATTTTTTATATTCAAGGCTCCTACCTTCTGAAAATATTGATCGAATATCAGTAATTTGTTTTAATATTACATCAAGTTGCCATTAATTTATGTTTTAATATAAGTAATGTTATAAATAATATATGTTAAGTCATAAGTACGTTTTTTATTAAGTTAAACGTACGTTAAAAGTTAAAGGCCGCCGATCTTTGCGTTGTCCGTGTGGAGAGGCAATGCCTGAAATTAGGTATTGTCGGCACGCTCTTGACATTGTCGATCTCGGAATATTGAATTTTCGAAATGGATTTCTGAAATGGATTGACCTATATGTCTAATCCGAAATAACATTTCACGTCAAAAGTCTGTTAATTCCCGTCGTGCGGCTATAATTACGTCAGAAACCTTTTCACATGAATCACCTGAGTGCAAATGCCGATACACTGCCTTTTTATACCTTTAGTCTGAGATACTACTTCCTTCCGTGTATTTGCATATTCCTATCCCACTACTTTTGTCAGTGTAGTCTTCAGTGTAGTGCGTGTGTGTGTATAAGTAAAGGGGAAGTAAACGTCAAGGAAGAAAAAGAGATCGCGTTTGATGTATTAGAGAACTACTCCGGCATTTGCTTCCTATTGATCTGATTTCTCACGGAAAACTACCAAAGAAAACCACCGATCAAGAAAAACTACCACGAAAAACTACCGATCAGAGTGGCAGACCGCTAGATGGCTCCTCCAGACGGCCGGTATGTAGCTACTGCGGAAGATTCTGCCTCCGTCAAGAATAGAACCGATCAGAGGCACTGCACTTGATGCCTCATTCTCCTCAGTCGGTCTCTGTAAATAACATTGAAGAAAACTGAACACTCACTTGAATACTACTTTAAATAAATATGCCCTTCCTTTGTTATTTTTTTGTAATTTTGAAACAGTTTTTTTATGATCAAATATCTGAGATAATTCTGAGAGAGTCACTATGAAAACAAATGTTGGCAGCATGATAACCCATTATCAGCGTCATATTTATGTTCTGTGAAAATGCATTTTCTCATTTGCTTCTGACGAGGTATGCAAACATTTCCATTCTTTTGGAAATTTTATGATATCTTAGATCTCGTCAGAGAGAAGTATTCAATAGCTATTTTATTAATCGTGTATCTCACAATTTTAGTTTCATTAATTTTTTAGAATATAAGAAGTTATACTCCATGTTTTTGTGTATCTTGCAACATAGTTGAAGAAGGAAGTGTAAATGTTCATTCCAGTTGATTAAAACAGTGTGAAAGTGTCATTGCAATTTCAAAACAATTACGATTTTCTAATTATCAGGCAATGTTAGAGCTGTTCCTATGTTTGAGTAAACTGGAAAAATGTAAATAGAGACGAGGGGCTAGTCACGTTATATGAACCGTTAAAGTTAACTACAGCAAAATTAGTATTTACACAAGATTATTCGAGAATGGAATTTAAAACACAACGCAATGTCGAAGTTAAATTGTGAAACTTTTCTCACAATATAAATATTTTATAGCATCAAAATACTACTAACAGTATTGTTAAGAAAGCTAGGTTGAGATGCAATAATGAGGATCTCAACCGAATATATTCTTTGCATAAATATATTATGCACTTTTTGCAACAGAGATCATGATAATCTCCGATCGATGGATGATAAGGGTCGTAACTTTGTACTGTTTAATTTCCTTTATAAAATCCTTTCTCAAAGTAATTTTTTTAAAGTGTGGTATCAGTTTTTAAAGGTATATAACACAATAATACTCTACATTTTTAGAGTGATTTTTGTATTTTTCATGTTATTGATAGAAATAAATTCTATAAAAGAGCGTGCTGTGGTGAGCAAATCTTTAGTTAACTGGCCTCTGAGTTGGCGAGCTCGACCCGCCCCAGGTGTATGGGTTTAAAAGTGGAAAATATTGGAGTAGCCATTCCGTGCTTGTGGCTTTTAAAAGAACCCTGGTGTGTTGGCAAAATGAAATCCCTCCTACAATTTTCCGTCTAAACGAGATCTCACATTATCCCTGCCAGAGAGCTCGGATATAGAAAACTGAAACCGACATCTGGCGGAGGAAGAGTGTCACACCCACGCGTTTAAGGGGGCGAGACTGATCGGAAAACGCTTTAACCGGACATACCATAATATAACAGATCACACTTAATGAAGGCATTAATAAAATTTATAACAAAGGTTTGTACTATTAGAGATATGAGTAATAGGGTTTCGTAAATTTTTGTAACGGTTTAAAACCTTCGACCTAGCCAAAAAAGTGTTCGGTAATGTGATTTTTAAAAGCAATATTTATCTATTAAATACAGATCGTAAAATAATACTTGGCGTACTTACTACGTATGTGAATTTGGGTATTAGCACAGGACATTTGATTCTCCAAACGAATTTTAAAATTACTATCGTTAAAAAATAAAAATGTTTTTAGTTCGTGATACCAAAGAAGAAATACACATTAAAGGCCAAGATGGCTTTACAACTTTCAATTTTATTTTCATAAAATATTGAATATTAAAGCAATCGAATTTTTATGATATCGACTATTTTCATAAAATGACGTCAATGATCTTATCGCAGATAAAGATACAATGTAAGCATGTGGAATCAATTGTGAAAATGTATTAAATTTAACAAAACAATGTATACTAAAAGGAAATATCGTCTTTAATCTCCCTCTATGTAGACGCAGGCAATATAACTTAAAATTAATATGCGTGCAGGAACCGGACAGATATGGAAGCGGAGAAAAAGGAATAACATAACACGTCTTTGAAGGTAAAAAAAGGGATGGCATTTGTACGGATACAAAACTTAATGAATTTTACTCCGAAAGATGAAGTTTGCAAGGAATTTACAACATATCTATAGGTAAAAAAATTAATGAAATTTGACCATTTAAGTGACATTTTGGTTTAAAATCGTTGCAAAAATAAGAAAGTTATGTCATCATAAATTTGATTTATTCATTAATTTTTTGCTGTAGATTTCATTTATGAATTTATCTATTTAATTTTATTTTTATTTCAAACATCCACAAGAAGTTCAATATTTACAATATGCTCACTTATCAACGTTTCACCAAAATGTTACAAAAACGACCATAAAATCATTAGCGTTTAAAAAAAAAATTAACATAACCTGATTTTGAAGCAAACGCTGAGCAACATATAGAATGCTAAAAATCTTCACCGAGAGATATGAACTAAGCCTCCTCGCTCCGAATGTTTCAAGCGTCGCAAAATAACCCCTCGGGTCTCTCTCTCCGTAAACACCTCCTTTTGCCCGGAACAAATTGGGGTGGGCGCGGCAAACTTTTCACCAAGGAGTGGGCCGCGTCGCTGGCCTCTGAAGTGATGGGCGCGATTTGCTCAGCGGGCGTGAGCGATGCGCGTTGTTTTAGGGCCGGAATGGGCGCCGCCGCTCGGAGACAGCAGTCAACATAGCTCTCGCGCCGCGCCGCATATCGACTGACACCCAGGAGCGGGCGGCGGCCGGCGCGGAGACGTGACAAAAATGCTCAGACGGAGCTGGGGGAGTCGGGCGAGGCGACGCGTGGCAGCGCCTAGGGTGGCGGGGCGGGGAGGGACATGGCGGGGCGTGGGTGGTATGTTGTGGGGTGATGGAGCAAGTCGCGTCGGGTCGAGGCGGGACGTGGCTTGGCGTGTCGGAGAGTGACATGGCGGTACGTGACGTCTTGGCATGGCATGGCACGGCACGGCGTGGCATGATATGACGGGACATGGAGAAGTGTGGCTGACGAAGTAGACCGTGGCGTGGTAGGCTGTGGCGCGACGGGATTAAGCGTACAGATCGGGGCGAGGCAAGGCGGGGCATGACGGGGTAAGGCGTGACGGGGCAAGGCGTGACGGGGCGGGGCGTGACGTGTCGAGGCAGGACATGCATGGCGGTGCGTGGCGTGTCGGGGATTGAAATGACGGAACGTGACGTCGTGGCATGATGTGACGTGACGGGGCATGGAGAAGAGTGGCGAGCGAGGTGGGCCGTGGTGTGGTGGGATGTGGCGTGACAGCATTAAGTTTCAAATGACTTCAAATGAAGTTTTTCGAAAACTCAAACATTTTCTGTTAAAAAGTGTTTCTAATTTCGAATTTACTTCAGTACTTAAGCGCCATATCTTAAAAAAAGTTTCAATTTTTTCACAGAAAATTGCTATCTACCAACAAGTTTTACTGTTTTTTTTATATTCTTAGAATAATACTTCCATTCTATAGTTAGGAAACCGAAAAATTGAGAAAATTTCAAAAAATGTATTTAGTGCGGCGATACATGGCAACCGGCTAGAGTTTGCGCCAAGCTCGAATAGCTTGCCGAGACCAAAGGAAATAGGAAACTAATACGGGAAAGTCTGTTCCATTTGTAGCACCACTGGTTATACATTCTGTCAAATACATGAAGGTGAGGTTGATAGCAGGATTTTCTGTTATATGCGAAAACAATATATATCCGTGTAAAGGCCGGTAACACGATACAGTTTTTGTGGATTTTCTCATACAGTTCCTGTACAAAAACTTCAAGATCACAAACTAGAAGTATAAAAGCCAAAAGTGCATTCACGGTCTATATGTTTTCTGTATGAATTCTGAACGAACCACCACAATACGCTGCTATACCATCTACCGGGAAACAACTGAATTGCGCCGTCCGATTACTTTCAGTGCCGGCATTTCTGTGTTTGCGCTCTTGCTGTGATCTTAATGAAGTATTAATTAACCTTGAGGAGCCTATATTAGAAAAATACGAATGCGGGAATAGGGAAAGTGGTAGTTTATCATAATATCACTCGACACAATTGCGCTTTGATATCCATAACCACAAAATCGAAATGACCGATTAACTTTGCGTCGGGTAAACAAATTCCTTAGTGAACGATTTTGCCACTAAAAGCGCTTGATTCAAACTAAGATTTTTGCATGAACAATTTTGAACATGCTAAAATGTTTTCAGGCAGAAGTCGTGCAGTCCGGTCTGCACGTTTTCTATACATCCAATATGCACGAAAACTGTACTGTGTACGTATACTTGCCGGCCTTCATGGTAAATATAAAACATAATGTATGTTCGTTATGTTCGTGGATACGTAGGATTTTCTGTTATACCTTTAAACAGCATTTCCTTCTGTGTAATGTAATCACACGGGTTCGGCTAGTTTATTTATTTAAAATTATTTGTTTTGAAGTAATTTAAGAAGTGCTTTCGCTGGCAGTCACTATACATATTTGAATTATACAGCCAAATTTGGGTTTACAGTTCTTCTTTTTCTATCAATGCATGCACAACTATGTTTTTTTACAATGGTCAACCGCATAAGCAGTTCTAAAAGGGTGACCAACAACAAAAATTATGAACAAAAATTAGTTCATTGTAATGGGTGAGTATTTTTGCCGAATAATTACGATAATGAAAACGATTCCCTACAAAATGCATGGCTGTCGTTTCTGTTAATGAGTATTTTTATTACATGACTATTTTGTTTGTGTGTTGTTTTGTTTGCACTCGGAAATATTCATGAAGCCAACGGCACGCTGACGGAATGACTGTAACGTTTGTGGAAAGATATATTCAGTAGTTCGAACGTTTTGTTCACCAAGTGGTATTTTATACATACTTGCGTGCTAGTGCGAAAACTCTCGCATATCAATTCCCACCCTTTCCCTATCCATTTTCTATCCTTTCCATTAAGAATGAAAGTTGTTAATGAAACGTGATTATTTGTTAAAAATGTATAAATGTAACTTTATACTTACAGTATATTAAAGCAAAATAAAAACAATACAATTAACGTTGGAAATAAATTTTCATTAAAGATTTATTGATTATTACAGAGATACGTTCTTCGAACAATTCACACTTCTATAAAAACAACATTTGAAGTAATTATTCATTCTTTACCAGTATGATTTTCGCTTTCCTCGAAAGTCACAAAAATATTAGAAATATTTTTACTTTTGAGAAAGCCAGTTCTCCATGCAAAAATACAGGATCAGGCAAGCACAACACTACTCTTCGCAAGTTTATTTAACTTTCTTGGATTTGTTACAAGGAACAGAGGGATTTAGGAGGTGGAGGGCGCCAGCTTGCTGGGGTACAAAAATTGTAAAATTATTTGAATACTAAAAAGTATTGTATTATTTTATGCGTTCTTACGTACAGCAAGACAATAATTTCCGAGCCAAAAAATAATAAAAATAATATTTTCACCTTTGAGTAATATACACCATTTGTTACTATTAGAAACAAGTCAGTAGGATTAGCCTTCATTTCGATACATGAGAATTTGGCTCAAAAAATGAATTTCTTAGCGAACTGACATTTTATGTTTAATATCAAACGGTTTATTATTAGTTTACAATATTAGTTTTCAGTTGGGCATTAATGTACAGACTTCCAGATAAAGCCACCATTTAAAACGGACGGATGGATTTTGATAGTTGGTAGTTGTCGATGACCTGCGCTATTCTTTCTTTAATTCTAAATTTGGTTACTTTTTAAATTAATTATTTTTTAAAAGTATTTTAAGTTAGAGTGTTTTGGTTTTTGTTGTCCATTTATTTCAAACATGAAAGCATATCAGAAAATCACAAATAAGAGGGGCAGTATTGCCACCATTTCATACACAAAATTATTTTTTTTCCTCTACTAGCTTTATTCAAAACCTTTTTGGCCTGAGATATATGAATTTCCCCTACATACTATTAATGTGCTTCTCACTTCATAGTATTAAATTACTGTGTGTACTATCAAATAGAAGACATTTTCCCCACGATTGTTATAATGTTCATTAGGATAACTTGATACATCTTACAAATGTTTGTACAGCCGGTCTGGGTGGCCGCGATCCCTAAGCAGTAGTGCCGCAGCGATCTCGGACTGAAGGATCGCGGGTTCAAGTCTCGCCTCGGGCATGGTTGTAGTGTGTTCGTCCCTTCACACCACTATTATCATCATCATACAGTCTCATCCTCATAGTTACCATACCGTTACATGCAATAGTGGTAATGACCTAGTAGTTGATACGACCTTAAATAACAAAAAATAATGTTTATACTATTGTATTTCTGAAAGATGCATTGCAATTGTTTTCTCATCTTTGCAAGACGCGGTCACTGTTTTCCCGCTCGTGTAGCGGTATTGCTGCCCTTGCTCCAGCAGGCACGCCCACTCAAACTGTTGCGGCAAGCGAGGAAGTATGCAGCGGAAATGTCGCTGGCAACTCCAGAAGTAAACAAGGGTCAGAAAACGCATTTGCATTTCAAACTAGTTTCATAGATGCATAGAATACTTTAAGCACAGTACAAAACATAATACGAAACGAAAATCGTCAAAAAAAAGTTGATTTAACAGTCACGGGCGAATGCCATTACAGTGCTCGGATAACTCTTAGGCAGGGTTGCCAACGCCGAATATTATTATATATTTCAATATAATAATATAAAATCTGTCTAAGCCGGAAAGAATGGGAACAAACAATTTCGGTTTAGGGAACATTCCGTTTTAAGTAGGATGTCCCATTGGATGAAAATTGTGATATTAATTTTTTCGTCTTGAAACTAGTAAATTACATAACGTTATTACAGTTATAATAATAATAATAATAATAATATTAATAATAGTGTTAATAATAATGATTATTAGCCTGGTTTAATCCCATTGGGGGGCATGTAGGGTGGATGGTTGCCCATACAAGTATTACAATTATTAAAGTACATTAACATATATTGTATTTGTGGAAGAAAATACGAATAAATATTAAAAATTCTTCATTGTAAGATTCTGAGTTTCGCTTGCTTCTGCAAGTTTGACCTTTTCGTCTACTGTTGAAGTTTTATGGTTTTTCCAACCATTGCAAAAGTGGATGTGAAACACACACAAATATACACTACCTCATTGCTTAGTGGCTGCAGTCGGACTTACTCATTTTTGCAGCGTACAATGCGACATAGCCCAGAGTACTATGGCTTTCTGATACCCTCTCATGGCACTATGTCTCTGGCCGGGCGGTAACGATTTTCAGTGCGAATCCGGGAGACGCGAGATTAGAAGCCATGCCCTTACACCTTCTCAGACTGAGAAAACCGGGAGGGAGGGCATACGGGAGGGAATAATTCCCTTAGGCCCTTCATCTTTAGATACAAGCGACCCCGAGGTCTCGTTCGACTCTGATAGCCGATGTTCGTTTCCTTTGTGCGGCTATGGAGACTTAATCACATGTTACCGGGACAGAGAACTTAAAACAGATTTGATGATGCGTTCTTTCCATTAAGAATATATTGCGTCTCTAACAGTTGCCCAAAATTTATAGAAATTCCTATTTTGATAAAGGTTTTTTTCCTGAAGGTTGCGTAAACCGATCCTTTTTTGCATGGAACAGGTTTCGTTTTATGATGTGTAAAATACCATTTAACAGGCTTCGGTTTAGAAAGATTTTACTGTGGATGGAAATTTTTTATAATGTTTGACAAATATCTAATAATATTTGAAAACTAATCAATATAAGCATTTAGAAATATAATATAATTATTTTCTAGAAGGTTGTTTAAAAATGTTTCCAGATTTGGGAATGAAGAATAAAGAATAACGGGTACATTCAAATATAAATAAAAAAGAAGTTTTATTGATTTGTATGGTACAATTTTCCCGGATTCAAACTCGTAACGTTAACTTTGCCAATCCAACCAGAAAGCCAGGAGAGATTACCAAGACCATAAAACAGAATTCACAAGCCAGAAGATGTCCCAAGTCGTAGCACGATCACAAATATTTCAGAAGAACAGTGGAGTGTGCGTTACTTCTCCAACGTCAACTGCGTCGCTCACAATTCGTACCACTCTCCATTAGCTACCAGAGCTACTTAATTACCTACTCTACTGCTCACAGCCTCTTTTATGGTAGAGGCGACGTCACGCCACTACTCTCCACAAAGCTCACCGTTACAATGGCTGCTGAGAACTGGAGTGTAGTACATGTGTCAGTGCAAGAGATGTTGGTGATATTTCACCCATTGAAAACGAGATCTGAGGCAATTCTACACGTTGGCTAGCAAGGTTTTCCTCTTCAAGGTATTTCCCACCAGCGGGGCATTTCAACAGCCAGGTTCTAAGCTCCTGACTGGTCTCTCGATGTGGTAGTGTAGTGTGTATACGTGTGTGTGTGTACGTGTGTGTACGTGTGTGTGTACGTGTGTGTGTACGTGTGTGTGTAGTGTGTGTAGTGTGTGTGTGTACGTGTGTATATACGTGTAAGTGTACGTGTGTGGGTGTACGTGTGTGGATGTACGTGTGTGGGTGTACGTGTGTGGGTGTACGTGTGTGGGTGTACGTGTGTGAGTGTACGTGTGTGGGTGTACGTGTGTGGGTGTACGTGTGTGGGTGTACGTGTATGGGTGTACGTGTGTGGGTGTAAGGGGTGAGGATAGGGCAAGGAATAGGAAGGAAAGATTGCGCGTGTCCGTGTCCCGTTTGTTAAGGTACTACTCCGGCATTCGCCTGGTGTTGATGGGAGGAACCACGAAAAACTACCGAAAAGAGCAGCCGGCTGCCGGGATTTTCCACCAGGGGGAGGCTGAGGTCAGTGAAACATTGGTATGAGACTGTTAATGTGTATATCGTAAATAACAACAGGGAAATAATTTTAAAATACATCTTATTAACATATAGCTCTATTTTTTGAATTTGCAGTAAGAAATTGTTTTAACCTTAAAAAGCACAAGCGTTATCCAGTCAATATTATCTAATAGTCAAATACGAAAATAATAATGTTGCTGGTGCAGTAGTACAGACGCAAATAATGGTCTGCACTCTTGATTAATATAGGTTCATGCTCTTACATTATCAAGACCTATTTTTAACCATCATTAAATTAATTATTGATAATACATTTTTCACTTTTCTACATCCATTTCTTCTAAAACTCACTCTTTTAGTTTTGTAAAACACTAGCAAGTAAAACATATCAATAGTGAGCAGTTAGAAAATACATTTTAGGAAACACTGTAGAGATACAAATATACTTGGATTCAGAGTAGGAGAGACAATTATTGTCTTTGTCGGGTAGTAATTAATTAATCAATCAGTGGCAGAATACTAAGTCTTTTAAAGAAGCGTTGGTATTTTTATTCAGTCGCAAACCGAGTTTTTTCATCGTTGTAGGGCTTCCGAGAACTGTTTGCTTGGTACAGCAGCTCCACTTGAAGTCCATATGTTAGATGAGCGCGTTTTTAAATTAAATGAAAAGTGTATTTATCTTAAGAGTGCATTCACTCGCAAGACAAATGCGCAGCCCTTTGCGAGCGGCAGGCAATCTCTGTCGCAAGCAGCACCCACCCCCACCCCCACCCCCACCCCCGCTAGGGGCACTCCCGCTTCTCCACGCTCACTACACACATTCAGCTCTTGTCAGCCTCGCTTCCCCTCTCGCCATGTCGCATTGTCCGGCGACTGCGCTCGCCCTGGCGGCGGTTTTCTGCACTTTCTTCTCGTTTTTACTTCCTCTCTCTGTGTTAACCCTTGCTTCTCTTACTAAGCTTCTCTTACTAAGCTACGGGAGCTTAGAGCTTGTGCCGGCTGGGGCGATGTCCTGCTTGTGGGGATACCTGGTTGGGGAAAACCCACAAGCCGGCCGATAGGTCTGCGTCGGATCTCAGTGCTCAGTAGGGGAAGATCTCTGCCATTTTCTACGATAAAAACACACTGTATTAACGGGACGAATGACCTTGGTTCATAGGGAGAAGTACATAGTCACCTCCCGTATAAAAAGCATGTACTTCACATACGGCCTCACCCTGCCGTATGCCCCCTCTCCACGCACTCTACATACATTCAGCCCTTGCCAACCTCTCTCCCCTCTCACCCTGTCGCATTGTCCGGTGACAAAGCTTTTTCTACTCTTTCTTCTTATTTTTACTCCCCCACTCTTTCTCTGTTAACCTTTTCTTGTCTTCCTAAACTTCCTACCAGACTGGAGCTCAGAGCTAGTCTCGGCTGATGGGGAGGGGGACACCTGGTTGGAGAAAACCCCGCGAGTCAACGGGTAGGTCGGCGCCGGTTCTCGCCATCAAGCCAGACCACCTCTTGCGATACAAAAACGCATCGCTTAAAGGAGACGAATGACCTTAGCAGTTGACGCGCCCGGGATCACTAATAAAAGATTCAAAGTTTCTAGATTTCGTTCGACTCTGTTTCCTAATGAACTGACTCATTGTTCCCTCACTGTAGTCTTATTATCGAGTCTTGCTAGTAATTTCTTCTTATCCCACTTCTCCCTCCGTTATCCCTTTCCACTCTATCCTTCATTTGCTTTCTCCTAACCTTCATCTGCTCCTGTTCCCTTCTGAACTAATTCACTGATACTTGACTTTCTCTCTCTGTAGCATTGTCTGGCATCTCCGCTCGCCCTGGCGGCGGTTGTCCACTCTTTATTCTTGTTTTATTCCCCCCTCTCTCTGTGTTAACCCTTACTTCTCTTCCTAAACTTCGTACCAGACGGGATCTTAGAGTTTGTCGCGGCTGGAGCGGTGCCCTCCTGGTGGGAGATATCTGGTTGGTGATAACCGCACATACCGACAGGTAGTTTAGCGCCGGATATCACCATCCAGCAGGGGAAGAGAACTGCCATTTTCTTCTATAAAAAAATACATTGAACTAACGGGTCGAATGACCTTTGCAGTTGACTCTCCTGGAATCTCTAATCAGTGTTTCTAAGATTTGCAAGCCTCGTTTCCCTAATGAACTGCCTCATTGTACCCCGACTTCCCCTTTCTGTCGAGTCTTAATAGTATTTCATTTTATCTCCCTTTTCCCTACGTTATCAGCTTTTCAGCTTTCTTCCATTTCTTTCTCCTAACCTTCGTCAGTTCCTGTTCCCTCCTGAAATGACTCACCGTCTCTTGACTTCCACTCTCTATTCAATAGTTTCTTCTTATCTTGATTTTTCCTGCGTTATCTCTTTCATCTCGTTTGTTCTTTTGATTTCTCCTAAGCTTAGTCAGCCCCATTTCTCTTTTAAACTGTTCCCGTGTTTCCCTCTCTGTCGAGTATTTAAAATAATATATGCTATTCTTACTTCTCTTCCTATTATTATTTACTCCCTTTCTTCCAGTATTCTTTCCTTTCTTTTTGCCATTTTATTTTGTTTTTCTCACCATTTGACCTTTTTAACATACTATTTTCTCCAGGTCCTGGACGTTGTCTTGGATCTTGCTCTCTGAACTCTGTCCATTAAATTCTACCTACATTGTCCGTTATTGATTTTCATATTTTACCTTTTCATTATCCTACTCCTAATAAGTCTTTCCTATTCTGCAGTTTTTAACCGCTTAACGTTTTCTACTCATTCCAACTTATCCATTGTGTTCAACCTCTCAACCATTCCTGAATTCTCTGCCCGGTCATCTCTCTGTAGCCGAATTGTTCTTGTCAATTTTTTCTTACATTCTTTTAAATATTTTCTGCCTTCTTTAGCATCTCTGTTCCATTTTTTATATCCAACATTCTATACAATTTTGTCTTCCATATCCTCTCCACGTTTCATGTTCCTGTAAATAATTACAGGTAATAATTATAAATTCATTTTGCATGCCCAATCTGTCTATTCTTCTTCTTTCACCTGACTACTCTTTGTCTTTTGTTTCCAAATTAGTCTGGTTTAGGTGACTGACGGCATCAAACAATGTCACTGCAGTGCTTCTGACCGAGAAGTCCCAGGGTTCGTGTCCCGACGGTGTGGCAGGATTTTCGAACCTTGCTAGATAGCTAGGCCGAATTCAGCAGTAGTCTGAAATTACTCTAGTGGCCGGCTGCTCTGATTGGTGGTTTCACTGATCAACACCACGCAAATGCTGGAGTAGTACACTAACAAGTGGGCCACGGACCGCGCGATCTTTCCTTCCTCCTCCTTGTCCTATCTTCACCACTTTCTTACTCATACAAACATGATACATTACTATACATGTCAGTAACTTAGAGCTCGTCCCAGCTGGCGTAGTTCCCCCCTAGCATAAGATATGTGGTTGGGGAAACCTGCAATCCGACGTGTATTTCGACGCCGAATATTACCGTTCACATGGGGAAAACACCTTCATCTCTGGTGATAATAAACATGCACGGGACCAATGATCATAGTAGTTGACGCACGTGGATACACGATATTATCAATTAATCAATCAATCAATCTAATCTGCCCCTTTGATTTTCCAATGGCCTCCAAACTATTTTTTTCATTCCTTTCTCTTCATTATAACGTGCCCTCCTTCTCTTTCCACCGCTAGTTCTGTTCTACTCGCCATCACCTCTTCGAGCACTCTAGCACTCTTCTTACTTCTCCTTGTTCTCGCCTTTCCCTTCCAGACCTCTTTCTATGTAACTTTCCCTTATATCTCTTCCAATTTCTCATCATTCCTCACTCTTTCTTTCTTTAGCTTCTTCCCTTGGTACTCTTTATGTTTTGCATGCGCGTGCATATTTCATTTTGTTTTTAACCTTATAACCTGGAGGGGGGACGTCAAGTTGGTTATGAAGAAAAAGTATGTTCAGGTTACTCTTGCAATATTTTACTTCGCTTAAGAATTTTAAGGGCGTAACATTGCACCTGAGCAAATACATAAAGCGTCATAATATGTTGGTTTTAAATGGTGGGATATAACAAGAATTTGTGAAGTATAAAACGTCTTGTTTTTAAAGAATGACCAAGATAATTTAAAAAATCTAACAGATACTGTTCTTTCACTTGCTGAGATTTAAGTATTTGAAATTTATTTAACTAAGCAAATTGCTTGTTCAGATTTCGGGGTATGATTTCAGCTACAACTCTGATTGCTTTTGCAATTAATAATATTTCTAAAAATACTTATGGTAGTTTTGCTACTGCTCGAATTGTCACTCGTCCGGTTGTTTATATTTGATCAGATACACGTTTTCCTAGCCTCAACTGGTCATTGCAGCTTGTATTCTCTGGTATTCTTTTCTTTCTTTGCAATTCATGCACAACTTTACACAATTTCGTCGAGGAAAGAAAGGAACGAATTATTCCAATGGGTACGGTTCTTATTAGATTTTCTGAGACACTGACTCACAAACTTTTATTAGTTCTACGTTTATTCTTTGTGATTTTATACGACAGACAATAGTGGCCACGAGAAAAGTAATTTCCTTAAATCTTCTAATACAGGAATATCGGGTTAGGTGGGACGTTCAAAATACAATTGCGTATATTTAAGAGCAGTTGCTATGAACAAAATACACGCGAAGAGAAATCTAATAACCTCCATTTTAGCTGTTTTTCTCTGGTTTCTTTCTCTAAAATTCTAGACGGGGGCTAGAGAAATACCCTTAAGCACCCGAGTAACTGATCGGGGGTGAACATTCCTTCCTTAGTCTAGTAGCGTGCCTCATCACTCTACATATACGAACACATACATAAACATTAAACGCTCGGCACAATCACACAAATCGGGAAACTATTCCAGTAGCTTGGTTTGTCTCGCCGGCGGCGGGTTTCCTGCTAGGAAGTGAAATTGTGTGGAAACGCATACAGTAGCGCAAACTCGCCGAGACCGGACTTGTAAGGCAGCTTCCGTATTGCCACTTCTCCCTTCTGAACTGCCACTGCTGATGTAAGATGCAACGGATTAAGTTTGATTAAAGTGCTTTAACATGTTAAAGAATTAGAATAATAAAACCCACTTGACTATCTTAGTGAATTCAAAATATAATAGATCATATAAATATAAATGTAAGACACAAAATTGTAAAATAAAGTTAATTTTCACGTGAGAAAATTTAGTTGCCAGATAAATGAGTGTATTTATTGATTCCGGACCGTCAATTACTGAGATCATTTTAAACCCGGAAGTTTGTTTCATTCTGATATTATGAAATTTGGTGCCGTCAAACACGTCGCCTCACGCGTATTTTCCCCAGGTCTTTCTTCGTGTGGAGCTTCGCCATACACGAGAAAGCACGAAGCATCCGACTGGACTCCCGGAATGGGCGATATTGTATTGCAATGAAGCTTGAAGAGGATAGTACAAAGTTTCCGTGCTGTAGGTGTTTTCACGACCTCTTTGCATCCGGAAGGTTCTCGGTTAGATCCCGAGCAGACACGCTATTTATAATCTGGAAGAATAATTTGTTATCAACTATACATTTAAAAAATATAAACATTGTGAATCCTAACATAAAAAAGTGCATCCACTTTGGTTATCT